>OY829126.1:0-485000 GCA_963691645.1 Pelosia muscerda
TTTTAACGATAACCAGTTCGGAGTAATCGAATTTTTACTATTTTTTCAAAATTATTTAAAAGGGGGTAGATTTTCTTTGTTTTTGACGGCGGGGTTGGGTTTGGACAAGCCTTTTACACTTGTTTAAGCCCAAACAAGCCCGCGCTAGCGGCAAAAACAACGAAAATTGTAAATTCCGACATTTCATAAAAATTTTGTATGAAACTTTAATTTAAGTTTTCTCCGGATTGGTTACTCCTATCTGAAAAATTCTTTTTATGTCGGTTATTTCGGGGGGAAAATTTTAAGATTTTTACATTTTTTAGTGATTTGGAGCCTTTTCCTCCAATTTGGTTTTAGACCACCTGGGGGGACAAAAGACGTCAAGCCCACCCCAGAAATCGATTTTGGGCTCTCTGCGACCAACCGTTTAGGAGCTACAGCCGGTCAAACTTTGACCTTGAGCGCGCGCGGCCATCTTGGAAAAATTCAAACACCCGTAGCTCCATAACCGGTGGTCGCAGAGAGACCGGATTTCGGCTGGGGACGTCAGTAAAGGGTCATCTACCCCGCCCCATAGAGATTCGGGAAATTCCGGGAAATTTTCCCGGGAAATTTTCCGAATTTTCTTTTTAGTTTTCACCACACGGGGGTGGTAGGGGGTGTCGGGCCGATCAGGGAGAAACTTTTTCGGGATCGCTGGGACGCCTGGGACCCGAAATATACGTGCTCAAAGTTTGGCGAGTCCGCCATCTTGGATTTTTTCAGAGCCGTATATCTCGGCAACCGGTGGTCGTAGCGGCCCCTGGTTTTCTCTGGGAGGCTTGGCTCCTCTTCCCACACCCTATAGGTGGGGTTGGGGGTGGACCCCACAAAGTTGGGGGCCCGATTTTTGGGGGTCACCAATTTGACCCAAAAACCAAATCGCGGGATAGGGCTTGCCGGGACCTCTTCGGGGACCCCTCTCTCGCTCGGATCGGACTGGTGGTTCTTGGGATATCGGGGTTTGAAAACTCATACAATTTTTGTATGAAAATTTTCGAGCCCTGCTATCTCCGAACCAGTGGACCTAGACCCTTCGAGTTTGGGCTCTTTTTGGAGGGCTCGGGAAGCTCTATCCGATCGACCCCAGGGAAAGGCTCTACATAGAGCTCAAAAAATTTTTTACTGTAGAGTCGAAGTTTTTTGGAGCCACAAGGCCCAAACTCAATTTTTGTATATATTTTTGTAGCTCCAGATCTAATAGGTGACTGTAACTGGGCTACAATAGCTTTATTTAATTTAATTTAACTTTTATTCATATTTAGGATAAGACTGTATAATTGCAGACTGGTAGACCCACTCTACTTAATACAGACCAGTAGCTGAGCTACTAGAGACAGGTAGAGTTAGCTCTACCAAATACTATTTTATTATTTTTATATATTTTTTATTTTTTGATTTTTTTTGATTTATAACTTTAGTAAAGTTATTTAACCTGTATTTGTATTTGACGTTGATAATTGTTCTCACACCAGCTTCGCGATCGCTTCGGGCCTTACATACATACACTACACACACACACACATCACAAACACTCCCAGGTTACACACATTCACAAACTCTTACACAATACTTGCACACCACAACACACCGCATTACCTACACACGACACCATCCCAGGAGTGTTGCCCTTAGCGGATACCTGACGCCACGATTAGCCGCGGAGCTTGAACCGAACAGCGCTGGTTTATTGCCAGTCAGACGAATTTATTTTATTTTTATTTTTATTTGTTGTTTTAATTGATTTATTTATTTTCACTTTTATTGACAGAATTATTTAATTTATTAACATTTATAATTCATTTATACTCTTTTTAAACTTCAACGCGCACCTTCGCCAAGTCAAAATGAACGCATTTCGCTCACCTATCGAAAAGAGGAGTACTCCTGTTACCGAGGGCAACTCAACCTTCACATTAGAAGGCAGCCCCGAAAATAAGGCGGCGGGCCGCGTGTCGGGGACTGTTCGGAAGAGTATCGAGAGGATACAATCCAGGGCGGAACCCCTCTCACAAAATTCCAAGAAGGGAACACTCCATCGGACCCCCCCGCCAAAGGCCGAACAGTCGTCGACCGCGCGCCTCGCCAACAACTGCTGCCAAACTATTCGGGAGCAAATCGCCGCCTCTCGAAATCTCAAAACAGAGATCAAGACAAAGATCGAGGAGGCGGTGACTGCTCTCGAAAACTATCTGAAGGCGCTCCCGGGTGAAACGAGCGTGCAAAAGGGCCAGATAAGGCAGACCGCTGGGGCGGCTGGGATACCGGCCTCCGTCGCACCAGCCTCTGCCCCAAGTGCACACGGACTAAAAGTCTTGAGGAAAATAGAGGAAAATGAGAGACTGATAAAAGAGAATGGTAGAATGATGAATGAAATAATGGAAAGAATGGAAAGATTGGATGAAAGGGAGAAAGAAAGAGAAAGAAAGCAGGTGATGACTTATGCGGGTGTGGTGGCGGGTCGCTCGAGTGTGCAGCCCCCCCCGGCACTACACTCCATAGCCATCACCTCGAAGGACGAAAAGGATACCAGTGATCAAATAATGGAACGATTACGAAAGGTTGCGAATGAAGATGATGGATGGGTTATGGTAGAGAAGGTAAGGAAGGCGAAGGATAGAAGGGTAATAGTAGGGTATAAGACAGAGAGTGAAAGGAAAAGGGCACAAGAACGACTGGAATCAAGGGAGAAGGGCTTAGCCGTTGAGCGGATTAAGAACAAAGATCCGCTCCTCGTCCTGTACAGTGTCCTTAGAACTCATACGGATGAGGACCTGCTGAGGGTCATTAAGTCTCGGAACCGTGATGTGTTCCGAGAACTGACCGAAGAGCAGATCCGTATGGGGGTGCTGTACAGGAAGACGGCACGTAACCCACACACCTGTCATGTGGTGCTCAGGGTCTCCCCGGAGGTGTGGACCCGTGCTCTTGAAGCAGGGAGGCTGCAGGTAGACCTGCAACCAATCAGGGTTGCAGACCAATCTCCCCTTGTGCAGTGCTCCCTGTGCCTGGGGTACGGACACACCAGGAGGTTCTGCACCGGCACCGAGCCCAGGTGTAGTCATTGTGGCGGGCTCCACCTGAGAGCCGATTGTCCGGACTACGCTGCCGGTGCTGAACCTACCTGCTGCAATTGCCAAAGGGAGAAACTGAGCGGCGCAGGACACGGTGCGTACAGCGACTTGTGTCCTGTGCGTGAAAAGTGGGATAACATAGCGAGGTCCACCACTCAGTACCGGTGCTAACGTTGTCCCGGGGAACACGACCCCAATCAGAGTGCTGCAGGCGAACCTTCAAAGGGGGAAGCTGGCAACCGACGACTTCATACTCGAAGCCTCGAGGCGTAAAGCCGCGGTCGCCCTAATACAAGAGCCCTACGTAGGCAATTCGGCAAGTATGAAGGCATACCAGGGCGTTAGGGTCTTCCAGAACACTGGGCAAGGAGGAGGGACTGTGAAGGCGGCTATTGCCGTCTTCGATCCAAATTTGGATGTTGTGCAGTACCCGCAACTCACCACCGACAACATCATTGTGGTGGGGATCCGGACCAGTGCCTGGATGATCACGCTGGTATCCTTCTACTTCGAGCCGAAACCAGCACCACTGGGGCCCTACTTAGAGCGCCTCAAAGAGGTGAGGCGAAGTCTAGGTTCCCAGCTTGTCATCTTTGGGGGCGACGCTAATGCGAAGAGCACCTGGTGGGGTCACCAGTTCGAAGACAGCAGAGGCGAGCTACTGAGTGGGGTCCTCGCTGAGATGGACCTCCATGTCCTGAATAGTGGAAACATTCCAACTTTCGATACTGTGAGAGGCGGAAGGAGGTACTGCAGCTTTGTGGACGTGACGGCCTGCACGAGCAATGTGCTCGCCTGGATCGACGCTTGGAAGGTTGACACAAGCCTGGCGCCAGGATCAGACCACAACGGCGTGGTGTTCAACCTCAACCTAGTAAAAGCCAAAGGCATAGCGATTCAGCGCACAACGCGAATCTATAATACGCGAAAAGCCAACTGGGGCGCTTTCAAAGCCAGCATGATCCGGCAGCTCTCGGATATAGCGATAGACGAAATAAGACACCACAACCAGATGGATGTCTTAGTCGAAGCGTACACGAGGGCTGTCGGGGACGCGTGTAGAGAAAGCGTCCCAGTCAAAAAACCGGGGGGGTTGGTCACTGCGCCGTGGTGGTCGGAAAACCTCGCCCAACTTAGAAAGGTTATGGTCACCTACAAGCGTCGCATCAGAAACGCAGCGCCGGTCCGCAGAGCGTTTGTGATAGGGCAGTACCTGGAACGAAAGGAGATGTATGAGAGCGAGGTAAAAAAGGCACAGGTCGAAAGTTGGAAGAATTTCTGCGGAAAGCAGGACAGGGAGGGCCTCTGGGAGGGGATTTATCGAGTTATAGGAAGGGCCACAGTAAGGGAAGAGGAAACTCTGCTTTCCGCCAATGGTTCATTCCTGGACGCGAAGGGTTCGGCCGAATTACTCGCCCGAACCTTTTATCCGGTGGATTGTAGGGAAGGGGACGATGAGGGGCACCGAAGAGTACGAGAAAAGGCTAGGGAATTGGATGGGGATACGGGTCATCATAATGATGACCCACCTTTTACACTAAATGAACTCTTCGATGCCCTTCATAAGTTCAACCCCAAGAAGGCTCCGGGGGCGGATGGCTTTACAGCCGATATCTGCACCCACGCCATTAGGGCCGACCCCTTATTTTTCCTGAAGCTGCTGAACCAATGCCTTCACCACGGCTACTTTCCTAAGATATGGAAGGAAGCAGTGGTGGTGGCATTGAAGAAGCCAGGAAAGGACTCATACGCCGTCCCCAAGTCGTATAGACCTATTGGTCTACTGCCCGTCTTGGGGAAGGTGTATGAGAGGATGCTGGTGGCTCGACTCAACTTTTACTTGTTGCCGGGGATTAGCCTCCGTCAATATGGCTTTATGCCACAGAAAGGCACCGAAGACGCCCTCTATGACCTCATGGGTCACATAAGGGCTAAACTTGATGAGAAGAGGATAGTCCTTATGGTGTCCCTGGACATAGAGGGCGCCTTCGATAGCGCATGGTGGCCGGCCATCAAAGTTAGACTGGCGGAGGAAAACTGTCCGGGTAATTTGAGGCGAGTCATCAGTAGCTACCTTAGCGACAGGGAGGTAAGGGTTAGGTATGCGGGCGAGGAGTGCAGACGCCCCACGGAGAAGGGCTGCGTCCAGGGCTCCATTGGCGGACCCTTGCTGTGGAACTTATTGTTAGATCCCTTATTGCACGAGCTGAGTAGGTCGGTTCATGTTCAAGCTTTCGCGGACGATGTGGTGCTGGTGTTCGATGGGGACACCGCCCTGGAGATTGAGAGACAAGCCAATGCCTCTCTCGAGCATGTGCGGGAGTGGGGCATCCGAACGAAGCTGAAATTCGCACCGCACAAAACATGTGCGATGGTAATAACGCGGAGGCTGAAGTACGATGCCCCTCGCCTCAGCATGGGCGGGATAGACATTGGATTGTCTGAACAAATCAAAATCCTGGGACTCACCATTGACCACCGGCTCACCTTCAACACCCACGTCTCAAATGTATGTAAGAAGGCGATCGCGATATATCACAAGTTGGCGAGGATGGCCCGGATCAGCTGGGGACTTCATCCCGAGGTGATCCGGACCATCTATACCGCGGCTGTGGAGCCGACGGTGCTGTACGCGGCATCTAGTTGGGGCGCGGCGGTGGACAAGCTTGGGATACGGAAGCAGTTGAACGTGGTGCAGCGCGGATTCGCACAAAAATTATGCAAAAGCTACCGGACGGTCTCCCTGCACTCGGGGCTGATCCTGGCTGGAATGCTCCCTCTGGACCTCAGAGTTCGCGAGGTGGCCTCGTTATACGAGGCCAAGAGAGGAGTGTTCCAGTCATGGTTGGGGGACAGGGAAATCGAACGGATGGCTCCGGCCATTGAAGCACCTCACCCCGCGGAGCATGTGAGCCTGGAGTTCACCAGTCTGGTAGACGAGGAACAATATCAGAGCACCGATAATATCGAGGTACGCATCTTTACGGACGGGAGCAAGATTGAGGGTCGTGTCGGCGCCGCGTTATCCATTTGGAATAACGGGGCCGAAACTAAGACCCTCAAACTTGCTCTCGCACCGCACTGTACCGTCTACCAGGCCGAACTCTTGGCCATATGCAAAGCGACCAGTGAGGTCCTAAAACGCGGCGCGGCCACGTTCGGCGTTCTCAGCGACAGCAGAGCCGCACTCCAAACGGTGACGAACCACCGAGCCCTCCACCCACTGGCAGTTGAAGCCAGACTTAACATCAGGCGGGGCTTGGCCCAGGGCAAGGAAATTTCCTTGTTCTGGGTCAAGGCCCACGTCGGGTTGGAGGGCAATGAGCGGGCCGATGAGCTCGCCAAGGAGGCGGCTCTGCGGTCGAAGCGGGCGCCACATTACGGCCTGTGCCCGGTCTCATTCGTGAAGCGGGGTCTGCGTCAGATCACGCTTGGCGTGTGGAACGAGCGGTACAGGCTGGGCGAAACTGCTTCCGTGACCAAGTTGTTCCTCCCATGCGCGGTGGCGGCGTACAGCATCGTCCGCAAGATGGGGGTCGCCAGTACGACCACCCAATTGTTGACGGGGCATGGTGGGTTCTCCGAATACTTGGCTCGTTTCAAGTGTAAGGAGGACCCATCATGTGCCTGTGAACCTGGGGTGGAGGAGACCGTTGTCCACCTCGTCGTGGACTGCCCGATTCACGCGAGGGATCGGTACAACCTGGAGCATAGGATAAAAATTAAAATAAATGTGCAAAATTTACCAACACTCCTAAATAAAAAATACAGAGGTCACTTTTTAGAGTATTGGGACAAAATTGTCAAAATAGTTAATATAAGGAACAAGAGCTAATGTGAACACCAGTGGATATTTGTATAAATATCCCACGGTGTCACAAAACATGTAAATATTATAAAGATCAACCTGCTAATTGTTAGAGCATATTATAATTAGTTATAAGCACAAACATAAATGTGAATTAATAAATAAGTAGTAATAGCATAATGTAAGCAAACATTGAAAATATTAATAAATAAATAAAACAAGACTACACCCCCCCCCCCCCTAATAATCCCTAAGTATGAAAGGTATGGCGTGAAAGTACGAGAGGGATACAAGAGAGAACTAGAATGTTACTAGAGGCACGGAATGAAAGCGAGAATAGTATATAATAGGAAATAGTTATTATAGAATACTTATGAACCCTGAGTGGGTTTCACTATGCATAGACGAGACTAGCGTAAATTAATCTTTGCACAGAATAGGCTCCCGCCTTGAGCAGGAGGTGTTAGAATAAAAAAAAAAAAAAAAAAAAAAAAAAAAAAAAAAAAAAAAAAAAAAAAAAAACCTAACCTAACCTAACCTAACCTAACCTAACCTAACCTAACCTAACCTAACCTAACCTAACCTAACCTAACCTAACCTAACCTAACCTAACCTAACCTAACCTAACCTAACCTAACCTAACCTAACCTAACCTAACCTAACCTAACCTAACCTAACCTAACCTAACCTAACCAAGCGCGGGTTCGCGCAAAAACTTTGCAAGGGCTACCGGACGGTTTCTCTGCACTCAAGTCTAATCTTGGCTGGAATGCTCCCTCTGGACCTCAGAGTTCGCGAGGTGGCCTCACTTTATGAGGCCAAGAGAGGAGTGTCCCAGTCATGGTTGGGGGACAGAGAGGTCGAACGGATGGCCTCAGCAATGGAGGTACCTCACCCCGCGGAGCATATAAGTCTGGACTTCACCAGCCTGGTAGACGAGGAAGATTATCAGCGCACCAACACCATCCAGGTGCGCATCTTCACGGACGGGAGCAAGATTGAGGGTCGCGTCGGCGCTGCGCTATCCATTTGGAATAGCGACGCCGAAACAAAGACCCTCAAACTTGCTCTCGCCCCCCATTGTACCGTCTACCAGGCCGAACTCCTGGCTTTATGCAAAGCGACCAGTGAGGTCCTTAGGCGCGGCGCGGCCACGACGTTCGGCATCCTCAGCGACAGCAAAGCCGCTCTCCAAACGGTCGTCAACCCCCGTGCCCTCCACCCTCTGGCCGTTGAGGCCAGAGATAACATCAAGCGGGGCTTGATCCAGAACAAGGAAATATCCCTGTTCTGGATCAAGGCCCACGTAGGGTTGGAGGGCAACGAGCGAGCGGACCAGCTCGCTAAGGAGGCGGCTTTGAGGTCGAAGACGAGGCCGAACTATGACCTGTGTCCCGTCTCATTTGTCAAGCGTGGCCTGCGTCAGATCACGCTTGACAAGTGGAACGGACGCTATAAAACGGGTACGACTGCTTCTGGTGCCAAGCTTTTCTTTCCGTGCGCTGTGGCTGCGTACAGAACCGTCCGTAAGATGGAGATAGCCGGCACCACGACCCAGCTATTAACGGGGCATGGTGGGTTCTCTGAATACTTGAGTCGCTTCAAGTGTAAGGAGGACCCATCATGCGCCTGCGAGCCAGGGGTCGTGGAATCGGTTGCGCACCTGGTCGCGGACTGCCCCATCTTCGCTAGGGACAGGTACGAGTTGGAGTGTCGGATCCAACTGGAGGTTTGTGTAGCAAACTTCCCAGTCCTGGTGACAAAGAACTACAGGCAGCACTTCCTAGAGTATTGGGAAAGGGTTATAAGGGTGGTTTTAAGGAGGAACAAGACATGATCGGCCTCCTACAGCTACTTTGCAGAAGTAGCTGAGAGAGGCCGATAAATCGAGTGGGAAAATGGACTGGGAGGTGCTGTCTGTGGTTCCGACGGAAGTTTGCTGATCACCCGGATGCCCCACGCCCCACAGAATGTATGATAGTATGAGAGGGTTTAAACTGAGTTGGTATGGAAGTAATGGGATGGAAGTAAGGAAGGAAATGAAAGTGATAGAATGAAAGAAGCACCTAGCTTAGAAAGAGAAACAGCCAAGTGGGTACTTTTGCGAAATTAGCATTTAAATATTTGTATTTAAAAATAAGGATAGTAAATACCAGAGTGGGATATTGTTTTAGAAAACATTGGTAAAAATTAATGAGAAATAATATTAAAAAATTAGATGTGAAATGGCTTCCTCGATGTGCACAGCACGCAGTGGAAGGAGTAAGTTTCAAAAAAAAAAAAAAAAAAAAAAAAAAACCTAACCTAACCTAACCTAACCTAACCTAACCTAACCTCCCTCTGCCCTGCAAATGTTGCGCTGCTGCGGCGACCGCAGCGCGCCATCGCGCAGAGGGCCGCACGGGCGTACCACACCGTCTCTTACGAGGCGGCGTGTCTAATTGCGGGCAGTATCCCCTGGGATCTCGAGGCTGGCGTCCTCAAGAGGGTCTATGATGAGGGCGCCCTGATGCGGCGCAATCTGGGAGGTCGGCCGCCTCCGGAAGAGATCGATCGCTGGAGACAGGCGGCTCGCGACGATCTCTTCCGGAAATGGGCCGAAAGGCTGCGAGCGACCCGTAGTGGGTCGCTGCTCGTGGGGGCCGTCCGGCCCGTCCTGCGTCTTTTTGTGGAGAGGGGTCATGGGGCTCCGACGTACCACCTCACCCAACTTCTCACGGGTCATGGCTGTTTTGCCAAGTACCTGTGGGAAGTGGTGGGGATCGAACCGGAGCCCTGGTGCCGTCACTGCACCAGCGGCGACCCCGACACGGCCTACCACACCATGGCCGTGTGTGAGGCGTGGGACGGCCAAAGGACGGCCCTCGTGAACTCCATTGGTGGAGACCTTTCGCTGTCGGCCGTGATTCCAGCCATGGCCGACAGCGAAGAGTGTTGGGCCGCCGTCGCCTCGTTCGCTAGCGAGGTGATGGCGGCAAAGAGAGAGGCTCTGCGGGAGCGGGAGCGAGCTGGGCTCACTCTTCCGCCCCGCAGGCCCCCGGCGAGGGGACGCCGGCGAGCGCAATTCGCCCGCGTCCCCGAATGAGCGAAGCCACGGGTGGTGGGTCGGGGGACCCGCCGCCCCATGCTAATGTGGCGGAATGCGCCCCTCAGTGTTCCTGGGGCGCATTTCTAAAGTGAGCTGGCCCCATCACCTGGAAAGTCTGTCCGGATGGTGGGGCCACCAAGAGGCGAGCCCAAACGGGCATCCCTAGCCGAGTCGCGGTGAGAATTCTATCCCGCGGCTCGGATTAGGCGAAGGAGGAACACCGTGGTGGTTTAGTGGGTAGTCTGGCCTCCGTTTCGAGGTCAGGAGTCCCACACGAAGCGAGCCCCCTGCCCCCGCGGAGGGTGAGCGAAGTGCGTAAATGCATTCCACCACGTAAAAAAAAAAAAAAAAAAACCTAACCTAACCTAACCTAACCTAACCTAACCTAACCTAACCTAACCTAACCTAACCTAACCTGCGGATCAATCTCCTCTGATCCGAATGGAGGTGGAGCAACGAAGCCCTGCGGCTTCCGCGTCCCGCGCAGAGGCGGTTGTTTTGCTGGAGCGTCTGGACGCTGAACAGAGTGGGTCGCGCCCATCCTCCCCAGTAATGGGGAGACTGTGGCGCAAGCGCTCCAACTCTGCCACGGAGGCAGAGTTGGACGAAAGCGCTAAGAAGACAAAGGGCCATTATGCCTACTTGGCAAAGGCTAAGGCCGAGTTAGCCGTGGCCAAGGAGAGAGAGGTGGAGCTCCGGGCTGAGGAGGAGCTCGCGGAGCAGCGGCGGAAGAGGGCTCTCTTCCTCCGGGAGTCCCCCAGCCCACAACCGCAGCCCAGCCCACTGTTACCAGCAGGAGTGGCAGATACTGCGACCCAGCCCCTCAGCGCGGAGCAGCTGTCGGGCTCCATCGAGGCAGCGGTGGCGATGGTACAATCCATCGCCACCAAGAGCTCCAATCTAAAGGGCCAGTACGTGCGGGACCTTAAGCAGGCATGTAGCTCCATCCTGGAGCACGTGCGTGTGCTGAGGTCCCGCACGCAGTCTGAGGAGGTGGCCCAGCTCCAGACCGAGCTGGCTGTCGTGCGGGCCGAAATGCGGGCCTGGAAGCGGCAGGCGGAGACTGCGCCGCCCGCGATGAGTCGCGAAGAGATCGCATTCCTGGTCGATGCGCGCATCGCGGGCATCCAGGACCGCCTGCTGCCCGAGACCCGCATCCGCCCACCTCTCCAGGCGGACATCCGTAATGCCATTCGCCAGGCTAAGGAAGCCGAGCCCGAGCGCCAACCCGAGCTCCCTTCCCTTCCTCCCTCGCCACCTCTTCCGCTATCCCCTCCAATGCCCGATGGGCAAGCGGAGGACGCGTCGCGTCCCACTCCTCCAGTGGGAGATAAGGCCAAGAGGAAGAGGCCGAAGAAGAAGACGGCCGCGGCGAGGGAGGCAGAAGCTGCCCGCCAGGTGCGACAGCCATCCTCGCTGACCCCCCAGTCGGCCCCAGCGCCAACGTCGTGGAGCACAGTGGCGGCGCGCCCAAAAGCGCCAAAGCCAGCACTAGCCCAGCCAGCTCCAGTAGCGCCAGCCACTAGCAGCAGGAAACGTGGCGCCCGTAGGCCTCGCAAAATGCGAGCGCCTAAGACCGCAGCGGTTACCCTAACGCTGCAGCCGGGCGCCGCGGAGCAGGGGGTGACTTACGGAGAGGTGCTCGCCAAGGCCGAGAGGTCAATTGACCTCAAGGCCCTCGGCATAGACGGCCTGCGCCTCCGTCCCTCCGTGACAGGAGGTCGAATCCTGGAGGTGGCCGGCGCTGACAGAGCGCAGAAGGCCGACGCCCTGGCCACAAAATTGCAGGAAGTGCTGGAGGAGGTCCGCGTCGCTAGACCAGAGAGGTGCGTGGAGCTACGCATCTCTGGTCTGAGCGACTCGGCCTCCAAGGAGACCGTAGCGGCGTCGCTGGCAGCAGAGGGGGGCTGCTCTGTCAGCTCTATAAAGGTGGGCGACATTCAGCGCCCATCTGGCCGGCAGGGCTCTGCCTGGCTGCGGTGCCCTGTTGACGCGGCCAAAGTCCTCACGGACGGGCGCCGCATCGTAATCGGGTGGTCAGTGGTTAGGCTGACCACCCTGGAGCCCAGGCCGGCGCGGTGCTTCCGCTGCCTAGAGCCGGGGCATGTTGGTGTAAGGTGCACTGCGGGCATTGACCGCAGTGCGCTCTGTTTCCGTTGTGGGCAGGCGGGCCACCAGTCTGCCACCTGCTCCGCGGAGCCCAAGTGCCCCGTCTGTGCGGCGGAAGGTGCACCGTCTGGCCACAAATTGGGGTCAGGCGAGTGCAAGGCGGCCTCCCGTAGTAGGGGCCGCGCAAAAAGGAAGGCTGCCGGTGGGGCTAAATCTACCCCCTCCCCCACCCAACAGCCCACAGTGGAGGTTATGGACACCGCCCAACAATAATGGCCCACATCTCCATTCTGCAGGCCAACGTCAACCACTGCGTCACGGCCCAGGACCTTTTGGCCCAATCCATGGCGCAGTGGCAGACGACACTGGCAGTGGTCGCCGAGCCGTACTACGTGCGCGAAACCCCTAACTGGGCCAGCGACCACAACGGCTTGGTGGCTATCGTCGCCCAGCGAACGGCTCCCCCCTTCGAAAGAGTGCAGAGGGGTCGAGGTTGCGTCCTCGTCACGCTGGGCGGCGCTGCAGTGATTGGGGTGTACTGCCCCCCCAGTAGGAGCATCGCCGAGTTTGAGCAGCTGCTCGCTGAGGTCGGTGCCCTGCTGGCGGAAGTGCACCCCACCCCGGCCGTGGTGGCCGGAGATTTCAACGCTCACTCTCGGGCGTGGGGATCTCCGGCGACAGATGCCCGGGGGGAGATGTTGGAGGAATGGGTGGTGTCCCAAGACTTGGTGTTGCTTAACCAAGGGGCGGTCCACACCCTTGTGCGGCCGCAGGGTAGGTCGATAGTCGATCTGTCGTTCGCCAGTTCTGGCCTGGCCCGACGGATCGGCAACTGGCGGGTCGTTGAGGGGGTGGAGACCGCGTCGGACCACCGGTACATCCGGTTCGACGTCGTCCCTGCCGCCTCGGCGGCTCGAGTCGACCTCGACCGTCCCTTGGTAGGAGAAGGTCCGCGGTGGCGACTCACCACACTGGACAAGGAACTGGCCCGAGAGGCGGCTATCGTCGAGCGATGGGCTGCGGGCGACAGTGGCCTGGACGCAGACGCGAGATGCGAGCGGCTCGCTGGAGCGCTGACTCGCGTCTGCGACGCGGCGATGCAAAGGGCGAGGCCTATCCCGCCTCGGAAATCGGTGTACTGGTGGCGTCCCCACCTAGCCGGGCTGCGTACAGCTAGTGACGCAGCCCAGAGGCAGTACTACCGGTGCCGAAGGCGGGCCGTAAGAGACCTCGCCCGAGAAGAACAGCTGCACGCCGCGTACCGGGCCGCCCGTGAGGCCCTTAGCTCGGCGGTCAAAGCCGCCAAGGAGGAGGCCTGGAAGGAGTGGCTCGAGAGTCTCAATCGAGATCCATGGGGGCGTCCGTACAAGACCGTGAGCCAGAAGCTCCGGCCTTGGGCGCCTCCTCTCACAAGGACTCTCGAGCCGAGCCTCCTCCACCGAGTGGTCAGTTCCCTCTTCCCTGCGAGGGAGGAGTGGGTCCCACCGCGGATGGCAACACCGAGCCGGGTGCCGGCAGACGAAGGGGCAATACCTCCCGTGTCCGAGGCCGAGTTAGGGGCTGCGATCCTGGCACTCAGGTCCAGGAACCGCGCCCCAGGCCCGGACGGCGTCCCTGGGAAGGTTATTGCCACAGTCATGCCGGCACTAGAGGAGGAGACGCTGTCCCTCATGTCCGAGTGTTTGGCGTCGGGGAGAGTCCCGCGACGATGGAAGACTGGGAAGCTCGTGCTTCTTAAAAAGCACGGGCGTCCAGTCGACTCGCCGTCGGCCTACCGCCCCATCGTTTTGCTCGACGAGATGTGCAAGCTGTTTGAGCGGGTGCTCGCTGCGCGTCTCGTCGGCCACCTGGAGGGGGCGGGGCCCAACTTAAGTGACGGCCAGTTCGGCTTCCGTCGCGGGAGGTCAACCCTCGACGCCATATCCCGACTGCGGGGCAGCGTCGACGAAGCGGTCGCCGGGGGAGAGGTGTTGTTGGCTGTGTCGCTGGACATAGCCAACGCCTTCAACACCCTCCCCTGGGAAACAATAGCCGAGGCGCTGAGGTACCACAACGTCCCGTGGTACCTCAGACGCGTCCTTGCGGACTACTTCGTGGACCGGGTCATCATCTATCCGGCCCAAAGCGAAGTGGTCCGCAGGGGCATGTCTTGTGGCGTTCCACAGGGGTCGGTCCTCGGGCCGCTCCTGTGGAACGTAGGTTATGATTGGGTCCTGCGCGGTGCTAATCTTCGGGGAGTCGGTGTACTCTGTTACGCCGACGACACCCTAGTCACCGCGCGGGCCCCAACGTTTCGCGACGCCTCCGTCCTCGCTACGGCAGGCGTCGCCCATGTCGTGCGTCGCATCGGGGCACTAGGTTTGAAGGTGGCCCTCGAAAAGTCCGAGGCCCTATTCTTTCATGGGCCTCGGCAGACGCCGCCTCGAGATAGGTCGATTGTGGTGGGCGGCACCTCCATCGCTGTCGGGACCAGTCTGAAATACCTCGGGCTGGTTCTCGACAGTCGGTGGCGGTTTGCGGAGCATTTCCGGCAGCTGGCACCGAAGTTGCTGGCGTTTGCCGGAATGCTCTCGCGGTTGCTGCCCAACAGCGGAGGCCCGGGGTCTGCCTGCCGCCGTCTCTACGACGGAGTGGTGCGCTCCAAGGCGCTCTACGGAGCGCCCATATGGGCGGAGGCCCTCTGCCCTGCAAATGTTGCGCTGCTGCGGCGACCGCAGCGCGCCATCGCGCAGAGGGCCGCACGGGCGTACCACACCGTCTCTTACGAGGCGGCGTGTCTAATTGCGGGCAGTATCCCCTGGGATCTCGAGGCTGGCGTCCTAAAGAGGGTCTACGATGAGGGCGCCCTGATGCGGTGCAATCTGGGAGGTCGGCCGCTTCCGGAGGAGATTGATCGCTGGAGACAGGCGGCTCGCGACGATCTCTTCCGGAAATGGGCCGAAAGGCTGAGAGCGACCCGTAGTGGGTCGCTGCTCGTGGGGGCCGTCCGGCCCGTCCTGCGTCTTTTTGTGGAGAGGGGTCATGGGGCTCCGACGTACCACCTCACCCAACTTCTCACGGGTCATGGCTGTTTTGCCAAGTACCTGTGGGAAGTGGTGGGGATAGAGCCGGAGCCCCGGTGCCGTCACTGCACCAGCGGCGACCCCGACACGGCCTACCACACCATGGCCGTGTGTGAGGCGTGGGACGGCCAAAGGACGGCCCTCGTAAGCACTATTGGTGCAGACCTTTCGCTGTCGGCCGTGATTCCAGCCATGGCCGACAGCGAAGAGTGTTGGGCCGCCGTCGCCTCGTTCGCTAGCGAGGTGATGGCGGCAAAGAGAGAGGCTCTGCGGGAGCGGGAGCGAGCTGGTCTCACTCTTCCGCCCCGCAGGCCCCCGGCGAGGGGACGCCGGCGAGCGCAATTCGCCCGCGTCCCCGAATGAGCGAAGCCACGGGCGGTGGGTCGGGGGACCCGCCGCCCCATGCTAATGTGGCGGAATGCGCCCCTCAGTGTTCCTGGGGCGCATTCGTAAAGTGAGCTGGCCCCATCACCTGGAAAGTCTGTCCGGATGGTGGGGCCACCAAGAGGCGAGCCCGAACGGGCGTCCCTAGCCGAGTCGCGGTGAGAATTCTATCCCGCGGCTCGGATTAGGCGAAGGAGGAACACCGTGGTGGTTTAGTGGGTAGTCTGGCCTCCGTTTCGAGGTCAGGAGTCCCACACGAAGCGAACCCCCTGCCCCCTACGGGGGGTGAGCGAAGTGCGTAAATGCATTCCACCACGTAAAAAAAAAAAAAAAAAAAAAAAACCTAACCTAACCTAACCTGGGGCGAGCCCCAAGTGAGTACAAGTACGTCCTCGTCGTCGCCCTGGACCCCGTCCTGACCACCGTAACGGAGTGGCAGGCGGGTGACTGAACCTTGTGCTCGACACTTGCGGCAAATCATTGTGCGAATCGAACTGTTCTTGTTGTCTAACTGCGATGTTAACACGAGCGAAGATGCTCAACAGTCCTTTTAAGGACTCGGAGGAGATGGTGGCAGTTCCCTCTGCCTCCTCCTCCAACAGTCCTTTTCAGGACTCAGCGGTGGTGGCAGCTCCGTCTGATAATAGTCCTTTTCAGGACTGCGGGGAGATTGTGGCAGTTCCGTCTGCCTTGTCTGCGGACCAATCTCCCCCATCCACCATGGAGGTGGAGCTCGAAAGCCCTGCGGCTTCTGTGCCCCGCGCGGAGGCGGTTGTTGTGCTGGAGCGCCTGGGCACTTCGGCCGTAGTGAGCGGGTCGCGCCCATCCTCCCCAGTAATGGGGAGACTGTGGCGCAAGCGCTCCAACTCTGCCACGGAGGCAGAGTTGGACGAAGAGAGCGCGAAGAAGAGCAAGGCTCATTATGCCTACCTGGCCAAGGCGAAGGCCGAGCTAGCCGTGGCCAGGGAGAGAGAGGTGGAGCTCCGGGCTGAGGAGGAGCTCGCGGAGCAGCGGCGGAAGAGGGCTCTCTTCCTCCGGGAGTCCCCCAGCCCACAACCGCAGCCCAGCCCACTGTTACCAGCAGGAGTGGCAGATACTGCGACCCAGCCCCTCAGCGCGGAGCAGCTGTCGGGCTCCATCGAGGCAGCGGTGGCGATGGTACAATCCATCGCCACCAAGAGCTCCAATTTAAAGGGCCAGTACGTGCGGGACCTTAAGCAGGCATGTTGCTCCATCCTGGAGCACGTGCGTGTGCTGAGGTCCCGCACGCAGTCTGAGGAGGTGGCCCAGCTCCAGACCGAGCTGGCTGTTGTGCGGGCCGAAATGCGGGCCTGGAAGCGGCAGGCGGAGACTGCGCCGCCCGCGATGAGTCGCGAAGAGATCGCATTCCTGGTCGATGCGCGCATCGCGGGCATCCAGGACCGCCTACTGCCCGAGACCCGCATCCGCCCACCTCTCCAGGCGGACAGGCGTAATGCCATCCGCCAGGCTAAGGAAGCCGAGCCCGAGCGTCAACCCGAGCTCCCTTCCCTTCCTCCCTCGCCGCCTTTTCAGCTATCCCCTCCAATGCCCGATGGGCAAGCGGAGGACGCGTCGCGTCCCACTCCTCCAGGAGGTAAGGCCGCCAAGAAGAAGAGGCCGAAGAAGAAGACGGCTGCGGCGAGGGAGGCAGAAGCTGCCCGCCAGCCGCGACAGCCATCTCAGCCATCCACGCTGACCCCCCAGTCGGTTCCAGCGCCAACGTCGTGGAGCACAGTGGCGGCGCGCCCAAAAGCGCCGAAGACGGCCCAAGCTCAGCCGCCTCCAGTGGCGCCAGCCACGCAAAAGAATCGCAGTGTCCGAAAACCCCGCAAACTACGAGCGCCCAAAACTGCAGCGGTCACCCTCACGCTGCAGCCGGACGCCGCGGAGCGGGGCGTAACGTACGGCGAGGTGCTTGCCAGGGCCGAGAGATCGATAGACCTCAAGGCCCTCGGCATTGACGGCCTTCGCCTGCGCCCCGCTGTGACCGGAGGCCGAATCCTCGAGGTGGCCGGCGCTGACAGAGCGCAGAAGGCCGACGCCCTAGCCACAAAATTGAAGGAAGTGCTGGAGGAGGTCCGCGTCGCTAGACCAGAGAGGTGCGTGGAGCTACGCATCTCTGGTCTGAGCGACTCGGCCTCCAAGGAGACCGTAGCGGCGTCGCTGGCAGCAGAGGGGGGCTGCTCTGCCAGCTCTATAAAGGTGGGCGACATTCAGCGCCCATCTGGCCGGCAGGGTTCTGCCTGGCTGCGGTGCCCTGTTGACGCGGCCAAAGTCCTCACGGACGGGCGCCGCATCGTGATCGGGTGGTCAGTGGTTAGGCTGACCACCCTGGAGCCCAGGCCGGCGCGGTGCTTCCGCTGCCTAGAGCCGGGGCATGTTGGGGTAAGGTGTACTGCGGGCATTGACCGCAGTGCACTCTGCTTCCGCTGTGGGCAGGCGGGCCATAAGTCGGCCACCTGCACCGCGGAGCCCAAGTGCCCCGTCTGTGCGGCGGAGGGTGCATCCTCTGGCCACAAATTGGGGTCGGGCGAGTGCAAGGCGGCCTCCCGTAGCAGAGGCCGTCCTAAAAGGAGAGCCGCAGGTGGGGCTAACACTACGCCCTCCCCCACCCAGCAGCCCATAGTGGAGGAAATGGACACCGCCCATCAATAATGGCCCACATCTCCATTCTGCAGGCCAACGTCAACCACTGCGTCACGGCCCAGGACCTTTTGGCCCAATCCATGGCGCAGTGGCAGACGACACTGGCAGTGGTCGCCGAGCCGTACTACGTGCGCGAAACCCCTAACTGGGCCAGCGACCACAACGGCTTGGTGGCTATCGTCGCCCAGCGAACGGCTCCTCCTTTTGACCGAGTGCGGAAGGGTCGAGGTTGCGTCCTCGTCACGCTGGGCGGCGCTGCAGTGATTGGGGTGTACTGCCCCCCCAGTAGAAGCATCGCCGAGTTTGAGCAGCTGCTCGCTGAGGTCGGTGCCCTGCTGGCGGAAGTGCACCCCACCCCGGCCGTGGTGGCTGGAGATTTCAACGCTCACTCTCGGGCGTGGGGATCTCCGGCGACAGATGCCCGGGGGGAGATGTTGGAGGAATGGGCGGTGTCCCAAGACTTGGTGTTGCTTAACCAAGGGGCGGTCCACACCCTTGTGCGGCCGCAGGGTAGGTCGATAGTCGATCTGTCGTTCGCCAGTTCTGGCCTGGCCCGACGGATCGGCAACTGGCGGGTCGTTGAGGGGGTGGAGACCGCGTCGGACCACCGGTACATCCGGTTCGACGTCGTCCCTGCCGCCTCGGCGGCTCGAGTCGACCTCGACCGTCCCTTGGTAGGAGAAGGTCCGCGGTGGCGACTCACCACACTGGACAAGGAACTGGCCCGAGAGGCGGCTATCGTCGAGCGATGGGCTGCGGGCGACAGTGGCCTGGACGCAGACGCGAGATGCGAGCGGCTCGCTGGAGCGCTGACTCGCGTCTGCGACGCGGCGATGCAAAGGGCGAGGCCTATCCCGCCTCGGAAATCGGTGTACTGGTGGCGTCCCCACCTAGCCGGGCTGCGTACAGCTAGTGACGCAGCCCAGAGGCAGTACTACCGGTGCCGAAGGCGGGCCGTAAGAGACCTCGCCCGAGAAGAACAGCTGCACGCCGCGTACCGGGCCGCCCGTGAGGCCCTTAGCTCGGCGGTCAAAGCCGCCAAGGAGGAGGCCTGGAAAGAGTGGCTCGAGAGTCTCAATCGAGATCCATGGGGGCGTCCGTACAAGACCGTGAGCCAGAAGCTCCGGCCTTGGGCGCCTCCTCTCACAAGGACTCTCGAGCCGAGCCTCCTCCACCGAGTAGTCAGTTCCCTCTTCCCTGCGAGGGAGGAGTGGGTCCCACCGCGGATGGCAACACCAAGCCGGGTGCCGGCAGACGAAGGGGCAATACCTCCCGTGTCCGAGGCCGAGTTAGGGGCTGCGATCCTGGCACTCAGGTCCAGGAACCGCGCCCCAGGCCCGGACGGCGTCCCTGGGAAGGTTATTGCCACAGTCATGCCGGCACTAGAGGAGGAGACGCTGTCCCTCATGTCCGAGTGTTTGGCGTCGGGGAGAGTCCCGCGACGATGGAAGACTGGGAAGCTCGTGCTTCTTAAAAAGCACGGGCGCCCAGTCGACTCGCCGTCGGCCTACCGCCCCATCGTTTTGCTCGACGAGATGTGCAAGCTGTTTGAGCGGGTGCTCGCTGCGCGTCTCGTCGGCCACCTGGAGGGGGCGGGGCCCAACCTAAGTGACGGCCAGTTCGGCTTCCGTCGCGGGAGGTCAACCCTCGACGCCATATCCCGACTGCGGGGCAGCGTCGACGAAGCGGTCGCCGGGGGAGAGGTGTTGTTGGCTGTATCGCTGGACATAGCCAACGCCTTCAACACCCTCCCCTGGGAAACTATCGCCGAGGCGCTGAGGTACCACAACGTCCCGTGGTACCTCAGGCGCGTCCTTGCGGACTACTTCGTGGACCGGGTCATCATCTACCCGGCCAAAAGCGAGGTGGTCCGCAGGGGCATGTCTTGTGGCGTTCCACAGGGGTCGGTCCTCGGGCCGCTCCTGTGGAACGTAGGGTACGATTGGGTCCTGCGCGGTGCTAATCTTCGGGGAGTCGGTGTACTTTGTTACGCCGACGACACCCTAGTCACCGCGCGGGCCCCGACGTTTCGCGACGCCTCCGTCCTCGCTACGGCAGGCGTCGCCCATGTCGTGCGTCGCATCGGGGCACTAGGTTTGAAGGTGGCCCTCGAAAAGTCCGAGGCCCTATTCTTTCATGGGCCTCGGCAGACGCCGCCTCGAGATAGGTCGATTGTGGTGGGCGGCACCTCCATCGCTGTCGGGACCAGTCTGAAATACCTCGGGCTGGTTCTCGACAGTCGGTGGCGGTTTGCGGAGCATTTCCGGCAGCTGGCACCGAAATTGCTGGCGTTTGCCGGAATGCTCTCGCGGTTGCTGCCCAACAGCGGAGGCCCGGGATCTGCCTGCCGCCGTCTCTACGACGGAGTGGTGCGCTCCAAGGCGCTCTACGGAGCGCCCATATGGGCGGAGGCCCTCTGCCCTGCAAATGTTGCGCTGCTGCGACGACCGCAGCGCGCCATCGCGCAGAGGGCCGCAAGGGCGTACCACACCGTCTCTTACGAGGCGGCGTGTCTAATTGCGGGCAGTATCCCCTGGGATCTCGAGGCTGGCGTCCTCAAGAGGGTCTATGATGAGGGCGCCCTGATGCGGCGCAATCTGGGAGGTCGGCCGTCTCCGGAAGAGATCGATCGCTGGAGACAGGCGGCTCGCGACGATCTCTTCCGGAAATGGGCCGAAAGGCTGCGAGCGACCCGTAGTGGGTCGCTGCTCGTGGGGGCCGTCCGGCCCGTCCTGCGTCTTTTTGTGGAGAGGGGTCATGGGGCTCCGACTTACCACCTCACCCAACTTCTCACGGGTCATGGCTGTTTTGCCAAGTACCTGTGGGAAGTGGTGGGGATCGAAACGGAGCCCCGGTGCCGTCACTGCACCAGCGGAGACCCCGACACGGCCTATCACACCATGGCCGTGTGTGAGGCGTGGGACGGCCAAAGGACGGCCCTCGTAAGCACCATTGGTGCAGACCTTTCGCTGTCGGCCGTGATTCCAGCCATGGCCGACAGCGAGGAGTGTTGGGCCGCCGTCGCCTCGTTCGCTAACGAGGTGATGGCGGCAAAGAGAGAGGCTCTGCGGGAGCGGGAGCGAGCTGGGCTCACTCTTCCGCCCCGCAGGCCCCCGGCGAGGGGACGCCGGCGAGCGCAATTCGCCCGCGTCCCCGAATGAGCGAAGCCACGGGCGGTGGGTCGGGGGATCCGCCGCCCCATGCTAATGTGGCGGAATGCGCCCCTCAGTGTTCCTGGGGCGCATTCGTAAAGTGAGCTGGCCCCATCACCTGGAAAGTCTGTCCGGATGGTGGGGCCACCAAGAGGCGAGCCCAAACGGGCGTCCCTAGCCGAGTCGCGGTGAGAATTCTATCCCGCGGCTCGGATTAGGCGAAGGAGGAACACCGTGGTGGTTTAGTGGGTAGTCTGGCCTCCGTTTCGAGGTCAGGAGTCCCACACGAAGCGAGCCCCCTGCCCCCGCGGGGTGTGAGCGAAGTGCGTAAATGCATTCCACCACGTAAAAAAAAAAAAAAAAAAACCTAACCTAACCTAACCTCCCTCATGTCCGGGGCGAGCCCCAAGTGAGTTCTGAGTACGTCCTCGTCGTTCGCCCTGGACCCCGTCCTGACCACCGTAACGGAGTGGCAGGCGGGTGACTAAATCTCAAACTCGAAACTTGCGGGCAAATTTGCGAATTCTGCGAATTACTGTGCGATACCTATGCTTACACGAGCCAAACTAGCTAACAGTCCTTTTAAGGACTCGGAGGAGATGGTGGCAAATCCCTCTGCCTCCTCCTCCAACAGTCCTTTTCAGGACTCAGCGGTGGTGGCAGCTCCGTCTGATAATAGTCCGTTTCAGGACTGCGGGGAGATTGTGGCAGTTCCGTCTGCCTTGTCTGCGGACCAATCTCCTCCATCCATCATGGAGGTGGAGCTCGAAAGCCCTGCGGCTTCTGTGCCCCGCGCGGAGGCGGTCGTCGTCCTGGAGCGCCTGGACGCTTCGGCCGAATTTAGTGTGTCGCGCCCATCCTCCCCAGTAATGGGGAGACTGTGGCGCAAGCGCTCCAACTCTGCCACGGAGGCAGACGAGAGCGCGAAGAAGACTAAGGGCCATTATGCCTACCTGGCCAAGGCGAAGGCCGAGCTAGCCCTGGCCAGGGAGAGAGAGGTGGAGCTCCGGGCTGAGGAGGAGCTCGCGGAGCAGCGGCGGAAGAGGACTCTCTTCCTCCGGGAGTCCCCCAGCCCACAACCGCAGCCCAGCCAACTGTTACCAGCAGGAGTGGCAGATACTGCGACCCAGCCCCTCAGCGCGGAGCAGCTGTCGGGCTCCATCGAGGCAGCGGTGGCGATGGTACAATCCATCGCCACCAAGAGCTCCAATCTAAAGGGCCAGTACGTGCGGGACCTTAAGCAGGCATGTAGCTCCATCCTGGAGCACGTGCGTGTGCTGAGGTCCCGCACGCAGTCTGAGGAGGTGGCCCAGCTCCAGACCGAGCTGGCTGTCGTGCGGGCCGAAATGCGGGCCTGGAAGCGGCAGGCGGAGACTGCGCCGCCCGCGATGAGTCGCGAAGAGATCGCATTCCTGGTCGATGCGCGCATCGCGGGCATCCAGGACCGCCTGCTGCCCGAGACCCGCATCCGCCCACCTCTCCAGGCGGACATCCGTAATGCCGCCCGCCTGGCTATGGAGCCCGAGCGCCAACCCACGATCTCGTCCCTCCCTCCCTCACCACCTCTTCCTCTGTCTCCTCCAACGCCTGATGGGCAGGCGGAGGAGGCATTGCGCCCCACTCCTCCAGGAGGTAAGGCCGCCAAGAAGAAGAGGCCAAAGAAGAAGACGGCCGCGGCGAGGGAGGCAGAAGCTGCCCGCCAGGCGCGACAGCTATCTCAGCCACCCTCGCTGACCCCCCAGTCGGCCCCAGCGCCAACGTCGTGGAGCACAGTGGCGGCGCGCCCAAAAGCGCCAAAGCCAGTACCAGCCCAGCCAGCTCCAGTAGCGCCGGCCACTAGCAGCAGGAAACGTGGCGCCCGTAGGCCTCGCAAATTGCGAGCACCTAAGACCGCAGCGGTCACACTAACGCTGCAGCCGGGCGCCGCGGAGCAGGGGGTGACCTACGGAGAGGTGCTCGCCAAGGCCGAGAGGTCAATCGACCTCAAGGCCCTCGGCATCGACGGCCTCCGCCTCCGTCCCGCCGTGACTGGAGGTCGCATACTGGAGGTGGCCGGCGCTGACAGAGCGCAGAAGGCCGACGCCCTGGCCACAAAATTGAAGGAAGTGCTGCAGGAGGTCCGCGTTGCTAGACCAGAGAGGTGCGTGGAGCTACGCATCTCTGGTCTGAGCGACTCGGCCTCCAAGGAGACCGTAGCGGCGTCGCTGGCAGCAGAGGGGGGCTGCTCTGCCGATTCCATAAAGGTGGGCGACATCCAGCGCCCATCTGGCCGGCAGGGCTCTGCCTGGCTGCGGTGCCCGGTTGACGCGGCAAAAATACTAACAGACGGACGGCGCATCGTGATCGGGTGGTCAGTGGTTAGGCTGACCACCCTGGAGCCCAGGCCGGCGCGGTGCTTCCGCTGCCTGGAACCGGGGCATGTTGGTGTAAGGTGCACTGCGGGCATTGACCGCAGTGCACTATGCTTCCGTTGTGGGCAGGCGGGCCACAAGTCGGCCACCTGCTCCGCGGAGCCCAGGTGCCCCGTCTGTTCAGCGGCGGGCAAAGCGTCCGGCCACAAGCTGGGCTCGTCTGAGTGCCAGGCGGCTTCCCGCAGCAGGGGCCGGGCCAAGAGCAAAGCTGCCAGTGGGGCAAAATCTACCCCCTCCCCCACCCAGCAGCCCACAGTGGAGGTTATGGACACCGCCCAACAATAATGGCCCACATCTCCATTCTGCAGGCCAACGTCAACCACTGCGTCGCGGCCCAGGACCTTTTGGCCCAATCCATGGCGCAGTGGCAGACGACACTGGCAGTAGTCGCCGAGCCGTACTACGTGCGCGAAACCCCAAATTGGGCCAGCGACCACAACGGCTTGGTGGCTATCGTCGCCCGGCGAAACGCTCCCCCCTTCGACCGAGTGCGGAGGGGTCGAGGGTGCGTCCTCGTCACGCTGGGCGGCGCTGCAGTAATTGGGGTGTACTGCCCCCCCAGTAGAAGCATCGCCGAGTTTGAGCAGCTGCTCGCTGAGGTCGGTGCTCTGCTGGCAGAAGTGCACCCCACCCCGGCCGTGGTGGCCGGAGATTTCAACGCTCACTCTCGGGCGTGGGGATCTCCGGCGACCGATGCCCGGGGGGAGATGTTGGAGGAATGGGCGGTGTCCCAAGACTTGGTGTTGCTAAACCAAGGGGCGGTCCACACCCTAGTACGACCGCAGGGTAGGTCGATCGTCGATCTGTCGTTCGCCAGTTCTGGCCTGGCCCGACGGATCGGCAACTGGCGGGTTGTTGAGGGGGTGGAGACCGCGTCGGACCACCGGTACATCCGGTTCGACGTCGTCCCTGCCGCCTCGGCGGCTCGAGTAGACCTCGACCGTCCCTTGGTAGGAGAAGGTCCGCGGTGGCGACTCAACACACTGGACAAGGAACTGGCCCGAGAGGCGGTTATCGTCGAGCGATGGGCTGCGGGCGACAGTGGCCTGGACGTAGACGCGAGATGCGAGCGGCTCGCTGGAGCGCTGACTCGCGTCTGCGACGCGGCGATGCAAAGGGCGAGGCCTATCCCGCCTCGGAAATCGGTGTACTGGTGGCGTCCCCACCTAGCCGGGCTGCGTACAGCTAGTGACGCAGCCCAGAGGCAGTACTACCGGTGCCGAAGGCGGGCCGTAAGAGACCTCGCCCGAGAAGAACAGCTGCACGCCGCGTACCGGGCCGCCCGTGAGGCCCTTAGCTCGGCGGTCAAAGCCGCCAAGGAGGAGGCCTGGAAGGAGTGGCTCGAGAGTCTCAATCGAGATCCATGGGGGCGTCCGTACAAGACCGTGAGCCAGAAGCTCCGGCCTTGGGCGCCTCCTCTCACAAGGACTCTCGAGCCGAGCTTCCTCCACCGAGTAGTCAGTTCCCTCTTCCCTGCGAGGGAGGAGTGGGTCCCACCGCGGATGGCAACACCAAGCCGGGTGCCGGCAGACGAAGGGGCAGTACCTCCCGTGTCCGAGGCCGAGCTAGGGGCTGCGATTCTGGCACTCAGGTCCAGGAACCGCGCCCCGGGCCCGGACGGCGTCCCTGGGAAGGTCATTGCCACAGTCATGCCGGCACTAGAGGAGGAGACGCTGTCCCTCATGTCCGAGTGTTTGGCGTCGGGGAGAGTCCCGCGACGATGGAAGACTGGGAGGCTCGTGCTTCTTAAAAAGCACGGGCGCCCAGTCGACTCGCCGTCGGCCTACCGCCCCATCGTTTTGCTCGACGAGATGTGCAAGCTGTTTGAGCGGGTGCTCGCTGCGCGTCTCGTCGGCCACCTGGAGGGGGCGGGGCCCAACTTAAGTGACGGCCAGTTCGGCTTCCGTCGCGGGAGGTCAACCCTCGACGCCGTATCCCGACTGCGGGGCAGCGTCGACGAAGCGGTCGCCGGGGGAGAGGTGTTGTTGGCTGTGTCGCTGGACATAGCCAACGCCTTCAACACCCTCCCCTGGGAAACAATAGCCGAGGCGCTGAGGTACCACAACGTCCCGTGGTACCTCAGGCGCGTCCTTGCGGACTACTTCGTGGACCGGGTCATCATCTATCCGGCCCAAAGCGAAGTGGTCCGCAGGGGCATGTCTTGTGGCGTTCCACAGGGGTCGGTCCTCGGGCCGCTCCTGTGGAACGTAGGTTATGATTGGGTCCTGCGCGGTGCTAATCTTCGGGGAGTCGGTGTACTCTGTTACGCCGACGACACCCTAGTCACCGCGCGGGCCCCAACGTTTCGCGACGCCTCCGTCCTCGCTACGGCAGGCGTCGCCCATGTCGTGCGTCGCATCGGGGCACTAGGTTTGAAGGTGGCCCTCGAAAAGTCCGAGGCCCTATTCTTTCATGGGCCTCGGCAGACGCCGCCTCGAGATAGGTCGATTGTGGTGGGCGGCACCTCCATCGCTGTCGGGACCAGTCTGAAATACCTCGGGCTGGTTCTCGACAGTCGGTGGCGGTTTGCGGAGCATTTCCGGCAGCTGGCACCGAAGTTGCTGGCGTTTGCCGGAATGCTCTCGCGGTTGCTGCCCAACAGCGGAGGCCCGGGGTCTGCCTGCCGCCGTCTCTACGACGGAGTGGTGCGCTCCAAGGCGCTCTACGGAGCGCCCATATGGGCGGAGGCCCTCTGCCCTGCAAATGTTGCGCTGCTGCGGCGACCGCAGCGCGCCATCGCGCAGAGGGCCGCACGGGCGTACCACACCGTCTCTTACGAGGCGGCGTGTCTAATTGCGGGCAGTATCCCCTGGGATCTCGAGGCTGGCGTCCTCAAGAGGGTCTATGATGAGGGCGCCCTGATGCGGCGCAATCTGGGAGGTCGGCCGCCTCCGGAAGAGATCGATCGCTGGAGACAGGCGGCTCGCGACGATCTCTTCCGGAAATGGGCCGAAAGGCTGCGAGCGACCCGTAGTGGGTCGCTGCTCGTGGGGGCCGTCCGGCCCGTCCTGCGTCTTTTTGTGGAGAGGGGTCATGGGGCTCCGACGTACCACCTCACCCAACTTCTCACGGGTCATGGCTGTTTTGCCAAGTACCTGTGGGAAGTGGTGGGGATCGAACCGGAGCCCCGGTGCCGTCACTGCACCAGCGGCGACCCCGACACGGCCTACCACACCATGGCCGTGTGTGAGGCGTGGGACGGCCAAAGGACGGCCCTCGTAAGCACCATCGGTGCAGACCTTTCGCTGTCGGCCGTGATTCCAGCCATGGCCGACAGCGAAGAGTGTTGGGCCGCCGTCGCCTCGTTCGCTAGCGAGGTGATGGCGGCAAAGAGAGAGGCTCTGCGGGAGCGGGAGCGAGCTGGGCTCACTCTTCCGCCCCGCAGGCCCCCGGCGAGGGGACGCCGGCGAGCGCAATTCGCCCGCGTCCCCGAATGAGCGAAGCCACGGGCGGTGGGTCGGGGGACCCGCCGCCCCATGCTAATGTGGCGGAATGCGCCCCTCAGTGTTCCTGGGGCGCATTTCTAAAGTGAGCTGGCCCCATCACCTGGAAAGTCTGTCCAGATGGTGGGGCCACCAAGAGGCGAGCCCAAACGGGCGTCCCTAGCCGAGTCGCGGTGAGAATTCTATCCCGCGGCTCGGATTAGGCGAAGGAGGAACACCGTGGTGGTTTAGTGGGTAGTCTGGCCTCCGTTTCGAGGTCAGGAGTCCCACACGAAGCGAGCCCCCTGCCCCCGCGGGGGGTGAGCGAAGTGCGTAAACGCATTCCACCACGTAAAAAAAAAAAAAAAAAAAAAAAAAAAAAAAAAAAAAAAAAAAAAAAAAAAAACCTCCCTCATGTCCGAGTGTTTGGCGTCGGGGAGGGTCCCGCGACGATGGAAGACTGGGAAGCTCGTGCTTCTTAAAAAGCACGGGCGTCCAGTCGACTCGCCGTCGGCCTACCGCCCCATCGTTTTGCTCGACGAGATGTGCAAGCTGTTTGAGCGGGTGCTCGCTGCGCGTCTCGTCGGCCACCTGGAGGGGGCGGGGCCCAACTTAAGTGACGGCCAGTTCGGCTTCCGTCGCGGGAGGTCAACCCTCGACGCCATATCCCGACTGCGGGGCAGCGTCGACGAAGCGGTCGCCGGGGGAGAGGTGTTGTTGGCTGTGTCGCTGGACATAGCCAACGCCTTCAACACCCTCCCCTGGGAAACTATCGCCGAGGCGCTGAGGTACCACAACGTCCCGTGGTACCTCAGGCGCGTCCTTGCGGACTACTTCGTGGACCGGGTCATCATCTATCCGGCCAAAAGCGAAGTGGTCCGCAGGGGCATGTCTTGTGGCGTTCCACAGGGGTCGGTCCTCGGGCCGCTCCTGTGGAACGTAGGTTATGATTGGGTCCTGCGCGGTGCTAATCTTCGGGGAGTCGGTGTACTTTGTTACGCCGACGACACCCTAGTCACCGCGCGGGCCCCAACGTTTCGCGACGCCTCCGTCCTCGCTACGGCAGGCGTCGCCCATGTCGTGCGTCGCATCGGGGCACTAGGTTTGAAGGTGGCCCTCGAAAAGTCCGAGGCCCTATTCTTTCATGGGCCTCGGCAGACGCCGCCTCGAGATAGGTCAATTGTGGTGGGCGGCACCTCCATCACTGTCGGGACCAGTCTGAAATACCTCGGGCTGGTTCTCGACAGTCGGTGGCGGTTCGCGGAGCATTTCCGGCAGCTGGCACCGAAATTGCTGGCGTTTGCCGGAATGCTCTCGCGGTTGCTGCCCAACAGCGGAGGCCCAGGGTCTGCCTGCCGCCGTCTCTACGACGGAGTGGTGCGTTCCAAGGCGCTCTACGGAGCGCCCATATGGGCGGAGGCCCTCTGCCCAGCAAACGTTGCGCTGCTGCGGCGACCGCAGCGCGCCATCGCGCAGAGGGCCGCACGGGCGTACCACACCGTCTCTTACGAGGCGGCGTGTCTAATTGCGGGCAGTATCCCCTGGGATCTCGAGGCAGGCGTCCTCAAGAGGGTCTACGATGAGGGTGCCCTGATGCGGCGCAATCTGGGAGGTCGGCCGCTTCCGGAGGAGATCGATCGCTGGAGACAGGCGGCTCGCGACGATCTCTTCCGGAAATGGGCCGAAAGGCTGAGAGCGACCCGTAGTGGGTCGCTGCTCGTGGGGGCCGTCCGGCCCGTCCTGCGTCTTTTTGTGGAGAGGGGTCATGGGGCTCCAACGTACCACCTCACCCAACTTCTCACGGGTCATGGCTGTTTTGCCAAGTACCTGTGGGAAGTGGTGGGGATCGAACCGGAGCCCCGGTGCCGTCACTGCACCAGCGGCGACCCCGACACGGCCTACCACACCATGGCCGTGTGTGAGGCGTGGGACGGCCAAAGGACGGCCCTCGTAAGCTCCATTGGTGGAGACCTTTCGCTGTCGGCCGTGATTCCAGCCATGGCCGACAGCGAAGAGTGTTGGGCCGCCGTCGCCTCGTTCGCTAGCGAGGTGATGGCGGCAAAGAGAGAGGCTCTGCGGGAGCGGGAGCGAGCTGGTCTCACTCTTCCGCCCCGCAGGCCCCCGGCGAGGGGACGCCGGCGAGCGCAATTCGCCCGCGTCCCCGAATGAGCGAAGCCACGGGCGGTGGGTCGGGGGACCCGCCGCCCCATGCTAATGTGGCGGAATGCGCCCCTCAGTGTTCCTGGGGCGCATTTCTAAAGTGAGCTGGCCCCATCACCTGGATAAGTCTGTCCGGATGGTGGGGCCACCAAGAGGCGAGCCCAAACGGGCGCCCCTAGCCGAGTCGCGGTGAGAATTCTATCCCGCGGCTCGGATTGGGCGAAGGAGGAACACCGTGGTGGTTTAGTGGGTAGTCTGGCCTCCGTTTCGAGGTCAGGAGTCCCACACGAAGCGAATCCCCTGCCCCCGCGGGGGGTGAGCGAAGTGCGTAAATGCATTCCACCACGTAAAAAAAAAAAAAAAAAAAACCTGCAGCGTCGACGAAGCGGTCGCCGGGGGAGAGGTGTTGTTGGCTGTGTCGCTGGACATAGCCAACGCCTTCAACACCCTCCCCTGGGAAACTATCGCCGAGGCGCTGAGGTACCACAACGTCCCGTGGTACCTCAGGCGCGTCCTTGCGGACTACTTCGTGGACCGGGTCATCATCTATCCGGCCCAAAGCGAAGTGGTCCGCAGGGGCATGTCTTGTGGCGTTCCACAGGGGTCGGTCCTCGGGCCGCTCCTGTGGAACGTAGGTTATGATTGGGTCCTGCGCGGTGCTAATCTTCGGGGAGTCGGTGTACTTTGTTACGCCGACGACACCCTAGTCACCGCGCGGGCCCCAACGTTTCGCGACGCCTCCGTCCTCGCTACGGCAGGCGTCGCCCATGTCGTGCGTCGCATCGGGGCACTAGGTTTGAAGGTGGCCCTCGAAAAGTCCGAGGCCCTATTCTTTCATGGGCCTCGGCAGACGCCGCCTCGAGATAGGTCGATTGTGGTGGGCGGCACCTCCATCGCTGTCGGGACCAGTCTGAAATACCTCGGGCTGGTTCTCGACAGTCGGTGGCGGTTTGCGGAGCATTTCCGGCAGCTGGCACCGAAATTGCTGGCGTTTGCCGGAATGCTCTCGCGGTTGCTGCCCAACAGCGGAGGCCCGGGATCTGCCTGCCGCCGTCTCTACGACGGAGTGGTGCGCTCCAAGGCGCTCTACGGAGCGCCCATATGGGCGGAGGCCCTCTGCCCTGCAAATGTTGCGCTGCTGCGACGACCGCAGCGCGCCATCGCGCAGAGGGCCGCACGGGCGTACCACACCGTCTCTTACGAGGCGGCGTGTCTAATTGCGGGCAGTATCCCCTGGGATCTCGAGGCTGGCGTCCTCAAGAGGGTCTATGATGAGGGCGCCCTGATGCGGCGCAATCTGGGAGGTCGGCCGCCTCCGGAGGAGATCGATCGCTGGAGACAGGCGGCTCGCGACGATCTCTTCCGGAAATGGGCCGAAAGGCTGCGAGCTACCCGTAGTGGGTCGCTGCTCGTGGGGGCCGTCCGGCCCGTCCTGCGTCTTTTTGTGGAGAGGGGTCATGGGGCTCCGACGTACCACCTCACCCAACTTCTCACGGGTCATGGCTGTTTTGCCAAGTACCTGTGGGAAGTGGTGGGGATAGAACCGGAGCCCCGGTGCCGTCACTGCACCAGCGGCGACCCCGACACGGCCTATCACACCATGGCCGTGTGTGAGGCGTGGGACGGCCAAAGGACGGCCCTCGTAAGCTCCATTGGTGGAGACCTTTCGCTGTCGGCCGTGATTCCAGCCATGGCCGACAGCGAAGAGTGTTGGGCCGCCGTCGCCTCGTTCGCTAGCGAGGTGATGGCGGCAAAGAGAGAGGCTCTGCGGGAGCGGGAGCGAGCTGGGCTCACTCTTCCGCCCCGCAGGCCCCCGGCGAGGGGACGCCGGCGAGCGCAATTCGCCCGCGTCCCCGAATGAGCGAAGCCACGGGCGGTGGGTCGGGGGACCCGCTGCCCCATGCTAATGTGGCGGAATGCGCCCCTCAGTGTTCCTGGGGCGCATTCGTAAAGTGAGCTGGCCCCATCACCTGGAAAGTCTGTCCGGATGGTGGGGCCACCAAGAGGCGAGCCCGAACGGGCGTCCCTAGCCGAGTCGCGGTGAGAATTCTATCCCGCGGCTCGGATTAGGCGAAGGAGAAACACCGTGGTGGTTTAGTGGGTAGTCTGGCCTCCGTTTCGAGGTCAGGAGTCCCACACGAAGCGAGCCCCCTGCCCCCGCGGGGGGTGAGCGAAGTGCGTAAATGCATTCCACCACGTAAAAAAAAAAAAAAAACCTAACCTAACCTAACCTGGGGCGAGCCCCAAGTGAGTACAAGTACGTCCTCGTCGTTCGCCCTGGACCCCGTCCTGACCACCGTAACGGAGTGGCAGGCGGGTGACTGAACCTTGTGCTCGACACTTGCGGCAAATTACTGTGCGATTCGAACTGTTGTTGTTGTCTAACTGCTATGTTAACACGAGCGAAGATGCTCAACAGTCCTTTTAAGGACTTGGAGGAGATGGTGGCAAATCCCTCTGCCTCCTCCTCCAACAGTCCTTTTCAGGACTCAGCGGTGGTGGCAGCTCCGTCTGATAATAGTCCTTTTCAGGACTGCGGGGAGATTGTGGCAGTTCCGTCTGCCTTGTCTGCGGACCAATCTCCTCCATCCACCATGGAGGTGGAGCTCGGCAGCCCTGCGGCTTCTGTGCCCCGCGCGGAGGCGGTTGTTGTGCTGGAGCGCCTGGGCACTTCGGCCGTACTGAGTGGGTCGCGCCCATCCTCCCCAGTAATGGGGAGACTGTGGCGCAAGCGCTCCAACTCTGCCACGGAGGCGGAGTTGGACGAGAGCGCGAAGAAGAGCAAGGCTCATTATGCCTACCTGGCCAAGGCGACGGCCGAGCTAGCCGTGGCCAGGGAGAGAGAGGTGGAGCTCCGGGCTGAGGAGGAGCTCGCGGAGCAGCGGCGGAGGAGGGCTCTCTTCCTCCGGGAGTCCCCCAGCCCACAACCGCAGCCCAGCCCGATGGCATCAACAGGAGTGGCAGGTACTGCCACCCAGTCCCTCAGTGCCTCGGAGTTATCGGGCTCCATAGAGGCGGCGGTGGCGATGGTGCAATCCATCGCCACCAAGAGCTCAAATTTAAAGGGCCAGTACGTGCGGGACCTTAAGCAGGCATGTTGCTCCATCCTGGAGCACGTGCGTGTGCTGAGGTCCCGCACGGAATCTGAGGAGGTGGCCCAGCTCCAGACCGAGCTGGCTGCCGTGCGGGCCGAAATGCGGGCCTGGAAGCGGCAGGCGGAGACTGCGCCGCCCGCGATGAGTCGCGAAGAGATCGCATTCCTGGTCGATGCGCGCATCGCGGGCATCCAGGACCGCCTGCTGCCCGAGACCCGCATCCGCCCACCTCTCCAGGCGGACAGGCGTAATGCCATCCGCCAGGCTAAGGAAGCCGAGCCCGAGCGCCAACCCGAGCTCCCTTCCCTTCCTCCCTCGCCACCTCTTCCGCTATCCCCTCCAATGCCCGATGGGCAAGCGGAGGACGCGTCGCGTCCCACTCCTCCTCCAGTGGGAGATAAGGCCAAGAGGAAGAGGCCCAAAAAGAAGACGGCCGCGGCGAGGGAGGCAGAAGCTGCCCGCCAGGCGCGACAGACATCGCAGCCAACCTCCCAGTTGGCCCCAGCGCCAATGTCGTGGAGCACAGTGGCGGCGCGCCCAAAAGCGCCGAAGCCAGCTCCAGCCCAGCCAGCTCCAGTAGCGAGCAGCAAGAAACGTGGCGCCCGTAGGCCTCGCAAACTGCGAGCGCCTAAGACCTCAGCAGTTACCATCACGCTGCAGCCGGGCGCCGCGGAGCAGGGCGTGACATACGGAGATGTGCTCGCCAAGGCTGAGAGGTCAATCGACCTCAAGGCCCTCGGCATCGACGGCCTGCGCCTCCGTCCCTCCGTGACTGGAGGTCGTATCTTGGAGGTGGCTGGCGCTGACAGAGCGCAGAAGGCGGACCAGTTGGCGTGTAAGCTGCGGGAGGCGCTGGAGGAGGTCCGCGTCGCTAGACCGGAGAGGTGCGTGGAGTTACGTATCTCTGGCCTGAGCGACGCGGCCTCCAAGGAGACTGTGGCGGCGTCGCTGGCAGCAGAGGGGGGCTGCTCTGCCGACATCCAACGCCCATCTGGCCGACAGGGCTCTGCCTGGCTGCGGTGCCCGGTTGACGCGGCAAAAATACTAACAGACGGACGGCGCATCGTGATCGGGTGGTCAGTGGTTAGGCTGACCACCCTGGAGCCCAGGCCGGCGCGGTGCTTCCGCTGCCTGGAGCCGGGGCATGTTGGTGTAAGGTGCACTGCGGGCATTGACCGCAGTGCACTATGCTTCCGTTGTGGGCAGGCGGGCCACAAGTCGGCCACCTGCTCCGCGGAGCCCAGGTGCCCCGTCTGTTCAGCGGCGGGCAAAGCGTCCGGCCACAAGCTGGGCTCGTCTGAGTGCCAGGCGGCTTCCCGCAGCAGGGGCCGGGCCAAGAGCAAAGCTTCCAGTGGGGCAAAATCTACCCCCTCCCCCACCCAGCAGCCCACAGTGGAGGTTATGGACACCGCCCAACAATAATGGCCCACATCTCCATACTGCAGGCCAACGTCAACCACTGCGTCACGGCCCAGGACCTTTTGGCCCAATCCATGGCGCAGTGGCAGACGACACTGGCAGTAGTCGCCGAGCCGTATTACGTTCGCGAAAGCCCGAATTGGGCCAGCGACCATAGCGGCTTGGTGGCTATCGTCGCCCGGCGAACGGCTCCTCCCTTTGACCGAGTGCGGAGGGGTCGAGGGTGCGTCCTCGTAGCGCTGGGCGGCGCTGCAGTAATTGGGGTGTACTGCCCCCCCAGCAGAAGCATCGCCGAGTTCGAACAACTACTCTCGGAGGTCGGTGCTCTGCTGGCAGAAGTGCACCCCACCCCGGCCGTGGTGGCCGGAGATTTCAATGCTCACTCACGGGCGTGGGGATCTCCGGCGACCGATGCCCGGGGGGAGATGGTGGAAGAATGGGCGGTGTCCCAAGGCTTGGTGTTGCTGAACCAAGGGGCGGTCCACACCCTTGTGCGACCGCAGGGTAGGTCGATCGTCGATCTGTCGTTCGCCAGTTCTGACCTGGCCCGACGGATCGACAACTGGCGGGTCGTTGAGGGGGTGGAGACCGCGTCGGACCATCGGTATATCCGGTTCGACGTCGTCCCTGCCGCCTCGGCGGCTCGAGTCGACCTCGACCGCCCCTTGTTAGGAGAAGGTCCGCGGTGGCGACTCGGAACGTTGAATAGGGAACTGGCCCGAGAGGCGGCTATCGTCGAGCGATGGGCTGCGGGCGACAGTGGCCTGGACGCAGACGCGAGATGCGAGCGGCTCGCTGGAGCGCTGACTCGCGTCTGCGACGCGGCGATGCAAAGGGCGAGGCCTATCCCGCCTCGGAAATCGGTGTACTGGTGGCGTCCCCACCTAGCCGGGCTGCGTACAGCTAGTGACGCAGCCCAGAGGCAGTACTACCGGTGCCGAAGGCGGGCCGTAAGAGACCTCGCCCGAGAAGAACAGCTGCACGCCGCGTACCGGGCCGCCCGTGAGGCCCTTAGCTCGGCGGTCAAAGCCGCCAAGGAGGAGGCCTGGAAGGAGTGGCTCGAGAGTCTCAATCGAGATCCATGGGGGCGTCCGTACAAGACCGTGAGCCAGAAGCTCCGGCCTTGGGCGCCTCCTCTCACAAGGACTCTCGAGCCGAGCCTCCTCCACCGAGTAGTCAGTTCCCTCTTCCCTGCGAGGGAGGAGTGGGTCCCACCGCGGATGGCAACACCAAGCCGGGTGCCGGCAGACGAAGGGGCAATACCTCCCGTGTCCGAGGCCGAGTTAGGGGCTGCGATCCTGGCACTCAGATCCAGGAACCGTGCCCCGGGCCCGGACGGCGTCCCTGGGAAGGTTATTACCACAGTCATGCCGGCACTAGAGGAGGAGACGCTGTCCCTCATGTCCGAGTGTTTGGCGTCGGGGAGAGTCCCGCGACGATGGAAGACTGGGAAGCTCGTGCTTCTTAAAAAGCACGGGCGCCCAGTCGACTCGCCGTCGGCCTACCGCCCCATCGTTTTGCTCGACGAGATGTGCAAGCTGTTTGAGCGGGTGCTCGCTGCGCGTCTCGTCGGCCACCTGGAGGGGGCGGGGCCCAACTTAAGTGACGGCCAGTTCGGCTTCCGTCGCGGGAGGTCAACCCTCGACGCCGTATCCCGACTGCGGGGCAGCGTCGACGAAGCGGTCGCCGGGGGAGAGGTGTTGTTGGCTGTGTCGCTGGACATAGCCAACGCCTTCAACACCCTCCCCTGGGAAACTATCGCCGAGGCGCTGAGGTACCACAACGTCCCGTGGTACCTCAGGCGCGTCCTTGCGGACTACTTCGTGGACCGGGTCATCATCTACCCGGCCCAAAACGAGGTGGTCCGCAGGGGCATGTCTTGTGGCGTTCCACAGGGGTCGGTCCTCGGGCCGCTCCTGTGGAACATAGGTTATGATTGGGTCCTGCGCGGTGCTAATCTTCGGGGAGTCGGTGTACTATGTTACGCCGACGACACCCTAGTCACCGCGCGGGCCCCAACGTTTCGCGACGCCTCCGTCCTCGCTACGGCAGGCGTCGCCCATGTTGTGCGTCGCATCGGGGCACTAGGTTTGAAGGTGGCCCTCGAAAAGTCCGAGGCCCTATTCTTTCATGGGCCTCGGCAGACGCCGCCTCGAGATAGGACAATTGTGGTGGGCGGCACCTCCATCGCTGTCGGGACCAGTCTGAAATACCTCGGGCTGGTTCTCGACAGTCGGTGGCGGTTCGCGGAGCATTTCCGGCAGCTGGCACCGAAGTTGCTGGCGTTTGCCGGAATGCTCTCGCGGTTGCTGCCCAACAGCGGAGGCCCGGGGTCTGCCTGCCGCCGTCTCTACGACGGAGTGGTGCGCTCCAAGGCGCTCTACGGAGCGCCCATATGGGCGGAGGCCCTCTGCCCTGCAAATGTTGCGCTGCTGCGGCGACCGCAGCGCGCCATCGCGCAGAGGGCCGCACGGGCGTACCACACCGTCTCTTACGAGGCGGCGTGTCTAATTGCGGGCAGTATCCCCTGGGATCTCGAGGCTGGCGTCCTCAAGAGGGTCTATGATGAGGGCGCCCTGATGCGGCGCAATCTGGGAGGTCGGCCGCCTCCGGAAGAGATCGATCGCTGGAGACAGGCGGCTCGCGACGATCTCTTCCGGAAATGGGCCGAAAGGCTGCGAGCGACCCGTAGTGGGTCGCTGCTCGTGGGGGCCGTCCGGCCCGTCCTGCGTCTTTTTGTGGAGAGGGGTCATGGGGCTCCGACGTACCACCTCACCCAACTTCTCACGGGTCATGGCTGTTTTGCCAAGTACCTGTGGGAAGTGGTGGGGATCGAACCGGAGCCCCGGTGCCGTCACTGCACCAGCGGCGACCCCGACACGGCCTACCACACCATGGCCGTGTGTGAGGCGTGGGACGGCCAAAGGACGGCCCTCGTAAGCACCATCGGTGCAGACCTTTCGCTGTCGGCCGTGATTCCAGTCATGGCCGACAGCGAAGAGTGTTGGGCCGCCGTCGCCTCGTTCGCTAGCGAGGTGATGGCGGCAAAGAGAGAGGCTCTGCGGGAGCGGGAGCGAGCTGGGCTCACTCTTCCGCCCCGCAGGCCCCCGGCGAGGGGACGCCGGCGAGCGCAATTCGCCCGCGTCCCCGAATGAGCGAAGCCACGGGCGGTGGGTCGGGGGACCCGCCGCCCCATGCTAATGTGGCGGAATGCGCCCCTCAGTGTTCCTGGGGTGCATTTCTAAAGTGAGCTAGCCCCATCACCTGGAAAGTCTGTCCAGATGGTGGGGCCACCAAGAAGCGAGCCCAAACGGGCGTCCCTAGCCGAGTCGCGGTGAGAATTCTATCCCGCGGCTCGGATTAGGCGAAGGAGGAACACCGTGGTGGTTTAGTGGGTAGTCTGGCCTCCGTTTCGAGGTCAGGAGTCCCACACGAAGCGAGCCCCCTGCCCCCGCGGGGGGTGAGCGAAGTGCGTAAACGCATTCCACCACGTAAAAAAAAAAAAAAAAAAAAAACCTTCATAATATCGATTCGATTCTTATTTCGGATTGATTTCGGTTTTTGGTTTTTGGTTTTCGATTTTCGGTTGGTTCGAACTATTCGGTCTACGGTCTTCGGTCTACGGTCTACGAACTATGAACTACGGTGTACGATCTACGAACTATGGTCTACGAACTATAGTCTACGAACTATGGTCTACGAACTACGGTCTATGGTCTACGACTTTCGGTCTACGGTCTACGGTCTACGAACTATGGTCTACAAACTTCGGTCTAAGGTCTACGGTCTACGGTCTACGGTCTACGGTCTACGGTCTACGGTCTACGGTCTACGGTCTACGGTCTACGGTCTACGGTCTACGGTCTACGATCTACGGTCTAATGCCTACGGTCTACGAACTATGGTCTACAAACTTCGTTGTACGGTCTACGGTCTACGGTCTACGGTCTACGGTCTACGGTCTACGGTCTACGTTCTACAGTCTATGGTCTACGGACTATGGTCTACGACTATCGGTCTACGGTCTACGGTCTACGGCCTACGGTCTACGAACTATGGTCAACAAACTTCGGTCTACGGTCTACGGTTTACGGTCTACGGTCTACGGTCTACGAACTATGGTCTACGGCTTTCAGTCTACGGTCTACGGTCTACGGTCTATGATCTACGGTCTACGAAAAATGGTCTACAAACTTTGGTCTACGGTCTACGGTCCACGAACTATAGTCCACAAACATCGGTCTACGGTCTACGGTCTACGGTCTACGGTCTACGGTCTATGAACTATGGTCTACGGCTTTCAGTCTACGGTCTACGGTCTACGGTCTATGATCTACGGTCTACGAACTATGGTCTACAAACTTTGGTCTACGGTCTACGGTCCACGAACTATGGTCTACAAACATCGGTCTACGGTCCTAAGTCTACGGTTTACGAACTTTGGTCTACGAACTACGGTCTACGTACTATGGTCTACGAACTTCGGTCTTCGGTGTACAGTCTACGGTCTACGACCTATGGTCTATAGTCTACGGTCTACGGTCTACGGTCTACGGTCTACAGTCTACGGTCTACGGTCTACGGTCCACGGTCTACGGTCTTCGGTCTACGAACTCTGGTCTTCGGTCTACGGTCTTCGGTTTACGGTCTACGAACTATGGTCTACAAACTTCGGTCTTCGGTCTTCAGTCTACCGTCTACGAACTATTGTCTTCGACTTTCGGTCTACGGTCTACGGTCTACGAACTATGGTCTACTAACTTCGGTCTAAGGTCCAAGGTCTACGGTCTTTGGTCTACGGTCTACGAACTACAAACCACGGTCTACGATCTACGGTTTTAGGTCTTCGGTCTTTGGTCTATGGTTTACGGTCTACGGTCTACGAAGTACGAACTTCGGTCTACGAACTACGGTCTACGGTCTTCAGTCTACGGTCTACGAACTATGGTCTACGGTCTACGAACTATGGTCTACAAACTCCGGTCTACGGTCTACGGTCTACGGTCTACGGTCTACGGTCTACGGTCTACGGTCTACGGTCTACGTTCTACAGTCTATGGTCTACGAACTATGGTCTACGACTTTCAGTGTACGATCTACGGTCTTCGGTTTACGGTCTACGAACAATGGTCAACAAACTTTGGTCTACGGTCTACGGTCCACGAACTATGGTCTACAAACATCGGTCTACGGTCCTAAGTCTACGGTTTACGAACTTTGGTCTACGAACTACGGTCTACGGTCTACGTACTATGGTCTACGAACTTCGGTCTTCAGTCTACAGTCTACGGTCTACGACCTATGGTCTATAGTCTACGGTCTACGGTCTACGGTCTACGGTCTACAGTCTACGGTCTACGGTCTACGGTCTACGGTCTACGGTCTACGGTCTACGGTCTACGGTCTACGGTCTACGGTCTTCGGTCTACGAACTCTGGTCTTCGGTCTACGGTCTTCGGTTTACGGTCTACGAACTATGGTCTACAAACTTCGGTCTTCGGTCTTCAGTCTACGGTCTACGAACTATTGTCTTCGACTTTCGGTCTACGGTCTACGGTCTACGATCTACGGTGTTCGGTCTTCGGTCTTTGGTCTATGGTTTACGGTCTACGGTCTACGAAGTACGAACTTCGGTCTACGAACTACGGTCTACGAACTATAGTCTACGACTTTCGGTCTATGGTCTACGAACTACGGTCTACGAACTTCGGTCTAAGTCTTCGGTCTGCGGTCTACGGTCTTAGAACTATGGTCTACGACTTTCGGTCTTCGGTCTACAGTCTACGGTCTATGGTTTATGGTCTACGAACTATGGTCTACGAACTTCGGTCTACGGTCTACGGTCTACGAACTATAGTCTACGACTTTCGGTCTATGGTCTACGAACTACGGTCTACGAACTTCGGTCTAAGTCTTCGGTCTGCGGTCTACGGTCTTAGAACTATGGTCTACGACTTTCGGTCTTCGGTCTACAGTCTACGGTCTATGGTTTATGGTCTACGAACTATGGTCTACGAACTTCGGTCTACGGTCTACGGTCTACGGTCTACGAACTACGGTCTACGTACTATGGTCTACGAACTTCGGTCTTCGGTGTACAGTCTACGGTCTACGACCTATGGTCTATAGTCTACGGTCTACGGTCTACGGTCTACGGTCTACAGTCTACGGTCTACGGTCTACGGTCTACGGTCCACGGTCTACGGTCTTCGGTCTACGAACTCTGGTCTTCGGTCTACGGTCTTCGGTTTACGGTCTACGAACTATGGTCTACAAACTTCGGTCTTCGGTCTTCAGTCTACCGTCTACGAACTATTGTCTTCGACTTTCGGTCTACGGTCTACGGTCTACGAACTATGGTCTACTAACTTCGGTCTAAGGTCCAAGGTCTACGGTCTTTGGTCTACGGTCTACGAACTACAAACCACGGTCTACGATCTACGGTTTTAGGTCTTCGGTCTTTGGTCTATGGTTTACGGTCTACGGTCTACGAAGTACGAACTTCGGTCTACGAACTACGGTCTACGGTCTTCAGTCTACGGTCTACGAACTATGGTCTACGGTCTACGAACTATGGTCTACAAACTCCGGTCTACGGTCTACGGTCTACGGTCTACGGTCTACGGTCTACGGTCTACGGTCTACGGTCTACGTTCTACAGTCTATGGTCTACGAACTATGGTCTACGACTTTCAGTGTACGATCTACGGTCTTCGGTTTACGGTCTACGAACAATGGTCAACAAACTTTGGTCTACGGTCTACGGTCCACGAACTATGGTCTACAAACATCGGTCTACGGTCCTAAGTCTACGGTTTACGAACTTTGGTCTACGAACTACGGTCTACGGTCTACGTACTATGGTCTACGAACTTCGGTCTTCAGTCTACAGTCTACGGTCTACGACCTATGGTCTATAGTCTACGGTCTACGGTCTACGGTCTACGGTCTACAGTCTACGGTCTACGGTCTACGGTCTACGGTCTACGGTCTACGGTCTACGGTCTACGGTCTACGGTCTTCGGTCTACGAACTCTGGTCTTCGGTCTACGGTCTTCGGTTTACGGTCTACGAACTATGGTCTACAAACTTCGGTCTTCGGTCTTCAGTCTACGGTCTACGAACTATTGTCTTCGACTTTCGGTCTACGGTCTACGGTCTACGATCTACGGTGTTCGGTCTTCGGTCTTTGGTCTATGGTTTACGGTCTACGGTCTACGAAGTACGAACTTCGGTCTACGAACTACGGTCTACGGTCTTCAGTCTACGGTCTACGAAATATGGTCTACAAACTCCGGTCTACGGTCTACGGTCTACGGTTTACGGTCTACGGTCTACGTTCTACAGTCTATGGTCTACGAACTATGGTCTACGACTTTCGGTCTACGGCCTACGGTCTACGAACTATGGTCTACAAACTTCGGTCTACGGTCTACGGTCTACGGTCTATGGTTTACGGTCTACGAACTTCGGTCTACGTTCTACGGTCTTCGGTTTACGGTCTACGAACAATGGTCTACAAACTTCGGTCTACGGTCTACGGTCTACGGTATACGGTCTACGGTCTGCAGTCTACGGTCTACGAACTATGGTCTACGACTTTCGGTCTACGGTCTACGGTCTACGGTCTACGGTCTACGAACTATGGTCTACGAACTTCGGTCTACGGTCTACGAACTATAGTCTACGACTTTTGGTCTACGGTCTACGGTCTACGGTCTACGAACTATGGTCTACGACTTTCGGTCTTCGGTCTACGGTCTACGGTCTATGGTTTACGGTCTACGAACTATGGTCTACGAACTTCGGTCTACGTTCTACGGTCTTCGGTTTACGGTCTACGAACAATGGTCTACAAACTTCGGTCTACGGTCTACGGTCTACGGTCTTCGGTCTACGGTCTACGGTCTACGAACTTCGAACTATGGTCCACGAACCACGGTCTACGGTCTACGGTCTACGAACTATGGTCTACTAACTTCGGTCTAAGGTCTAAGGTCTACGGTCTTTGGTCTACGGTCTACGAACTACAAACCAAAGTCTACGGTCTACGATCTACGGTCTTCGGTCTACGGTCTTTGGTCTATGGTTTACGGTCTACGGTCTACGAAGTACGAACTTCGGTCTACGAACTACGGTCTACGGTCTTCAGTCTACGGTCTACGAACTATGGTCCACAAACTTGGGTCTACGGTCTACGGTCCACGAACTATGGTCTTCAAACTTCGGTCTACGGTCTTCAGTCTACGGTCTACGAACTACGGTCTACGGTCTACGGTCTACAGTCTACGGTCTACGAACTATGGTCTACAAACTTCTACGAACTATGGTCTACGAACTACGGTCTACGGTCTACGGTGTACGGTCTACGAACTACGGTCTACAGTCTACGGTGTACGGTCTACGTACTATGGTCTACGAACTTCGGTCTACAACTTTTGGTCTACGGTCTTCGGTCTTCGGTCTACGTACTATGGTCTACGAACTTCGGTCTTCGGTCTACAGTCTACGGTCTACGACCTATGGTCTATAGTCTACGGTCTACGGTCTACAGTCTACGGTCTACGGTCTACGGTCTACGGTCTACGGTCTTCGGTCTACGAACTCTGGTCTTCGGTCTACGGTCTACGGTCTTCGGTTTATGGTCTACGAACTATGGTCTACAAACTTCGGTCTTCGGTCTCCAGTCTACGGTCTACGAACTATTGTCTTCGACTTTCGGTCTACGGTCTACGGTCTACGAACTATGGTCTACTAACTTCGGTCTAAGGTCCAAGGTCTACGGTCTTTGGTCTACGGTCTACGAACTACAAACCACGGTCTACGGTCTACGATCTACGGTTTTCGGTCTTCGGTCTTTGGTCTATGGTTTACGGTCTACGGTCTACGAAGTACGAACTTCGGTCTACGAACTACGGTCTACGGTCTTCAGTCTATGGTCTACGAACTATGGTCTACGGTCTACGAACTATGGTCTACGGTCTACGAACTATGGTCTACAAACTCCGGTCTACAGTCTACGGCCTTCGGTCTACGTACTATGGTCTACGAACTTCGGTCTTCGGTCTACAGTCCACGGTCTACGAACTATGGTCTATGTTCTACGGTCTACGGTCTACGGTCTACGGTCTACGGTCTACGGTCTTCGGTCTACGAACTCCGGTCTTCGGTCTACGTTCTACGGTCTTCGGTTTACGGTCTACGAACAATGGTCTACAAACTTCGGTCTACGGTCTTCAGTCTACGGTCTACGAACTATGGTCTACGACTTTCGGTCTTCGGTCTACGGTCTACGGTCTATGGTTTACGGTCTACGAACTATGGTCTACGAACTTCGGTCTACGGTCTACGAACTATAGTCTACGACTTTCGGTCTACGGTCTACGGTCTACGGTCTTCGGTCTACAGTCTACGGTCTACGACCTATGGTCTATAGTCTACGGTCTACGGTCTACGGTCTACGGTCTACGGTCTACGGTCTTCGGTCTACGAACTCTGGTCTTGGGTCTACGGTCTACGGTCTTCGGTTTACGGTCTACGAACTATGGTCTACAAACTTCGGTCTTCGGTCTCCAGTCTACGGTCTACGGTCTACCAACGATGGTCTTTGACTTTCGGTCTACGGTCTACGGTCTACGAACTATGCTCTGCTAACTTCGGTCTAAGGTCTAAGGTCTACGGTCTTTGGTCTACGGTCTACGAACTACAAACCACGGTCTACGGTCTACGATCTACAGTCTTCGGTCTTCGGTCTTTGGTCTATGGTTTACGGTCTACGGTCTACGAAGTACGAACTTCGGTCTACGAACTACGGTCTACGGTCTTCAGTCTACGGTCTACGAACTATGGTCTACAAACTCCGGTCTACGGTCTACGGCCTACGGTCTACAGTCTATGGTCTACGAACTATGGTCTACGACTTTCGGTCTACGGTCTACGGCCTACGGTCTACGAACTATGGTCTACAAACTTCGGTCTACGGTCTACGGTCTACGAACTATGGTCTACAAACTTCGGTCTACGGTCTACGGTCTACGGTCTACGGTCTACAGTCTACGGTCTACGAACTATGGTCCACAAACTTGGGTCTACGGTCTACGGTTCATGAACTATGGTCTTCAAACTTCGGTCTACGGTCTTCAGTCTACGGTCTACGAACTACGGTCTACGGTCTACGGTCTACGGTCTACGGTCTACGGTCTACGGTCTACGGTCTACGGTCTACGGTCTACGGTCTACGGTCTACGGTCTACGGTCTACAGTCTACGGTCTACGAACTATGGACTACAAACTTCTACGAACTATGGTCTACGGTCTACGGTCTACGGTCTATGGTCTACGATCTACGGTCTACGGTCTACGGTCTACGGTCTACGGTCTACGGTCTACGGTCTACAGTCTACGGTCTACGAACTATGGTCTACAAATTTTGGTCTACGGTCTACGAACTATGGTCTACAAACTTCGGTCTACGGTCTACGGTATACGAACTACGGTCTACGAACTTCGGTCTAAGGCCTAAGGTCTACGGTCTACGAACTATGGTCTACGAACTACGATCTACGAACTATGGTCTACGAACTTCGGTCTAAGGCCTAAAGTCTACGGTCTACGAACTATGGTCTACGAACTATGGTCTACGGTCTACGGTCAACGGTCTACGGTCTTCGAACTATGGTCTACGACTTTCGGTCTTAGGTCTACGGTCTACGGTCTATGGTTTATGGTCTACGAACTATGGTCTACGAACTTCGGTCTACGGTCTACGGTCTACGGTCTACGAACTATGGTCTACAAATTTTGGTCTACGGTCTACGAACTATGGTCTACAAACTTCGGTCTACGGTCTACGGTATACGAACTACGGTCTACGAACTTCGGTCTAAGTCTTCGGTCTGCGGTCTACGGTATTCGAACTATGGTCTACGACTTTCGGTCTACGGTCTACGGTCTATGGTTTATGGTCTACGAACTATGGTCTACGAACTTCGGTCTACGGTCTACGGTCTACGGTCTACGAACTATGGTCTACAAATTTTGGTCTACGGTCTACGAACTATGGTCTACAAACTTCGGTCTACGGTCTACGGTCTACGAACTATGGTCTACGAACTTCGGTCTAAGGCCTAAGGTCTACGGTCTTCGATCTTCTGTCTACGGTCTACGGTCTACGGTCTACGGTCTACGGTCTACGGTCTACGGTCTACGGTCTACGGTCTACGGTCTACGGTCTACGGTCTACAGTCTACGGTCTACGAACTATGGTCTACGAACTTCGGTCTAAGGCCTAAGGTCTACGGTCTACGAACTATGGTCTACGAACTACGATCTACGAACTATGGTCTACGAACTTCGGTCTAAGGCCTAAAGTCTACGGTCTACGAACTATGGTCTACGAACTATGGTCTACGGTCTACGGTCAACGGTCTACGGTCTTCGAACTATGGTCTACGACTTTCGGTCTTAGGTCTACGGTCTACGGTCTATGGTTTATGGTCTACGAACTATGGTCTACGAACTTCGGTCTACGGTCTACGGTCTACGGTCTACGAACTATGGTCTACAAATTTTGGTCTACGGTCTACGAACTATGGTCTACAAACTTCGGTCTACGGTCTACGGTATACGAACTACGGTCTACGAACTTCGGTCTAAGTCTTCGGTCTGCGGTCTACGGTATTCGAACTATGGTCTACGACTTTCGGTCTACGGTCTACGGTCTATGGTTTATGGTCTACGAACTATGGTCTACGAACTTCGGTCTACGGTCTACGGTCTACGGTCTACGAACTATGGTCTACAAATTTTGGTCTACGGTCTACGAACTATGGTCTACAAACTTCGGTCTACGGTCTACGGTCTACGAACTATGGTCTACGAACTTCGGTCTAAGGCCTAAGGTCTACGGTCTTCGGTCTTCTGTCTACGGTCTACGGTCTACGGTCTACGGTCTACGGTCTACGGTCTACGGTCCTCGGTCTATGGTCTTCGGTCTACGAACTATGGTCTACGAACTTCGGTCTTAGTTCTAAGGTCTTCGGTCTTTGGTCTCTACGAACTTCGGTCTACGAACTACGGTCTACGAAATACGGTCTACGGTCTTCAGTCTACGGTCTACGAACCATGGTCTACGAACTACGGTCTACGGTCTACAGTCTACGGTCTACGAACTATGGTCTACGAACTTCGGTCTAAGGCCTAAGGTCTACGGTCTTCGGTCTTCTGTCTATGGTCTACGGTCTACGGTCTACGGTCTACGGTCTTCGGTCTACGGTCTACGGTCTATGGTCTTCGGTCTACGAACTATGGTCTACGAACTTCGGTCTTAGTTCTAAGGTCTTCGGTCTTTGGTCTCTACGAACTTCGGTCTACGAACTACGGTCTACGAAATACGGTCTACGGTCTTCAGTCTACGGTCTACGAACCATGGTCTACGAACTACGGTCTACGGTCTTCGGTCTACGGTCTTCGGTCTTTGGTCTGCAGTATACTATTTTCAGTCTACGGTCTATTTTTACTATGTCTATGACTACTATTTATATACTTTATTATGCATAATGCATTCCTTCAATTCACATTTCACCTACCTCTTTCGTCAGTATAAAGTGGAATCTCATCATTTTCATGAACACTCCTCAATGAAGATTCCTTCTTTTTGGTTAATCTCACTAAATATTTAGCTCGTTTTTGTGAAATGTTCGTAATAGCGCACTAACACTTAATAATATATTTCGATCAACTTGTAAATATAACTATTATTAATCACTACACTAATAAAGTATTTAAAACCCCACACTTCCATTTAACATAGCGCTAAGTAGAGTTAGACTATTGTAAACGTACAAGCGGTGCGTCCCCTCCCCACGTACACACCGATAATAATAGTTAGCGGACTATAAATCGAGTGATTTCAAAATACCTATAATTGGTGTTTTAGAAAATTTGTTACTTCGTTATTTTTGTGCATTTCGGCATATTTTTTTTTTACATATAAAATAGCACTTCTTAAGAACTTTGGCATAAAAAACGAATTTACCTAAAAATAGAGTTAGCGTAGTATAAATTGCTTTTGTCGATTTATCTAACGCCTGTGCAGAAGCGAGAAATCACCTTGACCGACTTTGATGGTGGCAGTATCCGTGGGGATTTGCGCACGGAATTTTACAAGAAGGAGGTCGCGCGGCGCGAGCGTTCAACAGAAGAGAGTGACTACTGCCGCGGGCTAAACAATCGTCTTCTCCCCTTCACTCTGAGCAGACCGGTAGGTACTCCGGTTCAATTGAAATAATACAAAATTACTCAAAAATGCGTTTATAAATAACAATAAATTAAATAGTACAAAAGGCCCACAAACAAGTACCAACTTATGTAAAACATATTAACCTATTGCGTACTTCTAGCTGTAAGTACACGCGTGAACACTGGGTCACGCGTGTGTCGTCCTGCGCAGTCGCGCGAGCTGCGCCAGCGCGCGGCGGGCGGCGGGCGCGGCGCGGAGCAGCGCGCGCGCCGCCAGCAGCGCCAGCGCCGCCTGCAGCGCGCGGTGCAGCACCAGCAGCCTGCGGGCCGAGAGTAGAGTACACAACGTACTCGCCTATTCAAATTAAGTCTAAGGTCTAAGGCCTAAAGTCTACGGTCTACGAACTATGGTCTACGAACTATGGTCTACGGTCTACGGTCAACGGTCTACGGTCTTCGAACTATGGTCTACGACTTTCGGTCTTAGGTCTACGGTCTACGGTCTATGGTTTATGGTCTACGAACTATGGTCTACGAACTTCGGTCTACGGTCTACGGTCTACGGTCTACGAACTATGGTCTACAAATTTTGGTCTACGGTCTACGAACTATGGTCTACAAACTTCGGTCTACGGTCTACGGTATACGAACTACGGTCTACGAACTTCGGTCTAAGTCTTCGGTCTGCGGTCTACGGTATTCGAACTATGGTCTACGACTTTCGGTCTACGGTCTACGGTCTATGGTTTATGGTCTACGAACTATGGTCTACGAACTTCGGTCTACGGTCTACGGTCTACGGTCTACGAACTATGGTCTACAAATTTTGGTCTACGGTCTACGAACTATGGTCTACAAACTTCGGTCTACGGTCTACGGTCTACGAACTATGGTCTACGAACTTCGGTCTAAGGCCTAAGGTCTACGGTCTTCGGTCTTCTGTCTACGGTCTACGGTCTACGGTCTACGGTCTACGGTCTACGGTCTACGGTCCTCGGTCTATGGTCTTCGGTCTACGAACTATGGTCTACGAACTTCGGTCTTAGTTCTAAGGTCTTCGGTCTTTGGTCTCTACGAACTTCGGTCTACGAACTACGGTCTACGAAATACGGTCTACGGTCTTCAGTCTACGGTCTACGAACCATGGTCTACGAACTACGGTCTACGGTCTACGGTCTACAGTCTACGGTCTACGAACTATGGTCTACGAACTTCGGTCTAAGGCCTAAGGTCTACGGTCTTCGGTCTTCTGTCTATGGTCTACGGTCTACGGTCTACGGTCTACGGTCTTCGGTCTACGGTCTACGGTCTATGGTCTTCGGTCTACGAACTATGGTCTACGAACTTCGGTCTTAGTTCTAAGGTCTTCGGTCTTTGGTCTCTACGAACTTCGGTCTACGAACTACGGTCTACGAAATACGGTCTACGGTCTTCAGTCTACGGTCTACGAACCATGGTCTACGAACTACGGTCTACGGTCTTCGGTCTACGGTCTTCGGTCTTTGGTCTGCAGTATACTATTTTCAGTCTACGGTCTATTTTTACTATGTCTATGACTACTATTTATATACTTTATTATGCATAATGCATTCCTTCAATTCACATTTCACCTACCTCTTTCGTCAGTATAAAGTGGAATCTCATCATTTTCATGAACACTCCTCAATGAAGATTCCTTCTTTTTGGTTAATCTCACTAAATATTTAGCTCGTTTTTGTGAAATGTTCGTAATAGCGCACTAACACTTAATAATATATTTCGATCAACTTGTAAATATAACTATTATTAATCACTACACTAATAAAGTATTTAAAACCCCACACTTCCATTTAACATAGCGCTAAGTAGAGTTAGACTATTGTAAACGTACAAGCGGTGCGTCCCCTCCCCACGTACACACCGATAATAATAGTTAGCGGACTATAAATCGAGTGATTTCAAAATACCTATAATTGGTGTTTTAGAAAATTTGTTACTTCGTTATTTTTGTGCATTTCGGCATATTTTTTTTTTACATATAAAATAGCACTTCTTAAGAACTTTGGCATAAAAAACGAATTTACCTAAAAATAGAGTTAGCGTAGTATAAATTGCTTTTGTCGATTTATCTAACGCCTGTGCAGAAGCGAGAAATCACCTTGACCGACTTTGATGGTGGCAGTATCCGTGGGGATTTGCGCACGGAATTTTACAAGAAGGAGGTCGCGCGGCGCGAGCGTTCAACAGAAGAGAGTGACTACTGCCGCGGGCTAAACAATCGTCTTCTCCCCTTCACTCTGAGCAGACCGGTAGGTACTCCGGTTCAATTGAAATAATACAAAATTACTCAAAAATGCGTTTATAAATAACAATAAATTAAATAGTACAAAAGGCCCACAAACAAGTACCAACTTATGTAAAACATATTAACCTATTGCGTACTTCTAGCTGTAAGTACACGCGTGAACACTGGGTCACGCGTGTGTCGTCCTGCGCAGTCGCGCGAGCTGCGCCAGCGCGCGGCGGGCGGCGGGCGCGGCGCGGAGCAGCGCGCGCGCCGCCAGCAGCGCCAGCGCCGCCTGCAGCGCGCGGTGCAGCACCAGCAGCCTGCGGGCCGAGAGTAGAGTACACAACGTACTCGCCTATTCAAATTAACCTGGCGTGTGAAGGTTTCAGGAAAAAGCATCTGATGAGGCCGTCAAGCTGAGCGCCACCATTGTAGCACTGAACGTGTTTGCAATGGTGACCCTCTTTCATGAGACTTTGCCTTCAGCTTAACATCAGGCGAGGTGAAGTCAAATTGACGTGAAATAAAAAAAAAAGTTTATTTCTGAAAATTTATCCTAATATAAACTTCACAGATAGATCTTTACATAGAAGTGTTTCATTGGATTTGGCAGAGCATCAATCGGCCGAGTGCAGCGAGAAAAAGAATGGTAGGGAGTGAATCCTGACCGTCGCGTCGCACGTGAAGTATGCACGAGGCTACTGAAGTTCCCCCAGAGCCCCTCTTGGTCTCTGTGCTGGCGGCTCGAGCAGCAGCGAAAATTAATGAAATCATCATCATCCTCTAAGCCTTTCTGAGCGCACGATCCTCTATCAACTTATATACCGATGTTAAGCGAGAACTACATTTATTGTGACGTGTGTAATTAATATATATGTTGTGGTTGTACTTATAAGTAAATAAGTATATAGTATGCCGCTTCCACATTGTTGGCGATACTACATGTGTGGTGAGTCACCACTGGTGACTCGTCTCGCCAAGCACTTGCCCGCCCGACGGCAAGCTGCCTGTTCCTATAAGTAAGTAAGTAATGGCGGCCACGTACAGTCGGAGGCGCATGCGCGCGCGTTGCTCGTCGGCGTCGCGCTCGCGCAGCAGGAAGCGCCGCGTGCCGCGCACGAACTGCACGCAGTGCGCGTCCCAGCTGCAACACAGTGCACGCGTATTTGTACATAACTATTAATAACAACGAATGCGACCCTATTTAGCACGACATTCATTCATTTTGCAATATTTGATGAGATGAGATTCGATTTCTGCAACTCTGTTAAGATTCTGAGAGAGAATCAACCCATTTTTATCTCTTTGAAATAATTGTCCAATTTACGCATAAAGTTGCTAGATGTAACGCCTCAATGTTGATTCGATATATATTATGGGTGTTAACATTGAGGAGTTATGTTCGTGAAACACTACTGTGACTCGACTTGCGAGAGTGGAATGCTCGGTACTGTAGAGGCTCGTCAGTCGCGGGCCACTCACTCGATGGTGTGTACGTCGAGGTTGTACAGCGCCTGGTCGGCGGGCGCGAGGCGCGCGCGCAGTCGCTGCACGTTGTCGGTGCTGAAGCGCCACTCGTGCGTCATGAAGAACTGCAGCGCGTCGTTCATGGCGCGCAGCCGCGAGCACACGGTCTTGAACCGCGGCCTGCGAAGTTAACAATTATTGTTATTTACATATGATTCAAGTTTGGTATGTTGATATTACTCTTTACTTGTTGGATTCCTTGTAGTCCTCGCCTTCGACTTGGGCTGTGCAATATCACCTCTAATGTAATGACCAACATACCACTTGTACTACAAATAACTATATAGTACTTATGTGTTCATAATATCCCCAAACGTAAAAAAGGTGCTCTACCAGGTATATTTAGTGGACCCTGAAAGCAAATCCTCTTACATTTTATTTCATCGATGTTTACATTGCTAATTGAAATATTCATTTTCATTTAACGACTGCGAATTACGAAAGGAAGCAAGAGGCAAACAGAATCCACAAACCACGACAACCGCCTAGAACACTTTAGCTTTGTTCCTTACCCCATCTTGATCCCGAAAATGGTGTACAGGAAGTCGACGGTGTGCAGCGGCACCACCTGCAGCGCCCACTCGTATATCCTCATCATCATTCTGAAATTAGTTATCATCATTATCACTATGCACCATGTAGAATGAGCCAAGAGAAAGGTTTTATGAATAAAGTATCATTCCAGGACGAAAAGACCAAGAATGAAAAACGTTGCAAAAACGGGGAAGGTCTTTTGTGACGCAGACGAAGTTACGCAGGTCGGCATGTAACCTAAGTGAGAATACACACTGTGGTTCACATAGGCGACCTTAAATGGAAATATTAAGTAATGTGCAATTTATCATGCTATGTGTTTCGGCATGCAGTTGAGCTGCTGAAGGATTTCCACATCTGGATTCATTATCTCAGAGCTGAAGACCAAAGGTAATTAACCATTCATACAAAAGGCTAACACTTACTTGTTTTCTGTAAAGAACCCGAAAGGATACCAGAGCGGCTGGTCGAAGCCCCGCGAGCGCACCTCGCGCAGCATGCGGTCTTTAAAATCGTTCCACGTCGTCGGGTTGTCGTACGAGCAGCAGTTGTACACGCGCGTCTCGCGGGCACTGTGGCAAGACGAGCGAGTTTAGTGGTCGTATAGACTGGTATGTACCGACATAGTCGGGACGCGCCGGCTCGCATAGCTCGACGCGGACAGACTGGTGAAATGGTTTCTCGACAACGGTATAAACGGTAACACAGGCAAAATCAAAATAGTCATATCATTTACCTTACACGCCTCCACTCAACAAACCCCCTCCTATATTTACACACATAGCTATGATTGCATTCATAACCATTGTTTAAGACGGATTGTTGCAGGTTGGCCGTCATAGATGGCGCTGTACTCCAAGCTAAATCGCGCTATAGTTTACTCACCACCGCTAGTATAAAATGTAAAAAAAAACATATCAATCAATAAACAGTTCTGGCTGAGAGCCCTAGGCGCTCGCCACACTGTTCGCGTAAGGTTGTAGAGTCTTGGGGCCAACAACCAGCGAACCACAAAGAAAAAATAACATTAAATGGCTATTATACTAGAGCATTGTGGTTTACTTTGAACAATTCTTCTAGTATTCCTAACCATCGGTTTTAGTAGTCATCTACGAATATCAAAAATGACCCAACGAGCGCGCTAATTAACAACTATTACTTTAACTGTACTTGTAAATCCATTGAAAAAGAAAAAAATGTTGTTAGTTGTGTTAACTACCTCGGATTGAAAGTGGACGAAAATTTCTCTTGGTCGTACCTAAGATACTACCTACTAGGTAAATTCTTTACAGTACCTACTAGTACACTCTAATGCCTCTACTTACAATTAGTTGAATCTTTATTGGTCTACGCTTGCGACTGCTATGGACTGACATTCAAATGCTATAATTTAGAATCGCAACAAATTTGATTTCTAAAATAAAATTGTTACTTAGTAGAAAGACCAAAAATATCTGTAAATGTGATTATTATAATCTCTTCATTTTTTTTAGTTTAAAACACAAATACCTAGTTCTCGTTAATAGTCATGGCAGTTACTCACTGGTGGCCCATAATTGTGTAACTAAGCACCTGCGGGTAACTATGAAGTACCCGAGCATGCAACTACTTTGGGGACAGAACGCTTGACAAACGAGGCCGTACCTATTAGAGATTAGAAATGAAACTAAAAAAGGCAAATTTGCCAAATTGCTTCGAGACCATATACTTATGCACGCAGTGCAGCGCAGCGCAGTGCATATGTAATTATGCACTGTCATGAGTATTCTGAAATATGCATAATATAATTAAGGTATTCGAACTTTACTTTTTTACTTTTTCTTTTTTTTTTCTTTTTTTTAACTGTGGCTTTGTTGTTCTATTCCCACAGTAAAACGGTGGAAACGGATTTGTCGGGTTTATGTTTTGTTAATAAAGATGCAATTAAAAGAAAACAGTGACTACTGGAGTGAACACGTGTTATGCAGACTGATTGAAGCCGATCGCGACCCTATCGTAGTTGATTTTGAGGTCCATGTGTGTGTATGAAATATGTTACCAAGTTCTGAAGGATCGTACATCACGAGGTTTACGTTTCGAGAGATATTCATAAAGTTCTTCTCCTACTGCAAGAACGTTTGTTTTCAATAAGTTTACAATAAGTACAGCCGAATAATACGAATGCACTCACTCGTCCACGCCAGTCTCCCAGGCGACGGCTATGAGTGTGTCGATGACGATGTCCACCGGTATCATGTCGGCTCTCTTGTCTCCGGAGCAGTTGAGCACGTGCAGCAGTCCCTTACCGGTACCGACCACGACGCCGCTGGGCCCGTTGAGGTTCTCGATCCAGCCAGGAAACGGATTTTGCATTGAGGATACCACTGAAAACCGGATTTTTTTTTGCCATAAGGTCAATAATTTGGGGAGAGTGTCTGAAGAACTAAGATGTGCTCTCGTTCGAATGGATAGATCACCGGTAAATGTGACGGAGACAGTAAATTTCAATAACTAGATTTGATTGCCAAGATTGAACTTTTAGTTGGGTCAACAAAAAGTCTGTCTACCGCAGCAACTTTACTGACCTATGGAGGGCCTGAAGACGGCGGTCGCGTAAGTGGCGGTGCGCCCCCGCTCGGCCAGCGCGCTCTCCGCCATGGCCTTGGTGAATGTGTACGTGTTGGGCTTCGGCGCTATGAGCCTGCAACACCGACACACTGCTGTGATACTGATGGCATGCCGAGTAAAAAACTATATCTAAGAAGTCCTATGATTCAATACAATCCTCACATGGATTCCCTTTTGCTATCCAACGGGCACATTTCTTTGACTTCGAGCTGTTACCGAGAATAATTCAACAGGTGGCTGGTGAAGGCACCGAAAGTGAAAGAGTAGAATAGGAACTTGGGGAGCACCTGGAATTCTACCAGGATGTTCGAGGCCCGAACGGGACTTGCTCTATATTCCTAAGGGTGCTCAGATGAAGAGAAGATAATTCTCAAATTCTAAAAAAGAAGTTTGCGTCATACCCCGGCGTGACTTCGGCGAGCAGATGCTCGGGCAGGTTGTCGACCAGTGCCAGGACCTGCTGCAGACTGGCCGGCGACGGGTACACGCGCTCCTCGACACTGGGCAGGTCTGCATTGCTGTACGCGGTGGAAACGTGTACAAACACCTGGGAGGAAGCCATGGGCCGTTAGGATTACGATATTAGGAGACAATTTTGTCTATTTATACTGTTGATTGATGGCACTTGGTGGAATTTGTTGTTACACATATTGAGAACTCACTTGTACTTTTCCACAGTATTTTTATTTTTTAATAGACCTGACCGGTTTCGCCTTACGGCATCCTCAAAGGTTTACAATGACAATAATAAAAATACTGTGGAAAAGTACAAGTGAGTTCTCAATATGTGAGACAATTTTATGTTAGTATTTTTATATTCATCATCAATGTTCAACAAGTGTTAGGCACACAGTTTGTATAACGGAAAAAAGTGAATTACTCAAAAAAGTTGGCTTTAATAAGGATCAATCGTACCTGAGTGAGCGGCAGCTGATCGCAGAGGTCCATGACCTTGAGCACCGAGCGCAGGTTCTGCTCCACAGCCACGCCGAGTGGCTCGTCGAACTTCAGCGTCGCCGCCGAGTGGAACACCACGGACACCTGCGGGGCAAGTCACCACATGTGGCGAAAGTTAATATTTGTGAAAAGGAAACCGGATCCATTCCATTTTTACCTGGATCCATTGATAAGCCGGTTGTATTCGGGTTATGGGGATCCCTCGCCACTGTTCACTACCGTACCTACCTACAGCGCACAGCGTCAAAATTAAGAACTGTTCTAGTATAAACACACGGGCACGGGGAAATACCCGAGAAATGTACACGGTACGAGAAAAATGACCTAATCTATTAGTATAAACATCGGTAGTGTACACAACTTCTAGACTCCATTAACATGTTGATGTCATCGAACTAGCGGCAGCGTGATGATCACACGCGCATAGGCATTCTACATTTTGCTAATGTAATAAAGTGACACTGTGATGTTTGTTTTTCTATTTGAAGTGACACGTGTATCATTGTCACAAATGTCTTCCCCAGACTCGAATATTGATTGGTAAGTATTAAGTTAATTCTTGCGATAACTTATTCACATTTCATTACACATTTTACGTCAGTAATGCATTAAGTACTTGACGATGATTCACTGGTACATTCTAGTACACGTGGTATAGGTTACCTGACTTAATTTCTGGATGGCGTCTTTGTCCAAGCCCAGCTTCGGTTTGGTGATGTCTCCGGCTGCCATCTGGAGCTTCTCGAGTTGCTGCGGACAACGCTCCCTGATCACGTCGAACACCTGCACGGAACAGACAAACATAACATCCAGCACCCACATTTCGCCAATGTAATAGGTGCAGGAATGAAAGCGAATGCTATAGTCCAGTAGCACTAACATGAACTCCTATCGAATTCATAATGTAAAAATTTCGAGAGAACGGAGTATTGTGATTGGCAGTCTGCCTCTTGTAAACCTGTGTGCGTGTGTAGCCCGCCAATCGCAATGCTCCATTCTGTCGATACCTTTACATTACGAATTCGATAGTATTTCGTGCTAAGGCTACAGAAAGGGAACACCTAGCTGAAGACAGACAAAACTCCGAGTGGGTTCTTAAAATGTTAGTAGCCTAGCTAGAGAAAAAACTGAAAAGTAGAGAATAGGCTTTCACGACTGCACACGTGCACAGTGGAAGGAGTTATAAGTAAAAAACATAAAAAAAATAAATGTAATAGGTGGCGAGCCTATTGCCATTCACCAGGCACTTGTAAACCTACGATAAATACACACATAACTTCAAAAAGCATCGGAAAGTCATTGGTGTGTGCCATGGTAAACCTGGGATCGAACCCGAGACCTCGTCTCAGCAGTCCATAACCCATACCACTAGGCTACCGCGGCCCACCTCATGGAAAGAGGTTACCGTGGCATGTGGATCCTGTTGACACCTTCTAATGCCTTTCTAAAAGAACATCATATGGTAGTTGCCTAGCTGTATCCAGGATTGTGCTCGTATTTTTCACGAGGGTGCCATATTCCAATAGGAACTCTAGCCGGACATACCTTGCCTTATAATACAACTGAGGTTATTTCAAACAAACCTGCGACAACTTCAGCTGTTTCAGCCTCGTCTGCGGCGGCACATCCTTTTTGGGCCGCATCAGCAGGTGCAGCTTGGATATCTCTGGACAAGTCCACAGCAGACGCTCTATCAACACCTGCAAGATAACGGCGCGTTTCGAAAATCACAACTAAATAGTTACCTAGTACTCTGAAGTCCAATAGGAAAGTTTGATACTGTAGGTTACTTTATAGTTCGAATCGTGTAATTATGGACCGTTTTGACGTAGAAAAATGCAGAAAAGAAAGATAAATCACTTTCACCATTACCTACGGCGCAACTGGAACAGCATTGTGGAAGGGAAAAATATTCTTCGCTCTTCGTACAGAATAATTAATAGTAATTCTGTACAGTTTAATAAAAATAATAATGCTCTATTGTTAGATAAGCAATGTCATATTTATATAATAGTATACAACCCTTTCAATAGAAATTTCAATTACTTCTGCAAGTCTATTGTAAAATGGTCGTGTCCAGATTTGAGATAAAAAAAAAATATGTATTATGTAATGATTTAGTTACAAACGCGCAACTAGATGGCGTTCTCACATTTAAATTCAATCTATCGTTTCGTTTCATACGAGCTTATATAAACGCGACCTTGGGGCACCTTACTTATCACATCTTTTTCAATGATTAATTTGTCATTTGTGAAATAGATGTCGGTACTGATTTTGTCAGTCAACATTGTTAGGTTAGGTATTATTACTCAGCGCGACCACCACCACCATTATCAGGACCACCAACAAACACAGTAAATATCCCGTTGGCTTTTCTAATGGTAGTTTACATGACCACATCAATCTAAAATCATACATTCTTCACTCTTGCAATACCTGACACCACACACTGTGCTTGGTAGTGCGGAATGGAACATCAAGTCGCGACGGTACTGGGTACCAGTAGTACAGCCGGGTATTGATGTGAGTTTGAAGCGAAACAACTAACGGCTTCAAGCAGTAGAACATTCATTGGAAGATGAAGTCTCAACACGTGTAATGTAGTTACCTTGCCCATGAACCCCGTGGCTCCAGTGATGAAGATCTCTCTGCCCGCGAAGTACTGCGGGATGAGGGGCGTCGCGCCGGAGTTCGGGGCCGGCCGGGGCACCATCGTGGAGGGCTCCTATACATAAAATAATATTAATCTTATTATTTCCATTCATATTCCAATCCAAATTTATTTAAAGAGATTTTTTTACCCTTATTAATAAATAATTAGCACTCTTCGATTTGAATTCGATGACAACTAAGCGAGGGTAACTGTGTTATCCGCGGAGATGCGCGGCTTTGGAGAGCATGTTATATTAGGGCAGTATTTATTTAACTCCAAGACCATATCTAAGTACCTATTTATTCTGCATAGAGGACGTTGTTTATACTAGGCCGCGATAGTAGTTACAAGATACAGATACTTATACACACTGTTCATTTTGGGATGTTATGGCAATAAAATGCATTTATGGCTATATAACCACACTCGATAGTTGCCTTCCTCACAGTGGGCAACGGGAATATTAATATTTTTCATCTGTAAACTATGCAAAATAAAGAAAAACGTGTCAATTAAACGCCTAATATTAGCACACAGTCTATTTGTGAAACTTTTGAGTTAGGTTGCCATATTATGTTCCTTATTGGCTCAGTATAGGTGGAAGTACAGTGTCAACGATTGTGTTAAGTCAAGTGCAAATATTTACTTGCGATGTGTGTGCAGTGGTAATGATCTGCGACTTTAAATAATTATAATATATACTGGGCACACAACACACAGCACACAGCACACAGCCCTCGCCGACCACAATACGTTATATTTAAGTGCAATGTAAGTATTGGTTCAAACCGATATTGATTTACATCTAGTATAACATTATGCGCCATTCACACGCGAGGAACAAAATACATCACAGGTCAGAACTCCTGCCTGAAGTCGTTTTTGGAAGAGTTCTTTATGTCTGACCGGCTGCGCCTTCAAACTCTATTTAATATTTAAGTATTCAGCGACATACCGAAGGAAAATTAAATTAATTATATCAAAAGTTCTAAAAGAAAATAAACTATTATATTTGGCCGAAGCAGACTTCTATTTTACAGAAGCGAACATTTTGCTGCCAAACCAGCACTTGGTCGAGGTAAACGCTTCACATTTAACTATTAACTTTTAAGTGCAAAAAATTGGCAAAAAATATCTCAATAAGTACTTCATATTACGCGGTTATAAGCTTGTTTCAGCTTGTCTACACACCACCTTCCTTTTTCAACACCTTCCATTTCAAGATTGGACTATTATCTAAAACTAAATCCTCATCCATAGCTTAGAACACCCAAACTAGTGGCAATTCCTCGTCGGGATCGTACTACTTATGAAATAGAATAGAATGTACAATGTATGTGAATGAAATTCGTTCATGCCTTTCATAAATGTCCAAATGTATCAATCCCATACATTGAACATTCTATTCTAATCCATTGTACAAAACATTTCGCGGCGTTCCTGCTCCAGGGATGATGACAGCACTCGTAATAGTTGGAGATGCGTCGGCGAACAGAACGCGAACGAGATCTGTGCGTCTAATTAGTAGCTCGTTAGTAGCTAGTTAGTTAGTAGCTCTCGCACACTCTGATGTAGTAAATTCTTCTAATTGCTGTTTGTTGATAACAAGGTAATAAGCGGTGGATGCCGGCCTGTTGCTTTTTAAGATCCAATATCCGGTGACCTCCGTGGCGAGGCGATGCTTAGCGGCTAAGTCCAAAGTCACAGGTTTAATTCAATGGTTTGTGGAGGTTAGCTTAGATGACAGGTGCTCCATAGAAAATATTGAAGTTTAGCCAAACACGCAGTTAGAAACAGCGAGGCCAGGACTCCGTAGCGATACCTTCGGATGTGGCCAGGACTAACGCAAGGAAGAAAAAAGAATATAGCAACGGATATTACGGACAAGAGCGACGCTTCGGGTGTTTTCTGCCAGAAAGTGACGTCAGTCGTGTGTGCCTTCACAAAGCGAGCAAACTACTTGTGTATCGACGTTGACGTGTTAAAATGGTAACGAGACGCGGCGTGCGAATGTGCGGCGGACAAACAGACGGACAGTTTGTACAGCGACTAATTACGTGCCAATAACACATCGTACTTAGATGTTATTGGTTTATCGCGACAATGTTTAATTATACACATAGGGAACTTTTGTGTGGGCTTGTAAACATGTCTACGACCTGTGTAACACACGCAGTACGAGAGGTTGGGTCCCCGCTCGGTGCGAATATTTGCATATTGTATGAATGTCTATTAGGACAATTTGAGTCTCACTCAATATACCTAATATTACGATAACGCGCGCAAGACGCAGGACGCCAATCTGATAAACAGCTGACAAGGCTTTTCTCCAAAGTTTGGGCGGTCATACTGTTATGAGGGTTTTTTTTTATTTATGCTACGTCAATTTGACTTCACCTCGCCTGATGTTAAGCTGAGGGCAAAGTCTCATGAAAGAGGGTCACCATTGCAAACACGTTGAATGCTACAATGGTGACGCTCAGCTCGACGGCCTCGTTCGATGCTTTTTCAGTCGGTCAGTCAGTCACTAATCGACAATAATAAGCAGACGCCAGGCTCTATGTCAGGACGTAACCGGGACACAAAGAGCTCCGAGGGTGCTGTTCCCGGCGAGGGTCACGGACAGCGTAGTCAATGCCAGGCTCTCTCGCACACGGACACTCGGTGCACTTGACCGAGTGGCACTGTGACTAGAGCCACAGTCGCTTGAGGCGCTAATAGATTCACCCGTGAGATGAGAACAACAATGCCCTTCTACGAAGTTGGACATTATCTTGTTTGTTTACCTGTTTGTCGTTTTGATTATGATGAGCTCGCGCACGGCGCATGCGCACAATGTCTAATTGTAAAACGTGACTTGCCGAAAAATGGCGAGTGGAAATATTTACGAAATCACCACCACGAATGTAAAACTAAGGAAGGTGAAACTGTTTTTACCCGATTGCGGGAAACCCAAAGGTGGGTTATAATGTTGACATAATGTTTCCTCATAGCTCCTCAACAATTTATTTGAACTGAACATAATATCAGTCATCACACAAATCATTGATCGACCGCTGGTTAAAGAGTAAATGACGTGTGATAATTCTATTTAATTTTATATAGGTATTTACGTTGACTTCATTTATTTGAATTGATATTAGGTGACATTGCTATTCTGTTGACATTGTTTGCATTTTTAATGAAGATTGTATTTAATTTTACATTGACATAATATATTTTAATTGATTTATCGATATTGGTGACATTGACATTTAATTGAATAATAATAATATCATTGAATAAAATGTAAATTGTCGTATTGATAAACAATAATTTGCGCGTGTTTGAACGTTAATTAATAGCTGTGTCACTAGATGGCACTCATCGTACCTTGTTGTGAATCGCGCTAACAAGATCTGCCGCAAGGGATATATAACGTCTTAGATTTAGTTCACGTATGTGCCACTAGATGGCGCTTGTTATATATTGTCATCCTTCTGAATGGCGGTGTTAAGATCGGCAGCAAGCTATTTATAATGTAACTTTAGAAAATAAATTTTGGAACTCGCTTGTAATGGTTGTTTCACTTTCAACAATTCATTATAAAGGCGATTTTGGAGGATACGTCCTCACATAATTTTGGTCATTCGAACCGGAAGAGTTGAGTTGATTGGCAACTTGCTCATTTGGAACAGCCATATTATTGATTTAAGTACCCATGTGTGGTCAAGAAATCTGGATAGTGAATTTGTTTGAAGACTAGTGGTATGGTGATCAATTTCGACAGCAGAGGGCACCACCAGTAACTTGCAATTGGACGGTGTTGCCAGAGCAATTCGATGTTACATTGAAAACTGGACCTTGATTTGGATGGAACGAGCAACGGAGAAGTGACATCGATGACAGTGACAAGTGACAAAAGGGTTTGACAGAGGCAAAACTGTGAGTAAAGTGAACTTTAATTAATAAACAGTAGTGACATTTGGACTTAGAAAAACTTATAGTAGTGAAGTAAAATATTTGAGACTTGTAATTAATTTGCTTTCATCTTGAACTTAGAATATTTAACGTAGTGCAGTAGAAATATTTAGACACTTGTAAAAATTTAGCTCTAGTTTTAGACTTAGAATAGTTAAGCTAATTTTGTTCATACGGGGAACCTATGCCGGATTTTGGTCCGAGGCGCATTGATTCCTAAACACTTGTAAAATTTTTCGGTTTAGTGTTTCAACTTGTATTATTTCTGTGATCTAACTGTTCTGTTTTCGGTGCTTGCTTTTGTAGTGTAGTAATAGAAACAGATTACGTAGTTTGCTTTGAACTGTGATTTATTTACAATGGAAAAATTAGTTAAAATACAATTAAATAGTAAAAAAAATATTGAAAAAACAAGAAGTAATTTTAAAAAGTCGCCCAAGGATCGATTAACTCAAACATACATAACAACTAGACTTGAAGCTTTAGATAAACAATGGAATGAATTTACTGATACGCATAGAAGTATTATTGCGGAGGCTTCTGATTCTGACTTGGAGAAAAGTGTTTATTATACAACTGATGTATACAATGAAACCGAGGATATATACATAACATATAAGTCAGAGTTAAAAGCGCTTCTTGCACCGACTGTGCATACCAGTATTGTTCAAGAGTCGGCAGAGTCTACAAATGTTTATTTACCAAAAATAAGTATTCCAAAATTCTCAGGATTGTACACTGAGTGGATTTCATTTAGGGATTTATTTTTGTCACTCATTCATAACAACAAGCAGTTAGATGATGTCCAAAGACTCCATTACTTGAAGAGTCATATGTCGGGTGAGGCGGAACTATTGTTGCGAAGCACTCCAGTAGCCGCTAACAATTACCCAAAGTGTTGGTCGATATTAACCAAAAGGTATAACAACAAACAATTTTTGTCGCAAAGTATAATAAAACGATTTGCAAAGCAACCAGTCATTACAAAGGAATCATCAGTTGCTATAAAAAACCTTTTGGATACTACGACCGAATGCTTGCATGGTCTGGAGGCCATAGGTATTGACATAAGTACTTGGGACTCGATTGTTATATATTATGCAAGTGAAAAATTAGATACCGAATCCCGTAAATTATGGGAAGCAAAGATTAGCACAAATGACAAATTGGCTACATTCGTTGAATATCAGGAGTTTTTAGAATCAAGATTTCGTTCCCTAGAATTTTTAGACACTGCCGTTAATACTCAATCTACTACCAATAATCGCAAACCAAATGTCAAATCCTTTCACGTCGCTTCTCAAACTTGTGTGTTATGTTCAGGAGATCACAAGTTAGGTAATTGCAAACAGTTTGAACAACAAGAATGCGACGCTCGTCGCGAGTTTGCTCGAGCCAATAAGTTATGTTTCAATTGTCTAGATAAGAACCATGCCGTATTTACTTGCCGTTTGAACACTAAATGTAAACATTGTAAAAAGAGGCACCATACACTACTTCATCCCAAAACAACCAATATTGCTGCTGAACCATCTGATAGTTCAGCAGATAGGAACGTGGTGGCTGTTGCGACAGCTGCTTCTTCCCAAACAAGCAAAAGTTCCAATTCTGTTTGTTGTTTCGCAGATGTTAACAACCAAAGTTTGTTAGCGACAGCTTTGGTCAAGGTCAATTCGAGGACTGGTACTGCAATGGTTTTAAGAGCCTTAATGGATCAGGGTTCTCAGGTCTCTTTTATTACGGAGTCCTCAGTACAGTTGCTCGGATTGAAGAAAACTCCTGCTCACACTGACATATATAGACTGGGCGATGATGAAGGTGGTTCGATGCCATCAAGGTGGACAGTAAAGTTTGATTTACAGTCACGCTTAGATCCTAGTTTTATTTTGTCAGTTGATGCTTATGTTTTGAACAGGCTCACTGCCCGACTTCCTGAGAGGAAGCTTGTTCAGGTACTGCCATCATTCCCTTCATTAGAACTGGCTGACCCCACTTTCGATACTCCTGGTAAAATCGATTTGTTGTTGGGCACACGAGTGGTCAGTGACGTTTTGTTAGAAGGTTTGGTCAAGGGTTCTCCTGGAACACCCATAGCTCAAAAAACGAAACTTGGATGGATTTTATCCGGTACGGTTCGTACTCCGTTGAACTCAAGGCCCGTGTGCTATAGTGCAATCGAGTGCACTGATAGTAACGGACTCTTGAAGAAATTTTGGGAGCTAGAGGCGGAACCTGTATCTAATGAAGTCATTTTGACTAAGGAAGAGCAGGAATGTGAGGATTACTACTCCAGAACGACCAAGAGAGATGCAGAAGGACGATACATAGTCAAGTTACCGTTCAAAACTGAACGGCAGAGTCGTGTTTATGGTAACTCTGAGTTAATGGCTCGGAAACGGTTCTATCTGCTGGAGAAGAGACTGGCAACTAATCCTGAACTCAAACTGCAATATAGCGCAGTAATTGGGGAGTATGTGCAAATGGGACATGCAGAAGTGGTTCCTCAAGCATGTCTAAAGAACGATGCCTTTTATTTGCCGCATCACGCTGTAGTACGCGATGACAAGTGTACTACTAAAGTTAGGGTTGTTTTTGACGCTTCTTGTTCGGGAAACAGTGGAGTGTCATTGAATAATGATTTATTAGTAGGTCCAACTTTACAACCTGAGTTGCGTCATACTATTATGAGATGGCGATGCCATCCCATAACTTTAGTAGCAGACATCGTTAAGATGTATCGTCAAGTCAAGGTGGCTGAAGAAGACGTTGATTATCAACGTATTTTGTGGCGTGACGATCCTAGTGCTGATCTGCAGCATCTGAGATTGTTACGTGTAACTTTTGGTGTATCTTCAGCTCCTTATTTGGCAGTTCGATCCTTACAACAGCTTGCTCGCGATGAAGGAAAAGATTTCCCTTTAGTCGCAGATCGCATCTTCAGCGATTTTTATGTAGACGATTTTTTGTCCGGTTGCGAAACAGTAGCGGAAGGTGAACAGATTTATTACCAGATGAACGAGTTACTCGAGCGCGGTGGTTTTCAACTACAGAAATGGTCTAGCAATAATGACGAGTTGTTAATTAGGATGCAGAAGGGAAAAGAAATTACAAATGAAGGTTTAGAGTTTAAGGTAGATAAAGTTATGAAAATTTTGGGCTTAACTTGGGACAGAAATACGGACGAATTCCGGTATACTGTTCACCTTCTGCCGTTGCAACCTCCTGTGACTAAGCGAAAGGTTGTATCTGACATCGCCCGTCTGTTCGATCCTCTTGGCTGGTTAGCTCCAGTGGTAATAACAGCCAAGGTGTTTATACAACGCTTGTGGCTTTCGGGAATCGAATGGGACGATGAGCTTCCTGATCCTCTGTTGAAGGACTGGGTGGAATACAGAAGTGACCTTCACATTTTGTCAAATTTCCGTCTACCGAGATGGATACACACTAGTCGGCGCGATATTCACCTTGAATTACAAGGTTTTTGTGATGCCTCTAACACTGCTTATGCAGCCGTGGTGTATACTCGATCCATAGATTCCAACGACCATGTTCATGTCAGTCTGGTGGCATCCAAGACCAAGGTGGCTCCCGTCAAACAGGTTACCATACCTCGTTTGGAATTATGTGGCGCGGTGCTACTTTCAAAACTTCTGCGTGAAGTTTCTGCGACCTTGGGAATTTCAAAAGAAAATATTCATGCCTGGACCGACTCGTCAGTGGTGCTCGCTTGGTTGAGCAGCCACCCCAGCCGTTGGAAAACATTTGTTGGAAATCGTGTCTCTGAAATCCTCACGGTAACAGATCGAGATCAATGGTCTCACGTTAGATCTAGGGACAATCCTGCTGATTGCGCATCGCGAGGGGTAAAGCCTACTGAGTGGGTTGAGTTTGACTTGTGGAAGCAAGGACCTAGTTGGCTAAGAAATAAAACAATCGATTACAGTAAGGGAGACATGATAACAACAAGAGTAGAGGAAAAACAATCAGCTGTAGTGTGTAATGTCATGATAAATGAAACGGAAGAAAATGATATCATGGCAAGATTTTCTTCCTTAAGAAGGCTAACTAGGGTCATCGCTTATTGTAAACGATTTCTGAAGTGTAAGAGTACAGAGGGTAAGTCTAAATTAAATAGTTTTCTAACGTTTTCGGAAATAAATGAAGCATTAAGAACATGTATAAAAATGTGTCAAGGTGAACATTTCAAAGAGGAAATCGACAGCATAATTAAAATAGGCAAAGTTGACAAAAGGGGGAAGCTCACCACGCTCAATCCTTATCTCGATGAGGATAAAGTTTTGAGAGTTGGGGGAAGGTTGCAAAGAGCTAGCACCCACGATGCATTTAAGCATCCGATTATTCTGCCCCATAAGTCACAATTGACAACCCTCGTGATAGCTGATGCTCACGAACGCACTTTGCACGGTGGGCCCCAGTTAATGCTCAATTATCTGAGATCCAAGTACTGGATCGTCAATGCGAAGGGGTTAGTTCGACAGTATGTCCGTAAATGTGTTGGTTGTATCCGTCATTCGGCCCGAGCCATTCCGCCGTTAATGGGACAATTGCCAGCCGCCAGAGTCAATGTTAGTCGACCTTTCTTTAAAAGTGGTGTAGACTATGCAGGCCCTATTAGTGTTAGGCCCACAAGGGGTCGTGGTTATCGCTCCACAAAGGGCTACATTTGCTTGTTTGTCTGTATGGCAACTCGTGCCATTCATTTAGAAGTTGTAAGCGATATGACATCACAGGCATTTCTAGCGGCCTTTAAAAGATTTACAGCTAGAAGAGGTCACTGCGGTGAGCTCTGGAGCGATAATGGCACGACTTTTGTGGGGGCTAACAAAGACTTGAAGGCCCTGCTCGCTCAAGAAAGGTCGAGCGTAGCTTCCGATGTCGCTGACTGGTTAGCGACAAATGGTACAAATTGGCACTTCATTCCACCTCACTCTCCAAATTTTGGAGGGCTTTGGGAGGCTGGAGTGAAGTCCACTAAGCATCACCTCAAGAGAGTTGTAGGCACCAGTACTCTTACATTTGAAGAGTTGAGCACGGTGCTCACGCAAATCGAGGCTTGTCTCAATTCTAGGCCGTTATCCACAATTAGCAGTAGTCCTGAAGACTCATGTCCATTAACTCCAGGTCATTTTTTGGTAGGAGAACCACTGTTGCTTTCACCTGAGGCTAACTTCGAACATGCCAGTATCAGTCCCTTGAGACGTTGGCATTTAACTCAACGTATGGTTCAACAGTTTTGGCGTCGATGGTCAAGGGAATACCTTGTTCAGTTTCACCATAGGTACAAGTGGTCGCATCATACTACGGAACCTAAGTTGGGTGATGTGGTGTTGGTGATGGAGGATGATTTGCCACCTGCAAGATGGCTGTACGGCCTAATTGAACAAAAACATACTGGCTCGGACAACGTTACGAGAGTTGTATCCTTGCGTTGCAAGGGATCTTTGATTAAAAGGCCAGTCTCCAAACTAATAGTGCTTCCAATCACGAGCTAATTTGTCTTTACGCTTTTATCTTTGCTCACCAATAGTGTCCTTATGTTAGAAATAGATGTAAGCATAGTATTTATGTAATGTAAAATTATACAGTCCATTAGTTCTGGCACCTACCATATTAAATTTGTATTTTGTTATCATGGTGGGCTGTCGCTATTCAATCTTGTTGTCATTATGTTTAGTTTTGTTGTTATTGTATTATTGCTCGAAGGTTGTTACGGACATTCTGTCCATGGTGGGCGGGATGTTTGAACGTTAATTAATAGCTGTGTCACTAGATGGCACTCATCGTACCTTGTTGTGAATCGCGCTAACAAGATCTGCCGCAAGGGATATATAACGTCTTAGATTTAGTTCACGTATGTGCCACTAGATGGCGCTTGTTATATATTGTCATCCTTCTGAATGGCGGTGTTAAGATCGGCAGCAAGCTATTTATAATGTAACTTTAGAAAATAAATTTTGGAACTCGCTTGTAATGGTTGTTTCACTTTCAACAATTCATTATAAAGGCGATTTTGGAGGATACGTCCTCACAGCGCGTATGGCAGAGTATGTAGAAATATGCATTGTATTATTTTTTGTAACACCGTTTGTACCATATTCTTGCTTGTTTAATACTTTTTACCACCGCTTGAGAAATTCTTTTTATATCCCACAGTTTCCGCTCGTAATATGTGAGGATGAACTCCCTGCCTGTAGCGAGCGGAGCGATGACAGAAAGTAGGTGTGGACATCATGTCGATCGATTCTTGTGAACACAGCCCTAGGGGATAGACAAGCGGTCAGGCGGTCAGACTCACGGGAGTAAACATCTTTGTGTCCGTTGTACACTCCGTCACTTCACTAACACTGAGGCTCTACTTATTTGTTCAAGATATCTGCGGGACGAGCACAGAGTATGAATGATAGTAAAGTAATGATCGAAACTATGATCTTTTATTATAACTGATTTAGTGCACCCATTGTATATTAAAGATCATTGCACATAATAATGTAATAGTAAATAACGACGAACGAGTCACGGGTACCCATTGGATGCAGACCGCCTCCAACCGGTCGGATCGAAGGTCGATGGGGGAGGCCTATGTTCAGCAGTGGACGTTCTGTGGCTGAAATGATAAATAACGATCCTGACAGTTTTATATGTAGGTTACGTTAGATGAGAAACGAGGAAAATAAGCATTAAATTCCTCTGACGAAGTAATCCATGATGCATCTCAGTGTTTTGCGCCGGAGTCTGCGAATATGTCAATATCAGCGATGTGTGCCGACCGTAAACAGATCGTGCTTGTCCATGCCGTTGGGACACGCCAATGTCCACAGAGTAAGTAATGTAGACCTCACTCAAACTGCGCCTGCAATAGGCTGTTTGATACGTTTGGCCAAACTTACAAAAAACCATTAATTTTCTTCTTTCTATTACATTTTATCATGCTTTCTGTGTGCATCTGTATTTCTGCCTTTATGCTAATCTGTCCTCCTAACAATCTGGGATTTTGCGTATCTGTCCTTCTGCTAAAAACCCGCGCAACGACGCAGAACATGCGTCGGTGGATGGTGGCAACATGTAGTTTTGTATGCGGGTTTATCCTCATTCAGAAGTCTGGTGTAATACTTGTCACGTCTGCGCGTAGCTTGGGCCTCGAAAGTCCTGGTAGAGCTATCAGTTTTATGGGTTAGAATGGAGCACCTCGTGAATATAACGAATCAGTTTCAAAGTTCGATGCTAAGTGTATATTGTACCTACTACTTTTTAGGATGCCTTTGAACGTACAAAGTTTTTAAATATATAAACTATGTAAGAAGGAATTTGGAAAGTTTGTAATTTATTTATTTTATACAAATGTTGTAAAAAAGTAATTTTATTTTACCCCATTTTTACGAAAAGATAACAGCAGAGACTTTACGCCCTGTAGTTTACGATGAAAAGAATATCTTAACAGTAGCAACGTATTAAATATCTAACTTGGAAACAACACCGAATGTTATTGACATCAAAAATGAGATGTCAATAATGGTGTAATTATTCCACTCCCTGCAACTTGGCTTCGGTTGCAAAGGGGGCTGCGAGGTGGCAGTATATTCCCTAACCACGTTCCTTAGCTGTAGTGGAGAGGACGTTATCCTTAAGGTTAACTTAAGGAATGCCTTCAACTCGGTTAATAGGGACACTTTATTAACACAGGCGAAATTGGAAACCCCCAAAATTATTAAATTTCTTTGGCAATGTTACAGGCACCCTTCTAAATTACTTTAGAAAGATCGATCGAAGAATATTTGTATATTTATGGCACGTCAATTTCTTAATAATATTTGGTTTCTGGATGACGGTACTCTAGGAGGCGACGCAGAGACAGTACTAAGAGATCGTGGCATTTTTAAAAGAAGAATTTAGTTGGATTGGCCTAGAATTAAATCCCACAAAATGATAACTTTTCTCAGTGAACAAACTAACATTCTTTCGGTACTCTCAAAATTGAATGCTTTGGTTCCAAATTTAAAAGTAGTTTAGAAAAACTCTGCCGCCTCCTTGGGTCGCCAGTTCTGGAAGATGCCTACGAATCATGGAAGAGAAAAGATGCATTAAATTTCTAATTGAATTGCTAATTTCTCTGAATATTGAATATACATAGTGTATAACATAGTAGCGATCTTCTCGCAATAAGTTAATTTTTTCTATTTTTAATGGTTTATTTTTGATATTATCTGAAATTTTATTGTAACAAAATTGTGTACAAGACAGTATTCCTTTCTTTTCTAAGAATGTCTTCAGGAGACAAGGATCAATAGGGATTTGAGAGTTCCACTCAAAATTTCTTAGAAAGCCGTTCTCATCAAATTCCCTACGCGCGAGTAGATACAACAATTTTACTTATAAAATAAAAGATCTTTGAATAACACTTACTACTTAAAAATTGTTTCGCAAATAATATATGGCGCTCGGGGAGGCGCGCTCGGGACCACACAACACTAAACTATTAGGCAAACTGTCGGAATGATCGACGAGCGGCGTGTGCGCATCTAATACTTGTGTTAACAAGCGCCGCTCTCGGTGACGCACGCGCGCAGCTCACGGATAGAATATCAGCGAGGTGATGTTACTGTCTTCTTGGTGCAGTGCTAGTACCAGCAGTGCAGTATGTCTCGTGTTCGTTGTCCAGGCGAGCAATGCAAACGTTACAATGTTTTTCAGTGGCAGTGGCATTATTCATCCGCCTGCCCTGGTCCTAATTATTTGTAATCCGCGCTACATGTCATTCCATTCCTGATAGATATTATCTCTTCAGTCGCTCCCTTCGTTGCCATATCCTCTGTCCATCACTGTCTTTTCTTGGACGTATCTCTGCTACTTAGGCTACATGCATACTTTGAACTTTAGATTTTTGGATGACTAAACAAGTGTATCAACATCTTTCAAAATGTTACCACTAAGGGGGTAAAAACAGGCAATGAAGGGTTGTTGAAAGGCTTCACTTTTCAATATAAATATTCGTGCTTTTTTGTTTAATGGGTATTTATTTGGTTTTTATAACTATTGTAGCACTGAATGGGTTTGCAATGGTGACCCTCTTTCATGAGACTTTGCCTTCAGCTTATCAGGCGAGGTGAAGTCAAATTGACGTGCCATAGATAAAAAAAAAATAGATTTGAACTTCGTTCCTTAGCATATACGGTCGCTCCACAACGCTACACAGGTTTGTATACTCATTTGTGTTTTAAAAATCACAACTTTTTGTTCTCATCAATTGAGGCATATAGATACAATGGTCGACAATCGAATAAACGGTATCATTTTAGAGTGGGACCTGCTATGTTCAGCGTGTCCTATGGACCGTGCTGACTTGCATTATTCTTTTTATGGCAGAGGACGTGATTTCCTAATTTATAACATTATTAATTGTACTTTATACTTCCTTGCAGAAATCACGTACCTGCCTGCCATAGTGCTCTTTACATATTTATACAACATTTATCAAGCAATCAGTTATTTAACAATGTTATCAATATTTTATACGGTAGGGGCAATAATTCATTAGGAACACAATTAAGCTTGTCTGTGTGTCAGAACCTCGCCTTCGTCTGTGCAAGAAAACCCGCGAGGTTACAGGGAGGTACGAGTGATTTCGGATATAACTACTAGTTAAAAATGCACCATTAACTTGTTTTTCCATCACCAACCATCCAAGCAACGGTTTGTTAACAGTTAGTGTCTGACATGTGTGATAACGCGCTATCACCGCTCGCCGCGACATCGCCATATTGCAGTCGCGGCTCATCGTTTGCCGATTGGAGGCGCTGACGCGTTACGCCGACACGCGTCACGTGACGCACTCCTATATCTCACGAATCTTGCCCGGGTACAGCCAGCACGAGAGACAATGCTTCAAATCCATTTTATCTAAGTTTAGTTCTATACATTGGTGTCAGACAGCGCTCGAAAGATTACGAGGAGACATCTCCCGTCCTGTCTGGAGGCACGTAGGCGATACACACGGCGCGCGCGAACTGCGAGCTACGATGACATGAACTGAAGCTCATCGCTTGTATTTTCATGTTTTATTACATACATATATTGACTCGAGTCTCAAATGCAGTACAGTATATAACATTTGCGAATACCATATATACGGCCTCGTCGAGCGAATTCATTGAAATATTGAGTACCAATGGTAATAATACGTCCCTCTCTCGGCTTGCGAACCTATTCTTGGACCACAGTACGATTTTCTGTAAACCAAAATTACTTTTCGGTTCTATCTACAGGTGTAGGAACAAATTGTTGACCCAGAATGTTCTCAAAATGCGCTCTATACGCGCTGTACCCTTTTTGAGCTGTCTTTTGAGGATGGCACGGTGTGCAGGGGTGGAAGACGAGCTAAATTATACTAATCATAGAATAAAAAGCAAAACACACCGCGCACCAGGGCCACGTTTTTCTTATGACTGAGATCCATGGTCCGTTCCGATAAGTATACCTCTGTAGAGAGAAGAGGTCTGTTACAATGCGACTATAATAGAAAGCGAGCCTGTTGACGTCATTGGCGTATAACTGCAAGTCATGTTATTCTACATAGAGTAGAGTTTGTGAGTCAGTGTAGGTGGCCGTGTGTAGCGCGCGGGCGGGCGGCGCCCATAAATAGGGCGGCGGGCGAGGCGCCGCGGGAGTCTGCGTCCGCCGTCTGGAGCGAGTGTCGCTCACTGCGTGACCGGGACATCGAACTCACGACTCGCAGCTTGCGACCGACAGACCTTCGCGTAGCCGCTACACTTGGTACAGGTAAACTGACATCACTAGACACCTCCACTAAGCGTTAGCTAAATACAGGACTCTACAAAATGAAGTTAAATATAATCAATAGTTTTGTTGATTTTATTTAACTAATTAACATTCATCATACTCTGAGCCTATTCCCAACTCTGTTAGGATCGGCTTTCTAGTCTAACTACGAGTAATATGCGGCTGTACTTCGATATTTTCCGTGAAGCGACTGCCATCGGAACTCCACCACCAAATTGGCGATATCGACTAACTAATTACCATTTACTATAAGTAAATAAAATAATCATAGTACTTAACGTTGGAGCGGTCTAGGCTTCGAATCCCGGCCATTACACCACTGACGTGAGCCTACTCCTACCACGAGCAACTTCGTGATTTGGTTGACCGCTACTTCTTATGAACGAATTTAAAATCTGACTGATACTGATGAACACTATTTGAAATTTCAAAACAGGACGTTTGACATTGAATTAGCAATACACATTTTTATGGTGAACTAGCTGATGCCCACGGCTGAGTCCGCCTTTGTACAATTATTTTGTATTTGTGCATAAAGTCTAGATAAAAAAATAACTAAAAATAAATGAGTAATTAATTGATTAATAATTAAGGTAACAATTATAAATAATAATGATATGCAATCACAACTAAATCCCGTACATTCAATCAGTAATATATCAACACGGGTTGTACATATATATATATTAAGCCGGGAAGTATTATACACATGATACTCCTGTTAGTTTCATTGCTTGGATTCTTATCACACTTGTTGCAGATAGGGTTGTGTTTGAACGCGTTGATGTCTTTTGTTCGCGTCGTATGACTTACGTAAAATTTGTTCGCTTGTACTTGTAACTGAATACAAACCTGTACTATACATACGTAAACTACGCCTCTATATCCTAAAAAGGGGTAGGCTGAAACATGTTTTCGGTCTGAAGGACGAGAGCGAATCTATAGTCATGTACCACACTTATAAACCTGCGATAAATACACACATAACTTCGAAAAGCATCGAAAAGTCATTGGTGTGTGCCATGGTAAAACTTGGGATCAAATCCGAGACCTCGTCTCAGCAGTCCATTACCCATAACACTAGGCTACCGCGACTTTTACCGCGAAATAAAATTAATAATACACTAAATATCCCAAACGTTCGATATTATTTTTGTCTCCACTCAATTGGGCAAGTGTTTCCATTTTATGCAAACGAGTACCTCAATGTATCACAAATAAAATGATGGTGGTCATCTTTAAAATATTTATTCAAATTCATCACCATCGCTAATCCTTGTGTTTTGTTCATTCATCTTCTTTGTTTCAATGTGTTCCTGGCCTCTGCTTACCTCCAGAGGCATGTACCGTTCGTGTCAGTAAATATACTCCTCCTAACACTGAACTCAGAATTGGCGACGGCCAGTAAACGTCATCTTGTGAAATGTCTCCTAGAACTGTGCCGTAGGTCACCCTATTGTGAATCGTTCAATGTGCCGTACTATGCGAGTGACTTGTTTGCTACAGTAGTGCGAAATAAAATAAGCAAACAGTGTGACATTTTAACTATGTAGCGTCAGCAAGATTCAACTTTTTTTAAAATCAGACGATACAGTCCTTAAAACAAGTCATGTCGCGCTTGTGTCGGCTCCCTGCCACCAAACCGCACTCAAGCCCTGCCCATGGTGACGTCAACTCGGCTGCACCAGACGGTCAGTATGCCATGTCACTCCAAATTCATTCCCATGCTGCGGTTGAAACGCGATTCCATGTAAAAATCGGACGAGAGCCGGCCTTTTAAAAACTCTTGATTTCAAACTTATAAAAACTTAAAACTCCAAATTCTAATTGAAAATACTTTAAAAAAATAATTGTGTATGTGCAATTAGTTCACGAACTCGCTGGTACGTTTGGTTTTAACAGATCGTAATGTGGAATATTAATATAAACTTCTGGATTGTTTGTCTGTGAACTCCTCTGCACCGGCTTGATCGATTCTTTCTTCTTTGCATAAATGTAATAGGTCTGAGAATCGATCGCAAACCATTTTTAAAACCCCAAGTTGTAAATCAACACCCACGCGGGCGGAGCTGCGCGTCACAGCTATGTCTATCGTCTATGTCATTCATTCTAAATTTATATTGATAGAAACGCCTAGACTAATGCAAATAGAAACAATATCGTGCACATTAAGCTTTGCACTGAGCGGGAAATGAACCCTCGAACCTGTGACTCGATTAAACCGTAATCTCGGTTAGGTAGCGCTCAATAATATGTTTCTCAAAATAATATTATTATTTATTTCTGTTTAGTTTTCAATACTATATAGATACATAACATAACGCATAACATAAACTCACACCTATAGGCAGTAGGCAGAGGTGCTAGCACCCACATTTCGCTAGTTTATGTTTAGGTCCCAATGTAATAGGTGGCGAGCCTATTGCCATTAACCGGGCACTTATAAACCTGCGATAAATACACACATAACTTCGAAACGCATCGAAAAGTCATTGGTGTGTGCCATGTTAAAACCTGGGATCGAACTCGAGCCCTCGTCAGCAGTCCATTATCCATACCACTAGGCTACCGCGGTATCGCTTATATAGATACGAATAAAATTAATATGCCTACAAATCACACAAATCAAATCTAACGAAAGTAGTTGTCTAAATAAACAGTCGCCTATATTAACAAAATGAAGCAGCCGTCGCAACTATGAGAGCGTAGGCGCCCGCCCGGGTAATCTTCTTACCGGTGGAGGAGAAACGTCGCCGGTCTATATATAGCCGGTGCGGGCCGGAGCCGGACGCGGGGCCACCGCCGGACGAGCGCCGGACGAGCGCCGGACCTGCGCCGGTCGAGCGCCGGGAAACGAACGCTTCCGGGGAACAAACAGGCCGCGGGATATTGTTGGTTCCGGCGACACGCCGACGCGATATTAGCTCACCCCCGCGACGGTGGGGACACGATCGTACTCGTCACTCAGGGGTAGACAGAGATGTCTGTAATTACTTCTGTCTTCTCAATGTTTAACACATAAGGTTCTACTGTTTTCTAATCACTGTTTCTAATTATTATCTGATCGTGACCTCTGTGGCGGAGTGGCTCAATCAGGGGTCGCTTTGTATGCTGAATGTGTCCCACAATATTTATTTCATATTGTTACGACTGTGTTGATTATAAATAATTCCAAACAAACTTACCACACACCAGGTACTTGTTATCCGTGATATTTCATATGATGAGTTCAACAAATTGATTGTATGAATATTAAAATACTGTCTCTTCACCTTCGCCCCTCGGACCGCTCGCCTCCCCCCTCGGTCGTCAATAGCGCACAGGTAACTATAGGTAATCAAATTGTTTAATATACCACTTTTAAAATGGAGGGTCTTGTTCCAATTTTATGTCACATAAAAAATATAACGCGACCATTTATTTGCTATTGTTGGTCTATTTTTAAACTGTAGCTAAAGATTGCAGTATCACCACACAAGACATAACTACCGAGATAGCGAGAAGCTTTATGAACGATAGCAAAGGGCTTGTAATAGAGATGCTAGTAGTAGGCTGTCAATTTTTATAGACTGCAGTATGTTTCTCGCTCGACTCGTAATCTACGCTGGCTACCTAATTAGGATAGAAAATGTTTCCTTGCATTAACTAAATAATTTAAAATAATTGTGTAGATAATTTTAATGTAAACTTTCTTTTAACATAACTTGTGTGAACCGTGTTGTGTCTCCGGTATATATGTTTAGAAATAAGAGTAACTTAATTCAATAATTTAAATAAAATCTAAATATGAAAGTCGTCTTACTCAGAATCAATATACTATATTTAGATGTTTACAAAAGTAAGTTGTATCCGAATAATAACAATAAACTATTAAGGAAAATCAGTATGCACAATGTGAGCTGCCTACTGCTGTTCTGAATATATGGGATTTTTCGTCACTGTACGAACTCCATGGCATAATAACAAATCTCAATTTACAACAAAACATTTTCTTCAAACAATTTTTTTGTAAAAGTAATATAAGCATCTGAAACTACTAATATTCCCTCTAACCCCTCCAGCTGGGCTTGTGTTTGGAGTGGGTTCACGTCGGTAGCATGATTGCCACGATTCGAACCCGGGACCTCGCGATTATCAGACCGACTCCTTAACCGCTTAGCTACCGACGCTCCCTGCAGGCCGGGGATTATCGCGACCGGCACGATGATGATGACGATGATGATCCGTGCCTCCCTGACGCAGGTACCAGCGAGAACTCCTCGACCTCGACTCGAGCCATCAGGTGGCAGGTGGCGCGATGTGTGCGCGGTGCGGTGCCTGTGCGGCGCTGTTGTTTCTATTGCTGGAGCTGGCTGCCGCCGACCTGGAGCGGAGAGCCGACAGTACGTACGCACACTGTGACCAAACAATCGCTGGAACTGTCATGTTATTTTTCTTGGAGCCACTTTCCAGGATTCGCTCATTTATGATTTCATGGACTACCTACGCACTTTGGAAAGAATATCGTCTTAACATTTTCATTGTTAATATTTTGTAACTTCTGCCAGTTCAGTTAGAGTGTGATTGTGTACCAATGACCAAACCAACGACGTAGGCACAAATCACCGCTCTACACATTCGCCAGCGCAGTGGCGAATATCGCGAAAACCTTCACTATATCTGTTGGCCAGCGTGTGGAGGAGCCATAAAGAGGCAAACATCTCAGTAAACAAATGAGTCAAGTAACACAGTATCTCCCTCATATATATAGCTGTACATTGAGTGTTGTGTGGTGCGCAGTGTCGCCGATGCCGTTCGTGATGGGGTCGCGCTACGGGCGCAGCTCGCCGGCGCAGCTCATCTCCCCGCGGAACGACAGGTGACGCCTTCAGCCTTCATTCCTCTACCAGCTGCGACATATCACTAATGTCAGATCACCGGGACCATGACTTCTTAACTAACAGAATTTATATGTAGGAGCAGGTTCTTCATGGGCAGCCGCTACGGCAAGCGTTCAGAGGCGGAGGGCGCAACGCGTATGGGAGGCGAAAGCGAGGAAGCGGGCCGCGCGGTCGTTGTCGGTGCGGGCGCAGGGTTGGTGTGCGAGTACACCGGCGTGTTGACGCTGTACCGCTGCGTGCGACACGACAAGAGAGACCACTACGACGCGTATGTCGTTTTACAAATAACTTCTAGTCATATAAAATTTGAAGACCATATCTTTCATGATCGTGCCGCATCCAATGAGCGATGCCCATTCTGAAATCTATCAAAGCGTGACGCAAGCGTTAGGTAACAATGCGAATTCCGATTATTTCATAAACTCTAAATTTTCAACGCAACGCACAACGCACCTAAAGTAGTTTTGAATAATGTCCTTCGAACTTCATTTATTGGAAACCGGGTCGAGGACGCGACCATACAATGAGCTAACTCTCTTCTTAACTTATAGTAAACAAACCAGTTGGAATGAAACCACTTTTTAACGGAGTTTATCGTCATTTATTTCGTATTATTTGCATTTGACCCGAAGTTTCGCCTACTTCTTAAACATTGTTCGTAAATAAATCACTAAACAGAGCCCTTTGAGTTTATCGTCGAAGTCATCTCCGCAAGGGCCTGCGCCTCCCTGTAGTCGGCCTGGTGTACATAGTTCAGTCAAGTTGTTTATCTAACGTTTTATAAGTGCCATTATATTTCAAAGTGTTTGTTCCCTGATTTTCACGAGACATACCTTTTTAAGTTCAAGTTCGTTCATTTAGTTAGATTTTCATTTTAAGTGTTCATGTTTATGTAGTGTGTACCGTACATTATCCAGGAGGAGTGCGGACGAGGCGGGGCTGGCCGAGGAGGACTAAGCAGTCCCTCCTCGCAGCAGACCGTCGACCGCCCGCAACAAGACGTCACCTCCGCGCACCGCCCTCTACAACCAGCGACAACTAGTGCGTTGTCAATTATAGTCGTATTATGACGTTCAGGAATAATATACAAGTGGTGTGTTGTGCCACAATGCTGTGAAAATGTTTAACTTAATGATATTTGCTACTAGGCTACCTGAGCCTCTTTCCCCCAATATATAATTCCTTGAAACCAATAAAATATTTTTGTTTATTGTACAATATTTTTTTTATGTTTGTTAAAAGCTATTCAGATTATAAATAGACAAATTAAATACTGTAAATGTAGATATCAATACATTATCAATCATTACGTGTCTGAATGTCAACTTGTTTTTGAAAGTATTATGAGAAATTGCTAATTAACATTGTAATTATCCATGCTGTACAGCACAGAGCTGGCTCCGTGCGTCACAGCGTGGTCGGTGACGCGTACGATACTTGACTGCTAAAGCCACTGTTTACGTATATAGATATATAGATGATAAATAGGAGTAAGGTCGGGCGCGTGGCGCCGCGGCTGGGGGCGCGACGTGCCCGACACGACAGCGACACGACACAGATCGTCACGCACAGGCACATCAATAATACAAGTTTTATTTTCGCATTTTTATAACGTCAATGAATTGAATGTTATTTGATAGCTCACAATTAATTGGACTCAGGTACTTCGTTGTACTTGTAGTCGCTGTTAGATGCGATATGACGTTCACTCATTATGACTGTTTTAATTTACAAATCTGCCAATGAATTGTTTTGGGATACGCAGTGGGCCTAGGTCCTGCACCCTCACTATGACCGGATTATTTAGAAAATGTTTATATTTTCCATCTAACGTGTTACTTTTTTGTGTTTTGTTCTTTGTTTTTTTTATGAGTTTCTTTTTATGTATAGTAGGTATTCATTTTCCTTGGAAAGATTACATTGTCTTTCATTTGTTCTTTTACTAATAATTAAAGCACTTAAGATATCGGCGCGTTTCATACCTATTTACTTAATTATTGTATATGAGTGAGTGCCTGTGCGGGACGCCTGGTGACGTCACTGGTCGGTTCTAGAATACGCTTGGATCGGTAGCCGATCACGACGATGACTAAAAGTGAAAATAAACAATCACATCATGAAATTGTGTTTTAATAATCCTATTTGTTGTCGTCTTGCCAATCGTTGTTTGAGATTTTTTTTATTTATGGCACGTCAATTTGACTTCACCTCGCCTGATGTTAAGTTGAAGGCAAAGTCTTATGAAAGAGGGCCGCCATTGCAAACACGTTCAATGCTACAATGGTGGCGCTCAGCTTGACAGCCTCATCAGATCGTGAATCGTTCATCAGCAACTTGCTGTGAAGACCAATCTTGTAGGTAGACCGAGGTGGCATATTGTAGCGTGTAAAGGACGCGACCTAAGTGGTTCCTAATTGGATGCTATAGAATTATTAAACTAGACTTTAACGATGTTTATTGCTATTACAGTGAAAACTATAAAAGCTATGCTAAGCTAATTGCTAAAATGATAGAATGAATGCACTCGGTTTGCTGTCGAGATAATGCACTAAGGCCGTGGCGCATTTGGCGCGGCTAAGTTTGCTAGATCAGCAAAACGTGTTCGATGGATATAATATAATTAGTGTCGGTCCTTATATTTCTTTTTAAAGACTAGTACTTACCTGCTCATATAAAGCGATTTTCCAAGCAGGGTTTCTATTATAAAGCAATGTTAATATTACCGCGTCGTGTCCCCTGTACAATCAGAGACCCATAGAGTACTTTGTTGAATATTCATTATTCTTTATTCTTTAATAGGAAAATTCTTTACATTACATCAATAGAGCAATTGAGTTCTAAACCTGAATGCATTCAGTAAGAAAGAAGCCTTAGAAGGTGGATTCATTAGGGAGCTTGCAAGCAGAGCAAGCAAACTGTGCGGACTGTTTGTGGCAGATTGTTTGAAGTATATATTTCTCATTTTTGTAGTACTAAAGTAGAAAATGTAGGCGGCGCGCTCAATGTTAAGTGATGTATAAGAACAATTGTCTCATATTCATGACACTTTTGTTATCAAGCTCTATTTTATATCATATTTTCTAATCGACAGTTTTAGTCTGCAAGCGGTCAACGGGATATACTGTCATTCATTGCGCAGATGGGCTTTGATGCAATTTCTATAGCACGCAAAGTATTATTGGGTTTTGTTACATTGACATTTTTGTATCATACATTTTGATACAATTCCTAACGATGATATCTCAGTACTCAAATTATGAATATACATGAATTATAATTATCACCTTAATATTAACTATATAATCCTAACACACTGAATAATGATGTCATAGGCTCACAGTTAACCACAAACCATTTGCAACGTTGACATCAATCCTTAATTATTATAAAAATATCCTTCGAATATTAATTAACTAGTCAGTTCATGACCAGATAATTAATATTCGGCGAAGGACAGGGGGAAGGGGGGACGGGTGGCGGAGGCCGAGGGGGTGACACAAAGTACAGAGATCATTCATGAAAAAATTCAAGAAACATGTACAAAGGCGAGTTTAACTCAATATGAGTGTGTTCCAGCGAGCCTTGGGCTTCAGTCGAACAGGTATGGAACAGGTAATGAAGGGGTTTACGTTAAAACTACAGATCTTTTATTAAGATTATATAATATCGACTTGGTTCACTGTTACAATATTGATTGGAACTCTTTATAATAGTGTCCGCCATATCGCATTCCGTTTCATGCAAATCATAGGTATATAACAACCTAACTCACGCCTTTATCCCCGAAGGGGTAGGCAGAGGTGCTAGCACCGACATTTTGCCAGTTTATGTTTAGGTCCCAATGTAATAGGTGGCGAGCCTATTGCCATTAACCGGGCACTTGTGAGCCTGCGATAAATACACACATAACTTCGAAAAGCATCGAATACATTGGTGTGTGCCATGGTAAACCTGGGATCGAACTCGAGACCTCGTCTCAGCAGTCCATTACCCATACTACTAGGCTACCGCGGTATATAAATAAAGAATTCTAAGACAATCTACACAACTCCACCTAGACGCATTGTAAAAGCTTAACTAACTTGTGTTACGTGTTCTAGAATGCGGATAATCATACTTAGATATATTTTTTTTTGTAAATACATACGTATTATACATACAAACTGCCAGACTAATGCAAATAATCATTTTCATGCACACAAATATTTGCATTGAGCGTGGTTAGAACCCACGCCCCCTGTGTAGCAGTCGAGTTCACTACTACAATGAAATTAGCTCCATACGAGTATTACATGCACGAATCAGGCAGCAGACGGCCTTACTTATATACTTATGTTTCAGTTCGAAAATGTGTGAACGACACTCAACCTCCAGAAGAAACGGTCTCGATCACTTTCATTCGAGTAGTCGACAATCCTCAAATTATTAACACGTCAACATCCGTAACCTGCGTAGAGTGGTAGCTACTTGTAGCGCTTCGTAGCGACCGTAACCCTGGTAATATTTTTGTAATTTAGACATGGTAATATTATTCCACCTCGCTTGATGGTAAGTTAAAGGGTCACAATTACATACAATAATGAAGGCCTGCAAGACCCAACACCGTGAGGCTGTAGAGAGCTCGAGCTAGATCAATCGGTGAGGAGCGACAGGAGTGCCGTAAGGTGGCTCAGAGTGGCGCGGAGTGATCCACAAACAGCGCGCGTCGCTCTCGACACAAACAATATGAACAAATAACTTACTGTTATCGAAAGTATTCGCCCCTCGCCGCACCATTTCCACCGACGCGTAACTTTGTTTTTATGTAAAATCTTCTATTAACATTCGCAGTAGCAGGTACCTACAGTGTATTGATAGTATTATAATGTAGTCATGTGGTTCGTTAACTAAGGCGATAAGTGTCATCAACATCAACATCAATAAAACGAATTTTCCGATCCTTCCCAAATACTTTTCGGTACAGGTTCCAAGACGGCTTCTCATCAGCGTATACTCACAAACTTTATATACTTTTATTTTTAGTGCTGTACGCGAGTAAATGCGGCTAGTGTCAGTGGGCATAGGTTACAGAAGTGACATTTAAACCTCTTTATATATCATGACAAGACCTTTGTAGCATGAAAAAGAATTAATAGATAAAGAAGAAGAAGAGATCGCTTAAAGCGTTAAGGCCTCCCATTGTACTGCTTCCATAGTGTAGGCGGTATAAAGTGTAGGTATAATAAATAAATAAATAAATAAATTAATTAATAATTGCATGGGATTGAAAAATGTTTACAACTGTCATAAACATCAATATATATATATATATATATATATATATATATATATATATATATATATATATATATATATATATATATAGCATAGCTGTGGAATAAACTTCCTGCCGTGGTTTTCCTAAGCGACTACAATATGGGGTTCTTCAAGAAGGGCATTAGAAGGTTTCTACAAGGTAGGCAGCACGAGTGTGACGCCCCTGGTGTTACAAACGTCCATAGGCCACGATGACCGCTTCCCATCAGGTGGGCCGAGTGCTAGTCTACCACCTAAGTGGTATAAAAAATATTGAATAAAGACTGAACATTTATTCTACAAAATGTCTAGAAGGAGGGCGAGCTCAATCAGTCACTGGCGGTGTGAGCGGCGGCCGGGGCCCTCGCAGTGTCGCGTAAAACAATTACAACTTTATTTTTATTATCCCTCCGCCCTCGCCGGCCGGCCCCGGGCTCGTCCGAGAGTCGTTCATTATTTGTAAATGAGTGTCTCGGTAAACTGCGGACGGACAGAGTACACAGAGCACGCACCCGCCAATAGGCATCCGCTGGTAGTCAGGGCCCAGTGTACATGCGTCCCTCACCCAGTGGGAACTATGCGACGGTCGGAGTTAGGTGTTGACCCTGATCATGTTACTTATTGCTCTTATCAGGATAAGAGCGTCGGGATGTCTGGATAAAGGCATCGGGACGTTAGTATAAGGGGGTTGTGACATCATGCTAAGAATGTCGAGACATTAGTTAAACAGGAGACAGCCTCCGTGGCGTAGCGGTAGTGCACGCGACTGCTACGCACAGGGCGCGGGTTCGATCCCCGCTCAGTGCAAAAAGTTGTATGCATGAATATGGCAGTTTGCACTGGTCTGGTCGTGCCTCTGAGAGCACGTTAAGCCGTCGGTCCCGGCTACCCGTAACGACTGCCAAACAAACATCTATGGCAGTCGTTACGGGTAGTTGGAGCCCTCAAAAGTCCAACCATTCTAACTTGGAACTTCGATATCGCTATTGGTCATTGGACCATTGGTTGTGGAGGTCAGATGGCAGTCGCTTCACGGAAAATATCGAAGTTTAGCCGCATCACAGTTAGACTGAAAAGCCGACCCCAACTGAGTTGGGAAAAGGTTCGGAAAATGATGACATCAGTTAAATGGAGTGACGCTCAGCTTAACGGGAGTCTTGTCTTATTACATGTCGGGTATTGCTATACACTATGTAATGACTCTGAGATGAAGGTCGCGTATGTTTGTGTGATAGGGCTGTGATATTCATTAGCTTGTGGGTATCTAAACTAATAACGTTGACAAACTTCTCGTGAATGAGTGTTTTAATTTCATTCAATAAACCCGTGGGCGTGGGCACGTCGCACTAACAAACGGACTGTCCTATAGTTATAACTAGTTAGGAATAAGTTTAATTTTGATTTCGTTATTTTAGTCTAATTGCATAAACGCAGCGAGTGATATGTGTGGGCTGTGGGCCTACCGTGACGTGCTAAAAACGCTCGTGTTTTGACCGCGTAATAGAGAGAGAAGGACGAAGTACCGTTATGGTGGGTCAGTTGGATGCGGATGGGACAATTTTATTATAGATTATATTATAGCCTCCATGGCGGTAGTGAACACGACACGCAGGAGGCGTGAGTTCGATCCCCGCTCAGTGCAAATATTTGTAATGCGTGCATGCGCCTGATTTTCGGTCCCACGTAATAGGGGGCGAGCCTATAATTGCCGTCGATCGGGCACTAAATGGGTATGCCGAAAATAAATTCCTCACCGAAAATGTTGCAGCTAAATAAATTTGGAAAAAACAAATTGACCCGATTCCTTGCTATGCGGTGTAAATCGCAAGGAAATTGTGTGCTCAGCTGCACAAGCACTACCAATTAACGTCTTGGAGAGTATCAAACAGATTTACAGATTAAGTCATTACACTACCTGTTACAGATTAAGTTAGTACAATTAGAATACAGACAACCAAGAACTTGATCTGAATGCGTAACTGAAAGATGTTACAATACTCATTAACAAATTACGACGCAGACGAAGTACCTCGGTGTGCGACCGCGAGTTCAGTGAGACACGTAATGAGCCGTCGAGACACATTAGTGGCGATAAGCACGGACACGACACGAACAAAACAATAACTGCTTTCAGACTACTTGTTACTTCTACAGTTGTGACATCCACAGAATTGAACTAAACTTTTATTATAGATTGAAAAAATAAACTAATTGAATTACAAAAGGTTTACAAGGTTTTTTTAAATTGCACGTGGAAAAAGGATAAGACATCTGGAACTATTTCAACTTATACTCGTATGATTGTGAAATCATGTTTCTCGCAAAAAAAGATTTCAAAAGAAGTCAGCAAAATATGCGTCTATTTTAAGACTTGTCCCCAACAAGTTAGATCAATAAATTCGTAAACGCGACTTTGTTTATACTATGTAGCGATGTGTAGGTACCACGCAATACCAAATTATACTGTCGGTGATCTCCCTCTAGAAAATGCGAAAGAACAATTACCACTCCGCTGCCACTCGCACTCCTATTACATAACATTACAATAAAGAAAAATACTCTAATACTATCATGGGATTGAATACCCTTGGTGTTATTAGTTGACACTTAAAACAGACTGTCTAGTTACTACTATATATGACTTCTGTGCACTTTTTACTACGTACGTAGTAAAAAGTGCACAGAAGTCATTGGCTAGTTCATTAGAAATCTATCATGAGAGCAAATAGCAATCACTAACAGGAAAATTCTGCCACAGTTTAGCCGACTTTTCAGCTCGTGGACACGACATGTGGGGAGCGCGCGGGCGGACCTACAAGACCACCGCTTGTACTTTTGTTATTTTTACCTAACATTACACAAAGTTACGTTAAATATGCGGTTATTATGTTTAGTTGTACATCCCTTTGTTCCGAGCCACTCGCCCGGAGTCCCGGGGAGGCGCAGAGGGGGGGATACAACAAAAAGTTAACCAACAACAACAATTCATGCACGTTTGGGTTTGTGCCGCACAACATCGGACTATTTATAATTATTATGAAACAATGTTAAAAGGGTTAACTATGTAGTGTAATGTATTTTATTAACGAAAATTGAGTGATGACACTAGTACAACATTCTTAAGTATGTCTACAGGGCACTATATGTTTCTCGAAGCGTTGTCAGCCTCTCAGCGACCGCAACGGTCCTATTAGACGAGGGGAACAGACTCCCCCGAAGTGCAACGAGCTGCTAATACAATCGGAACTGCTACTAAGATAATTGATTGACTAATTATTATTGACGTAAATGGATTACTAGGTACCGCGGTAGCCTAGTGGTATGGGTAATGGACTGCTGAGGCGAGGTCTCGGGTTCGATCCCAGGTTTTATCATGGCACACACCAATGACTTTTCGAAGTTATGTGTGTATTTATCGCTGGTTATAAGTGCCCGGTTAATGGCAATAGGCTCGCCACCTATTACATTGGGACCTAAACATAAACTGGCGAACTGTGGGTGGTAGCACCTCTGCCTACCCCTTCGGGGATATAGGCGTGAGTTTATGTTATGTAAATGGATAAAATCCGAAATGAGTACCTAAGAGGGAGCTTTAAAGTTGCCCACATTGCCAACGAAATTAAGGAAAAGCAATTGCGATGGCGATGGTATGCTCATGTACACAAACGCCCTGACGATCATAATATGGTGAAGCTTGCTTTGGATTTGCCTACAACGAAACGCACTCGTGTAAGACCACCCTCCAAATGGCAGACAACGTTCCTAAAGAACCTGACAAATGCTCAGATCAACACAGACGAAGCACAAGATGGCGAGGACAAGGAAGGCCGACGCTAAATAATGGGACCTGGGGGCCTAGCTAAAATGCATTCGTTCCGAATCTACATTCGTCATCGCTCTGAAAATGTATGGGAGTGATATTTGTTGTCGGAATCGGATCACATGACATTCGACAAAAAATGTCACTCTCATACAAAGTCTAGTGCGAAGAAGAAGTAGATAGAGTCGAACACTGTACCGCTTCGCCGCACTCCTTACAACAATTTGGATCTTAAACGTGCATGACACGATTTACAAGCAGTTGTAGGAGTACCTCAGAGTGTGGGAGGGATTAGCGCTCGTAATCGTGTGATAACCGCGCAGTGGCGTGTAGCACTCGAGTGGTCGGCCAGGGGGCGCCTGATAGCGCGCAATCGCTGTACAAGTAGCCGCGCTAATTAGGTACGTCGATACGCCGATAGCGACGGCACTGATTTGTGTTTGCTCTTAGATTAGAAATGTACAATCCGAAGTGGGATTAGTATATACGTTGACTTGAAGGTATAACTGCTGTAAATAGTATCAATCAATCAATTAGCGTGAAATGAAATGTTGTTAGGCTTTCTCACTCTTTCCACGCCGATTAGACGGGTTGGGTTTTATTTCGAGTTTTTCAGTTTCTCGCAGTAGGTACTAATTAGTATTTCACCCGAACTCGTAGGTATGCTTTCGAACTAACGACATACTTCGCTGCAGTTAACTTTCGAACTGGCGTACATCGAGATCCTGTACTTTAGAACTAACATACGTCGACACTTTAAACTTCGACATTCAGTAGCGGAGCCATTAGTTTATGATTAGGCGTGAGTTTATATCGTTAGCTACGAGTAGCATTCACTATTAAATCTATCGGGATATTTACCATGTTTGTTAATTTCTACGCGTAACCGATATTTACGAGTAGCATGTTGTCACGCCTTTATCCCCGAAAGGGTAGGCAGAGGTGCTAGCACCCACATTTCGCCAGTTTATATTTAGGTCCCAATGTAACAGGTAGAAGGTGAACCTTTGCCATTAACCGGGCACTTACAAACCTGCGATAAATACAAACATAACTTCGAAAAGCATCGAAAAGTCATTGGTGTGTGCCATGGTAAATCTGGGATCGAACTCGAGACCTCGTCTCAGCAGTCCATTACCCATACCACTAGGCTACCGCGGGTAACTAACGATATAGCATAGTAATATGCGGGGACAGCCGTCCAGGTAGTACAGCATAGGGGCGATGTCTGACAGGTGGATGAGCGAGCGAGCTCCGCGTCGCAGCTGCGGCCCATCACTCAAGTGATGTATGGCATCGCCTCCGCCGCTGACCTCCGCCTGACGTCGCCATGTACCGGGTGATCGACCGCGTCAACGTCAAATGTGATTGTATTTTAATAAAATACCTACCTTATGTTGTTATGATATGTAAGTATAGTTAAAACAGGAGATTGAGAGGAGGTAGGACATCGTGTCCTACCTCCTCTAAATCTCCTGTACGGTATATCCGTCCCAATCGAGCAGTCCGTCTGGGGAAGTGCCTCCACCCTACAGAATATCGCCGGTTAATAACCTTGTGTTGTATTTGTGGTGAGTAGGGTAGCCAGAGCTCACTAGAGAGATTTTGTGTTGTCAGTGGGGAAACCAAAGGCTTACTTAAAGTCTCTGTTCTTACAGGGATTGCAGCACGAGTGTTATTCCTCTGGTGTTACACTCGCCCTTAGGCCACGGTAACAACTTACCATCAGGTGGGCCGCGTGGTTATCTGCGACCTAAGTTGTATAAAAAAAACACGAAATGTGCATACCGGGTGCATTGTTGTTAGTGGTAGACCAATGCCAAAGCTCGACCATCAGTCGGCGTTAAGAGAACGTGTAGGTACTGTATGCAAACGTTTCTCCAAAACCTAAGCGACTCCATTCAGACACGACCTCATTGTTCATTATAGGAATAGGAACTTTTTGTATTGATGTCGAAAAAGTCCAATACGGGCAAAATATGCATTGAATCCGAATAAAGCTAAGGCCACAAGCAAGTTAGAATAAAATTATTATTATTTTTCATGAAATTAATTGCGACGCACATAATTTGCATCACTCTTTATTTAAACCTATGCCTTAGTTGCTCGGGTTCGAGGACCGCCAAGACCCAAGGCAAAGCCAACCTTACCTATTAAGTTACTATGGCGACTACTTAAGCGAATGTATTGTTTTAAGATGACGACAATATGCCCACAGTTATATCTCCACCTAGCAGAGCCATCTGTACGAGGGAAGAATGATATTTCGTAAGTAATTCTTCACAATGCCATCTATTTCTTAAATAGCAAAGGATAAGTGTTACCAAGTAGAAAAATATATACTCGTATTTACTGAAATGAACTTAAAGTCAATAGAAATATGACCAAAATATTATTATCATTAGATTTCGAAATTAAGTTGCTGTGTCATACTTGTGTCTAGTCTAAAATAGTGGCCTATCCTGTCATCTAATAACAGCGACAATGGTAAATGGTTTTTTAGCACTGGCAATATTATAAGAAAGCGCCGGTCATGCTTTGTGTTAGAAGCTTCGGGAAAATTGCATCAGATATATCAGAACAGCACAAACATTGAGAATATGATAATATTTTTACCTAGTCGTGTTTACAAGTTAGCAAAAAATATGTTTATATCGGTGTTACGTAAATATTATGTGAATGACCGTTTCAGTCCACACACGTAGGTACACTTAACAAATGAATTTCACGCAGTGTGTAGACTAGTACTAAATGTTTTGAGTGGCAGTTTAATAATGAGCTAATGATCTTAACCTGTGATCAGCTCTTTCAGTTCAACTACCGCTCTATCGACGGTGCACTAATGTTTGAACTACACATTGCAACATTTCCTTTATACGTAAGTACTGAATATGTATTTTATGTATAAACTGTAAAATTTTAATGGAAGTCTAAATCTACCATTCCTAGTTCACATAAAATGGTAAAAGAATAATGATTCCATTTTTTTTCAAAGGTCCCTTATTCTACATTCTTGAAGTAAATAATAATCAATATTGAAAAACAAATATGAGCAGGGACCATCACAAGTGGTAGCAAGATTATGTTTAATAATTATTTAGTCTCAGTTATGTAGGTAAGTATGTGAATCCAATCACAGCTGCTGGTTTTCACATTTTGCATACTCAAGTACTTACAGCGCCTGTAGGCACTATTTGTTAGACCAAATTAATGTAATATATTTATAGGTATACCTAGCAGAGAATCCAAATGTTGTAGATGGTGTACAGAAGACCTGGAGAAATGGAAAAGGTGTCATACATATTGGTTGTGGCCATTAAATAATGATTCTGTGCATATGCCACTCTTTTTAATTATATGTATTTTGTTGACATTTTTTTATAGAATAACATTCACGTTCATTTGGCATTGTCTATGTATTTAATTTAAGTAACTATTCCAAATTTTGTGAAATATATGAAATATTATTAAAATTAAATAATCATAATATCGACCATTCACTCACTCATTCATTCATTCACTCATCCATTCTATTATTCATTCACTCATTCATTCATTCACTCATCCATTCTATTATTCATTCATTTATTCATTCAATCAATCATTCATTCATTCATCCATTCGTTTCTTCATTCACTCATTCATTCGTTCATTCACTCATTTTTCATTTAAATCTTTTTATACAACTTAGGTGGCAGACATGCACGCGGCCCATCTGATGGAAAGTGGTAACCGTGGCCTATGGACGTTAGCAACACCAGGGACGCCACATTCCCGCCACCGGCCCGGTAGAGGGGAGGGAAAAAGGGAGGGGTGAAGATTAAGAGAACTTGTGTGCTGTCAGTGTAGGAGATAAAGCAGAGTTTCATACCATCAAATAATAGTACTGGTAACAACTTAAGCCCTGTCTTCCCACAGACGACACAAATCCTCTCCATTGAGCTCTGGCTAGGCTATCCTACTCACCACCGGGAACATAACACAAGATTATTATTACCCAGGGTATTCTGTAGGTGGTATTCCCCAATGATCAATAAGGACGTGAGATACCGCCATGTCCTACCTCCATCATATTTTATTACGTAGTTTCTTCGCCCCGGATGGGGGACCATTCCTTTCACATAAATAACGCGAACTTATGCTAAGGCGTCATCCCTCGCAGAACAAACACACCTAGTAGTCTAGCTTTGACTTAAATGATACAGGTACAAGTATACTTAAACCACAAATATATAAAATGCAAGATTCAAATAAATAGACCATGAGCTCCAAATTGTAATGCAGGAAACTTCAACATTACTTTTATATAAGTAGGCATAACAAATAAAAATAAATGTATTGTAAAATATAGTTGTATTGTTTTATTTACGGATGTGAAGACACCTTTTTATGAGATCATCCTACTTATACAAAGTAGGTATTAAAACATCGGCAGAAATCCCAAACCTAATGTTAAAAATCTCGCGCATAAGCACTAACGAAATAATCATTAAAATAATAAGGTGTGACGTAATCTATGAAGATAATTGTCGCATTACCTCCCCCGCCCCCGCTCACTCCACCATAGAGACCGAAAAACACTTTGCACAGGGTTCATTAATTTTGCCGATCACTCAAATTTTATTGATCCTCCCCTCTCCTCTTTACCCTATTTATTTTTTCGATCTGGCAATCCAAATGTGTTCAGTGATGCCGGTGCTGAATTTTTTCCCTGAATTTAGTGGGAATAAATCTTTGCACTGAATTAACTTGACATCAGGTATCAATTTTCATTAGTGTTATTAAAGTGTTACACAAATAATAATAATAATATACCTATCTATCAAAATGTGAATATTCCTTGGGTTTTCTAAGTAATGTACCTAATGGATGAAAAAAAAAACAAGTAATACAAGGTACTAGTTTTTACTTACAATACAAGGTTATTATTATTATTATTATTATTACTTACTAAGGTAAGATCTGTCAATATCTTCCATCTCATTTGAGCAGTCTGACTGGGGAAATCGACCTCGCTACAGAATACTGCGGCTAATAACAACCTTGTGTTGTGCTTCCGACGGGGAGTAAGGTAGCTAGAGCTCACTGGAGAGAATTTTACTGTCAAAGGGAGGTCCAATAGCTTAAGTTGACACTGCTATGTGGTGGTCTGAAACCCTGCTTTGTCTTTTGCACTGACGGTACAGGAAATTTCCCAACCTTTGCAATTAGAAAGGCTTGATCTGGTTGGTGGCACGAGTGTAACGCCCCGGTGTTGCAAACGTCTATAGGTCACTATAACCTCTTTCATCAGGTGGGCCGTGTTCTTATCTGTCACCTAAGTCAATAATAATTATTTCAGCAATTTAACGATGTTTTGGCGATTATGTCTGGAGGGTAAATATATATTTACGCGTTGGCAGCACTGGTAGCGTCAACGTCAAAATGGCACATTTTCCACAATAAACATTGAATTTACCGAAAATTCGTGTTATAAATGATGAGGACGCAAATGAAACGCATAATGTTAAGTTAAAGTGTTCAAGTGGACACTTCCTATATGACGAACCTGTGGGGATGAGTTCCTGCTGCCAATGCGGACATATGCAAGGCTGAAAGTAATGAACCGCTCAACTGGTGAAATAATAAAGGTAAACAAATGATCCTCGATGTGATGCTATTGCCAATTCGCTTGTTATCTATATATACAATTTATCTACACTAGGTAGCATTCATACTTTTTCTCTGGTAGTTAGGTACTAATGAGGTTAACTTGAAAATAATTGCTTAAATATGGACACATTGAAATTTGGACATTATACATTCATAGATCACAAGATTTACACTTGGTATGGTATGTCGGTATAATATAATGTCCGTAGTAAAATATGATGTGATATTTTTTGTGTCTAGTAGCTCAGTGGTCACTGTGTTCTCCTTGTAAGAGGATGCTCGTTGGTTCAAGTTGTATCTGTACATTCACTTCTAAGTTTAACTTGCTGCATTTTTCGTCATACTAAACAGCTCTGTCTACCGTAAGTGATCATAAATTCTTGTTTCTAGAATGCAAATAAACATACTGTTGCAAAGATTAAGTTAATTTTTCTAATCAGAACTTTAATACAATGTTCTTTACATACATATTCAAATCAATCAAATCCCCATGCAAACTGGATTCGATTCATCATGAGTATCGAGTACCGAGTCGTTTTGTTACATCACTAGTTACGTCATGAAGGCAAATGCCAAAACGGGTGATTGTGATTAGTGTAGATACATTATTTTTGTAAATACATTCATCAATGGATATATATGTTTGCACTGCATGGGAATTGAATATGCACCCCCTGTAGAATATTGTACGGCTACACCACATAAGCTGTCCTAAATATTAGTATGAAGTAATGGCTGCTAGATGCTGCTTACCCATGTAACTTTATCTGTACCACATGTGTGTTTGTTTGTTACAGAATGTTGAAGTTAAAGAATAAGGAGATTGACGTGGAGGAGTTTGCCCTCGAATATATCAAATATGCTGCACTCGTTAGGAGGTACCCACACCGGGGGAACAAGGTTAGCTTATTATGTATTTGTTATTCACTCACACTAATGAGGGGAGCGGAAATTTGGTACAGGGACAGCTTACAGACTGGAATAGGTTCCTAGGGGTTCGAGATCCACACAGGCGCAGTCACAGGCATTGAAAAATTGTAAATAATACTGGGTTTAAAGGGAATACACTCGATATTAGTTTTCGAGGGAGTTCTTCTAAAGCTGGGTATCCATTATGTTTGCGAATCTCTTGCGCTCCATGCTCGTACATCTGCTCTGATGGAGATGGTACACTCAACTCCATAGAAACACGCATGCTCCACAGTCCTCTTGTGAACACTGAGCGAATGTGTCGTTACTATTAGTGGCTAGGGCAACATATATTTTATTTCATTATTTTCTTGAAGACAATAGAAGTAATAATAATCTCTGATATTTTCTGCATTTTGCTTAGGGCTTTTAGCCTGGCTGTCACTGAAGATAGTCAGTCTGTTAATGTTGGCCAGATGTTAGACTCTGAGCAGATTCTGTAATGGCACAGACTTTCGTTTGGAAGACGCTAGCATATTTTCATGTTCCTTTCTAGATCCATCCGTGTATGTACCACACATTGCCTCTAGTATCTATTGTCCAATCGTCTGTTGAAACTATGTTGTATATTGTATTTGAAAATGTACATTATACAACTGAATACTAATCCTAATATGTATAAATCTCGTGTCACAATGTTTGTCCTCAATGGACTCCTAAACCACTTAACCGATTATAATAAAATTTGCACACCATGTGCAGTTCGATCCAACTTGAGAGATAGGATAGTTTAAATCTCAAATTATAGTCGCAATTTTAATTTATTGCTAATTATTTGTCTGTTATTATTTGACAGTCACAATTATCTGTTAACTCCAAATGATTCTAACAGATGTCGATACCTTTCGACTGGGTTGAGTAAGTAATCAATAGATGGCGCTGCTATGGTAAATCTACGAACGTGTCATATAAGCTACATTTTAACAGCATAATTACCACGTGTTGTTGACGCTATAAAACGCAGACGAAGTTGCGCGGGTCAGCTAGTAAAATAATATTTAGTGAACAATATGATGTACGAGTCCATCCAATCCTCTTCCTGCATACATGTGACTATCGTAATCCTGTGTGTGTGCAGTACAAGCGCGTGCAGGCGTACGGCGCGCTGGCCCGGCGCTTCGGCGTGGGCGCCCTGCAGGCGCGCGCCTTCGAGCGACTGTTCCGGCGCTACGTCGACGACAAGGTTCCTCACCGATCGTAACTTAACCAGCACAAAATGGCAACTTTATTGCCGAGAGTAGGCCGTCTGAGCGATTTATAATTCTATGTAAAATTATAAGAAATAAGTATTCTCTATGACCTCCTGAGCTACCGCATGGGCTCTGACCTGGATCTTACCGAACTGACAATGTTTTAATGGTGTTACAGTAGTTTTAATACTGTCTATAATTTGGAGTACTCCACCATATTATGTTGCTAATTTTCGTATACCTTTAAACCAGAAAATTCATCATCCAGGTTTATTATAATTTTTAACGTCTGTACTCAAGAGCACAAGCTTGGAACAAGCTTGGAAATGACCTGCTAGGTCTACTGGCTGTGATTTTGTATGTTTGTGCATAGATGGAGTCCTTAGTCCGCGACGGCCTACGCGACATCGACGAGCTACCCGAGGAACTGAGCTGGCTCGCACTGGTGGATGAAAAATTCAAAGTACTACCCAAGCTTCTAGCGGTATGTGTGTCCCTCCGTAAGATATAGGTACTTGAGCGAAAAGAGCCAATTATAGTAATTTCTGTCAAAAGGTACAGTGTTGGTCCTAGGAGACTACCTTGAGGAACACCAGCATGTATTTTGTTTAAATTATAATCGCATTGAAATCGTTTATTCCATATATGGTCAAAAGCCTGTGATTGTAGATACAAGACGCAGCAGTCCAACGCCCGTACCACACACTGACTTGTCGTATTACTGCACAGACCCTGGGCGTGAAAACGCGGGAGTCCCCGAGCCCCGACGCGGTGGTGTCAGCGCTGTGCACTCAAGCGCTGCTGCGCGGCGCGCTGTGCGACAGCGCTGTCTGCGCTGCGGTGCGTCGGACGCTGAGGCTGTCCACCAGCGACAACGATCTGCAGGCCGCCTGGTGAGTCTGGCTTCAATCCTCACTGAAAGCGACCAGGAGCGGATCGCTGAAGCTAAATAGCCCACCAAAAAGCTCCACCTAGTCGCATACAGTAAACCGTTCACCTGCGTTGTGCAGGGAGAGCGCCAAGCGGCTGTCACTGGAGTACCTGACGGCGAGCGCGCGCGCAGGCGACGCGTGCGACGAGGCGCCGCACGCGGGGCTGGCGCGCGTCGCCGACGTCGTGCTGCTGTACAGCGCCGACACCACGCTGCTCAGCGACGTGAGTACATCTGGCTGTAGCCTTCATAGTTTTTTTGGTCCTTCGAGCGCGGTGTTATCTTCCAGACCGGCTCGAAAGACCGTCCTACGCATGTAAAGCATTTCAATACCATCGCGACGGTGCGTATCCTCCGCAGGAGAGCGAGCAGCTGTACCCGGAGGCGCAGGCGCTGTCGGCGCTGTGGCTGCTCGTGCAGCGCCACCGCCTGGAGGAGCGCGCGCCGCCCCGCGCCAGGGTGCGGGCCCAGCGCTGGACACGCGCGCACCGGGACTACCTCGCCACGTGCGTACACACACACACACACGCATAGACACATACACATACCCACACACACACACGCCCACACACATGCCCACATACACGCCAACACACACCACGAACACACACACACACACACACACACACACACACACACACACACACACACATACCCACACACACACACACGCACATGCACTCACGCAAACGCACACACGCAAACGCGTACACACACACGCACGAACACACACATACACACACACACGCACACACACACGCACGCACACACACACACACACGCACGCACACACAAACACATATACACGCACACACACAAACACTCACACACACACACACACACGCACGCACACACACACACACACACGCACGCACACACAAACACATATACACGCACACTCACACACACACACACACACACACACACGCACATCTCGCTGTCTGCATGTGGTACACGTCCTGTGTGTCGGTTGGCAGCGGGCGCGTGGCGTCGCTGGTGGTGCTGCAGCGGCGCTGGCACGAGCTGAAGCTGCGCGCGCGCTACAAGGTGGTGAACTACTGGCGCACCACCACGCACTGCGGCCGCCCGCGCAACCGCACCACGCCGTCCTGCGCCGACCCGCCGCAAGAGATACACATCGCCGTGCTCAAGAGGTCAGTCGCCGGGAGTTTGTATTCATGTTATACCAGAGCGTGCCCTTCGCTTGCGCGATGCAGGATTCTTAGTGAAGTGCTAGTTCGGCTTGATGCCGCTAGATGGCGCCTTCCGGCCGCCAGGTTCGATCGCACAGTTCGATTAATCGAACTACGAGATATTTTATTTCCTTATGGTTCGATCAATCGAACTACGAAGATTTGTAATTCCTTGTAGTTCGATCAATTTGGTTTAATCGAACTATCAGGAATTTTAAGTCCTTGTTGTTCGATCAATCGAACTACGACGATCTGTATTTCCTTATAGTTCGATGGGTAAAAAAGTCAGCGATACTGTCCGAAGTTCAAATTGTCCTAGATGTGTAATTCTCAAATATTTATTTTTCCTCATTTTTCTATTAAAATACCACCAAAATTCGATAAATTTGTCTTGGCGGGCTATTCCTACAACGAAAGCCGAATAATTGCATTTTGCTCTAAAGATGCCAAAGAACATATATTATACCTAAAATTGACGACTATTTTGGTGATGGCACATTTCGCAGTTGCCCATCTACTTTTGTATAATTGTACACCGTGCATGGGGATGTTGGTTTTTCGGTTGATAGTTTAAACGTAGTCCCACTTGTCTACGCATTTATGTCAGATAAAAAAGAGGATAGTTATATTGCTCTTTTCAATATGATCAAGTCGCAACTTCCAGACTTTAATCCTCGGAAATTTCAGACTGATTACAAAGCTGCGGCAATGAATGCCATAGAAAGTGTTTTTCCACAATCAATCATAAAAGGTTGTTTTTACCATTTTGCTAGAGCTGTTTGGAGAGAAGCAAAGAGTCTTAAAATTATTAAGGCACAAAGTGACAAAAGGGTAGTAGCACTGAGCTCAGCTTTCCCTTTCTTACCATGTCATTTAATAATGGATGGTTGGGCGTATATAGTGGAAGACATTACAGAAGATACGGGAATGAAACAATTTAAAGAGTACATGGAGACCCAATGGCTACATAATATTGATTTTATAAAAAAGTGGTCTGTTTATGGAGAGCTACACCGGACAACAAATTGTCTCGAAGGGTGGCATAAAAAAATCAATGCTCTTTCTTATAGGGAAAAAGGACCAAATTTGATGACCATATTGACCAGTTTACATCGAAATTCTGAGTATTATGCCATTAAAATGAAAGGAGGACTGTTAGAGAAGCGAGAAAAAGAACCACGAAGACGTAATGAGTTCATAATTTCAACAAATATGATGCTTGCTCATGGTGATTTGCGTGTGGGATTTTTCCTGGAACATATGGCATGGAAAGGTTCTTTATTCAAATAAAGGATATTTATTAAATAGCAATTACTTTTCTCATACAGTAGCACGTTTAAATTATTAATTTTCTGTAAGGTTCTAAAATTCCTTATAGTTCGATTAATCGAACCACGTTTACTTAAAATACAAACGCCGCACTGTTCGACTTTTCAATCGAACCATAAGGACATACAATTCCTCATAGTTCGATTAATCGAACCACGTTTACTTAAAATAGCAAACTCCGCACAGTTCGACTTTTCAATCGAACCATAAGGATATACAATTCCTCATAGATTAATCGAACTGTGCGATCGAACCTGGCGGCCGGAAGGAGATGGCGCTGGGTACATGCGATGTTAGGTATTAACAAACTCGTAACTTATTGCTGTGGTAAACTGTTGATATTTTATACTATTGATCTAGTGCCGCTGTCATACATTGATTGTTGATCTAACGAACTCTTCCCGGGATAGCGTCGCATGGGTCAGGAGCTAAGCCACGCCCTAGTAGCACTACTGGCTATTCCCCGGACCCCTCTATACACTGTTGATGTTCAGAGTAAATGGAGTGGCTCCGTGTGCTTATAACAAAATATTAACTATTGAAGTTGGAACAGGTACCCGCACATCGTGACGTCACCGCTGCTCTCCTGGCAGGAGCAGGTGGACATGGGCCTCGTCATCACTCACCCGCTGGTGAGTACCCCGTAGCGCTACCTTGACCTTACAGCTTCTTAATATATGCACTGTGAATAGCCACAATATACGAGTGGTGTGACCCAACGCTTGGCCCTCGGGTCCATGCCTTTATTTTCTTACTGAGGGCACACTGACCAAAAAGGGACCAATATTTTCGTAGGATGACGTCATCAATGGTGAATCGGACGATAGCACACCCGCCGTCACGGAGACCCGCAAGAGACCTGCCGGGGGAGGGATCCACCCCGCCAACGACGCAGGTACTAACAACTTATTAATATTTGTTGTGTACAGGGTCTCCCCACCCAGATCTATGTGTGAGTTGGTGGAACTCCTGATTGGTACACGAGACTGTAAGAAATTCTTATATTTATCCATTTTTCAGAGTGCTCCCCAGTGAAGAACAGGTGCATCAAAACCGAACCGTACTCCTTCAGCGTGCCGTGCGTGACGAAACTCGAGGGAGACGTCAAAAATAATAATTTCAACTTCATGCTCGAGAATATCAAAAAAGAAGTTGAAGATGACGCGGAAAGTGATCCTTATGACGACACACATAGAGTCGATAGTGACGTGAAAGTAGAAGTGTTCTCGACGGACAAGTTAGGTCCTGGCTGTGAGGTGCCGGTGGAGTTCCAAGTGAAGGAAGAGCCGGTGTCCACGATATCCAGTCGGCTGCAGTTCGACGATGACGACGTGGATGATGCCGACGGCGACGGCGACGAGGACTACAGCGATGACGATGATGTGGAGGATGATTTAGGTGAGTTGTGTTAAAAGAAAATGAAGAATAACGATAATCTACCTGAGTTTCTTGCTGGTCTCTTCTCAGGAGATTTAACTACCGAACCAGCGGAAAAATCATTTTCAAATGATTTATTTGGGTCCATATTGACTCACCTAAAGTTCTTTATCCGAAATTGTTCTTCCTAACGATTTGTAATCCGAATGATCACTCCTCCTAAAATTTTTCATCCTAAAGTTTTTATTCATACTATTTGTAGTGCTACCGTCGATGTTCATAACACTCATGTTTCCGAAAATTGTTATCAATAAAATCGTTAACATACAATATTAAAGCTCCTACTGTTTTTTATCCTAACGTTTTTATCCCTAAACATAATTACCATAATATTGTCACTCGTACTTAGAAATGATTAAAGGTTGTTTCACTGAATTTTTGGCTTAAATGAATGAAAATCATAAAATACGACTGATTTAGGTACGGTTATGTTTATGACTTTTTTCGTTTTCGATTCGTTTCTGGCACTTCGCCGGCCGCTACCGCCGCACGCTCGCTTCGCTCGCTCGGCTCGTGCGTTGTGTGGTCACAATTCTAACCTAACCTAAACCAAGAACTATAAATATGACCGATTCGTTTCTGGAATGTTGTGTAAATAACTAAAAGGATTACTGACGTTTGGCAAAAAACGTTTCCCAAAGTGACACTTGCCAAAGTATGTTTCCCAAATTTTCATTTGGCAAAAAAACATTTGGCAAAACCAATTTTCGCAATTTTGCAGTTAGCAAAACTACTTTTAGCAATTTATTGTTTAGCAAATAATTACATGGCAATGTTTCATTTTACCAAATATTATGTAGTCAAATATGGTTTGGCAAATATACTAACTATAATATATTATATATCATATGATTTACTGTCTGTCCCGATCTATGCTGCATGCACACTGCTGAATGGATGTTTGTTTCACCTTGGACAAATAATTTACAGGTGAGAACTTCTATAATAATTATATTGTTTAAGATATACAATTCAATTCTGGCGCTTCGCCGGCCGCTGCCGCGGCACGCTCGCTTCGCTCGCTCGGCTCGCGCTCTGTTGGGATCACAGTTCTAACCTAACCTAACCAACTTTTCTAGCAGTTCAAATCTAACCTACGTAACTACAATGTTTCACCCATATTAAAATTTGAACGAACTTCCTTTGGAATATATTTTTTTACGAAATAAAGCATTTGCTTAATGCATTTTTGACTAAATGAAATTTGACCAAGTAAAAATTTGCCAAATGAATATTTGACCAAGTGAATAAAATGCGAAATGTAAATTTGGTAAGCATTCTTTTGGGAAATGAAACTTTGCGATAAGTTTTCTGGGAAGTGAAATTTGACGAAACATATTTTGCCAAACGGCAGGACCCCTAACTAAAACTGTAAAAGTAATGTAAATAATAGGTACTGATTATTTATTATAACCTAATAAAAATAAATCTTAACAAAAAAGGTATGACGTTCAATAATAGTGTAAAAGATGGTTATGTTGACAAAATATAGGAAAAGAAATAATAGTATAATAGATGTTTATTGCTACCGACATTATGAAGTTGAATGATTCGGTGTTAAAACATTAGAGACAGAGTAGTTAGGAATTGTGATTGTAAGGATGAAAAATGTTAGGAAGAACATTTTCGGAGTTCCAATTTTCGGAGTTGAAAATTTAGGTGAACTTTGGCGCACCCGATTTATTTACTAAGAATTTTATTTATTATAAATTATAATATTTTTGACAAATGTAGGTACATAATTATTGTAAAACTTTGACATTCATAAGTGCTCTTTATGTGCCTAAACTGAATAAACGAAATTGATTCTTTGATTCTAATACAAATTCTTTAAGACATTGTTGCAGAAATGCAGTACACGGTCCGCGGTATATTTCTGATTGCAGTTACTACTATTGAGAGAGTTGTTGTCTTTTGAGTTGAGTTCGGTTCCTGCGTTCCAGAGATATTTATTTGTTCAAACCTCTAGATATTATAAAATTGTCATTTTTAAAAATTTCTAATTTACATCTTAATGATTTTGAACCCGAAATATGTTTACGGAAATAAATATATTTGCGGCTGTTTAATAAGTACACTTCTGTACTTCAATAGTTTGTTATCATTTTCTGAGGAGGCGGGCGGGTAACAAACAGCACAACGTTTTGTTATAGATGACAAGCTCCTGTTAGCGCCGCGGGTCTGCCTGGCGCGCCTGGCCGGGCTGCCCCCCGCGCCCCCCGCGCCCCCGGCCGAGCCCCCCAAGCTCCACGTCAAGAGCGAGCTACAAGACACCGAGGTGGCGCAAAAACACGTCGCTCTCCACCACCACGAGCCCGACCTCGACGCACACGTGTTTTCTGTAGACAGTAAGCGATCACTTGTATTTTATTTCTATTTATGGCACGTCAATTTGACTTCACCTCGCCTGATGTTAAGTCGCATCGCAAACACGTTCAGTGCTACAATGGTGGCGCTTAAAGGACCCGGGACTGTAGGAAGAAGGAAACACGTGCGCCGGTAAGGAATTCCAGGACTTAATGGTGCGGCAGAGGAAAGACTCACCGAACAGCTTGGTTCTTGATGGAATTCTAGTTCTAAATTCGTTTATTCATTGTTTTTGATCGTTTGTGTTTACATTTGTTACGAGGTATTACTACAAGAGTATTGTTGCATTGTGTTGAAAAATCGCCTCGGTCGTGACGAATAAAACTGTGTCTGAGTCTCTATTTAAAAACTGGATAAAAATCAGTTTAGTTTACGTCCTGGTAACCTACAAAATGCGGGCCAGTTTTACGCTTTTCCGTGCAATCTGTAACTGGTATCTCATTATGCAAAGTGTACAGTCTCATGATTGTACATTCGCATTCGCATGTATATTGACCTAACTGTACATTGTACATGTACATGCATTGCTGACACTGCATCTTGTATATGCAGTGCTGACGCTGCGACTCAGGCCGAACCGGCGACGCGCGTCATTACTTACTTAGTTGCAACAATTCTATATATACCAAGTAAACGATTAAACTTCTTAAACGATTCATCTACATACGTACCTAGCGGACACTCTGTCCAGGGAAGACAAGCCCGTTATCTTACTGTGACTGCCCAACTATACGGGGCGACTACAACGGCTCTTTCCTTTTGGATCCCCACACAACCAAGCAACCTTCATTGTAAGGAAGCTGATGTACAGGATAACGTCCCGTACACAAAGAATCACTCGGATTACATATTCGGATCATATATCACAACATATTCACGCATACAAGTATTTGCATTCCCAAGTTTAAAAAAAAAATACGTGTGCGCAGTGGCCGAAGCGGTCGAGGCGGAGGAGGCGCTGGGGGCGGAGTCTCCGGGGGCGAAGTTGCTGGGGGTGGAGTATCCGGGGGCGAAGTTGCTGGGGGTGGAGTATCCGGGGGCGAAGTTGCTGGGGGTGGAGTATCCGGGGGCGCAGGCTCCGTGCGGTGGTGCGCCGGCGTGGCGCCAGCACTTCCAGTTCCGCAAGCGAGCGCAGCGCGTCAGCAAGGCGCAGCAGTCGCTCGCCGTCACGCTGCCGCACAACAACAAGCTGTACATACTCAAGCGGGTGCAGCCGGGGGGCGAGGTACGTGCCGTAAACATTATACCTACAACCCATTCAATTTTAGCATTTGAAAACTTTTATGGGGTCAATAAAGATACCTAATTAATATTTTCTCGTTAATAGTGTCATTTTATTTCAGCTCCCGGAAACCATCAAAGCTCCAGTTTCACCAGGTGGGTACCTCTATAGTTGTCATCGTCGTCACGGCGTCAGTTACGTCAATGGCCTGATTCTTATCTATTTTCAATCACAATATGGAATGATCACATTTCTGTCAATTCTGGACGTTCAAAACTTTGTACGTACGATACGATATTCTGTGAGATCGAATTCAGAACTGTACTTTGACCTTTTATTAGCACGAAAATTCCTTCTCATGCACACGAACGCATGTGACACATGTCTACAATATCACACAACAGTTTCTGTGTGCGGTGGTGGCTCAGTCCGCTGCTAACGATCGTCTCGCATTCACTTCCAGACGCACAGACGCTGTCGCCGCGCCAGCTCACGTTTCTGCTGCACGAATTGACGGTACGTTCAACTTATTCACAATATTGAATTTTTATACTTTATTTTCTTAATATGAGACCAATTTATTTGGAGACCATTTGTGCCTCGAAAATTTTCGATTATAATAAATATGACAAATATTGTTATGTCAAATGAATTGCGGAGTATCAAGTTACTGTTAAACGGAGATAGTGTAAGACCCCTCGCTAGCCGCCCCAGTGACCCTCGTGCCCTCCGCAGGACGTGGCGATGGCCAACCACCTGCTGAAGCGCACCCAGCGGCCCTGCTGCGCCGCGCGCAAGCACAAGGACGTAAGCGACGCGCGCGAGCGCATGGGCCTGCCGCCGCTGCCGCAACACTCGTACGTACACACACACACATTGTAATTCGTATGCAGTTTCTTTTTTATTAAAGGTATTCCCGGTAACCACGCCAATTCATAAGGCCGACTTCCTAAACTGAGCTAAGCTCCTGGAGTTGATAAAAATTGAATGAATGAGAGTATTTTCAATTTGAAGAATCATTAAACCCAATATACATCTGTCTGACGTGTCGTGACGCATCAGATATCGGTTTCATATATTTAATACATCTGGTAGCGTTCACATTTCTGTGAGGCGATGCGTCGAGGCTGTTTGTCTCGTGTCGCACCAGATGCTGTACCCTCGTGTGACGTCACCAGGCACGCGGACGGCGCGGCGTGCTCGTGCTGCTGCGCGCGGCGCGTGTTCCGGCGCGCGCGCGCCGACCTGGACGCCGAGCGGAGCGCGCTGCGCCGCGACCTCGCCGCCATGCTGCAGGTAACCGCGCCCTCGTATCCACCGCCCGGTAGGGACGCGCTACACGAACTGCAACTACGCGCAACGACGCGCGATGTTGCCGGTTGTCGTGAATCGTTTGTTTCACGATAGATCGTAAGTCAGTAGCCTTATCACGAAATACTATCGAATTCGTAATGTCAAGGTAACGACAGAACGGAGCATTGCGATTGGCGGGCTACACACGCACACAGGTTAACAAGAGGCGGACTGCGAATGCTCCGTTCTCTCGAAACCTTTACATTACGAATTTGATAGGAGTTCATGCTAGTGCTACAGATAACGTCGATGAACACGTTTCTGTATCGTCACGAGTAACATGTTACGTGTAATAGCGTGCGCCCCTTTTTGCCTACTGGATACGAGGCATTATCGAAGCTTTGCTATACCATTAGTAAACGTATGGTCTCTGCGTACGTCGTTGGGAAGTAGTTACCGACAAACTTCGTAAAGCTACACAAAGATTGCTCATCGAACTTGTCAAAGAATGCGTGCTCCCGTGATTAATTTAAAATAATTTAATCGGCCCATCTTTTTCGAAGACCGAAATTACGCCAACGCATGCTGAGTACGTAGTCACGAAGTTTGCCGGTCACTATATCATTATGAAAGCGTCACTGTACCATCGTCCTAATACAAAACGATTACGTGATTATCAAGAAATTTTATATATATTATTTCATCGATTCGAATGTTCACATCTATGAAATGTTACGCAACTTGTTTTTTGTTGTTGTCACAAAATCGCGCAATGCTCACAGGCACAATTTGTGACCGCGCATTCGCTTTGTAATTGGACGACTTGAAATTTAGAATAGTTATAAAGCTATGCAATAAAACACGATGGTCCTTTAGTTGATATCTCATAAGCTTTCGACTCCGTTAACAAGACAATTTACTAACCAACTACTCCTATCTCATTATTAATCTTACAAATTCTTACGCACTCGAACGAATTCTATCAAAAATTATGTTATCATAGGAGTGGAATTCAATTATTCTTACTCGAAATAATATGATATTTAGTTTGGTGTCCCGCAAGGTTGCATTCTTGGACCTTTATAACATTGAACCATTTTTAATTTCTGTGCTACTTACACCGTTAGACGGCTCTGTTCGGGCTAGTGTGATTACTCTATTCCGGCGTTACTTCTTCTATGCACTTCATCCACACTAACCATGCGTTATAAATTTTAATTTGGAACTTCACATTTTTTTAAATCAATATGGCGATTATTTATGTATTTCTTTTTTGTTTATTCTACGTACGTAGGTATAGTATATTTAATAATATTATAGTCACACTTACTGTTCTATTTTAATAATCAAGTATACGCGCACACTTCATTCATAGCGAAATAAAATACAAGGGGCACCCTATATCTTCCTACCAGGTAACTAAATGATAGGATCCGATTATAAACATAAAGTCCACACAAATGGCCTGTAGACGGCAAGAAGCTCGGATCCTATTACAAGCAAACATCCAATTCCCATCCCAATATTTTTTTTTAATTTTTCAAACGTAGCTTTTATCTAATAATTCTCTACTCAGATTTATACACTACTACTTTTTAATTACCAGAGAAACTGCAGGGGCTGATTTGGGACGTATGTACTTCAATTTATATGGAATAATACAAATACGCAACCATACAAAAAAACAAAGTTATTACCGTTTTTAAAATCTCACAATACGTGCATACACGAAGAGACACCATTTTATTTACGCACGATATGTGTGAATAGTAATGTGTAAATAGGACAGGTATACCAATCATATCAATGAACATTTAAACTTTCATCGTAAAAATGCCGAACAGTGCCGGAAATGACCGACAATGCACGAGCAGGACGACAACGAGCGATGGCGATGCGAAGCTGTCTTCAAGGTCAAATACAAGTACGATTTTATTGTACCTATGGTTAAATAGTTAAAATGCTCATCTTACGAGTTTGATTCTAGTGACAGAATTTTTTTTTTAATAGCGTTTTAACACAAGTTTGGGTCAACTGAGTAAAACCGTAGTAACCGGAGGGACTTTTAGCGTAATTCACTAATATTAAATTTTAAAGAACATGTACTTAACACGTGCAAGACTTACCACTACAAGTACTTTAGTTGTTGCTCGAAATGTCCTCCGTCATTTTGGATGCACAAACGAGCCCGCTTTAACAAATTCGATTTTAAACTGAGGAGAATGTCTCGTTTTTTGCCGGATTTCATTGAAGGCGTCAATTATCCTTTGTTGGAGGTCCTCACGGGTGTTGGGTTCACTGACATACACTCACTTCACTCCACATGAAAAAGTCCATTGGCGTCACGGGGACCGAGCGGGCCACGCGACCGAAGCCCGAGGGGCTGCCTTCGAATTGCGTATTGAGGTAGTCTCTTACTGCGATGTGGTAGTGGGGTGGAGCACCATCTTGTTGGCACCAGAGGTCTCGCAAGCTTGGGAGTGGGATATCATCCAACATGGTTGATACCATAGTTCTCAACAGGTCCAAATAGGTTTCGCCCGTTAGACGTCCCTCGATGAAGTATGGGCCCACAATGTTGTCATCGTGGAGTAATTTGGCTGTTGGGCACTCGGGTAGAGATCACTATACATCCGTAAAGCGGCACTCACATTTTCACCGGATAAGTACGTAACATTAATGCGTATTCGCGATTGGTAAATTGGTACGCCATTTCGATAATATCGATAGCATTGTTTAGGATGCGTGCGCGGATCGAGACGTCACAACCGGAACTGCATTTATGATTTAAATTTTATTAACATCAAAGAGATGCCGCCGACTTTGCGGCGCGTGTAGCGCGGTGCGGTACGTGGGGGGAGGGGACCATCGCACGCGCCGCCCGGTACTGGACCCCGCGTTCAAGGACATAATCGCAGTCATAGAATGAATGAACTTTACCTACTAGTAGAAAGAGAGAGAGCGCGTGCTTATCATTTTCTTTGCGTGATTTTGTTTTCGTGAATTAGTAGCGCCTACGTCATATTCTATTCAGTAAAATTTTGTACGTCGTGAACATGTATTAGGTGGTTTTAAGGAAAAAATTGACATACATACTTTATTCTTTTTTTATATCATGGATGGGTTTAGTATCGAACACCTATCACTTCGCCGAAATTTTTCTGGTAATTAAAAAATAGTACTGTATATGTATTGGTATATACGTGTGTATGTATGTATGTATGTATGGTGCTACGCGTCACTCCATTCATTTTAGACACTAATATCAGCTTAGCTACACAAATAACTAACTCTCTTATGTAGTAGCTTCTGTATATTATGAGAATTGTTTCAGCGAATTTGTATATTAAGAATTGATGCCCTATGAGTCGGTTGCTAAGGCTAAACTCGCTTCGTTCTAGGACACAAGGCTATAGTACCGAAAGCCGAGGCTACCTCGAGGCCCTGCCGCCGCATACTCGCTCCGCCCTGCGGCCCCGCCCGTGACCTATTGTAGCCTCGCGTTGCGCACACTAAGTAACAATCAATATAATTTTACACATACTTTGGAAGCGACTCCGTGCGGACACGCATCTGCAATAGCATGTGTACACGGCTAATGCTTAGAATGTGTATAATCTTCACTTATATGTTCCTATAAAATGGGGGGAAATCATTTTTAATATAATTTGTAGTTAATGGTGTGTAAATATAATTTTATTTGACTGTACATTCGTTTAAAATTAACAGTGTTACTATTAACACACGTCGAACGTGCTATAACTCATTGTAGCCAATAAGAATGTACTCATTCAAACGATCAAGACACCAAAAAAATCAATTCCCACAATTTATTTTTAACCACGTTGACATAAGATTTTAATAATTTAAAATGTGCAAGTCATTTTTCTTTTTGTTTTAGAGTTTAGTTTCGTTACGAAAACACAATGCAATCATAATCTTGTAATAACTGTAATAGCGCTGTATAGACACCAGTTACGCTAGGGCCAGACCACAGCCGCTTTCAAATTACGTGTAAAACAAATATTTATTTATTTCTTACTTCAGTGCCAACATTTTTATTTCAAGTCTTGATAAGTAGTGCTTTTTATTTGAAACGATTATGTAAGACCCTGTGCGTAGTCCAAAAATCTGTTACTAATAATTAATATTTTGAAAAAAATATAGTTTTGATTACACTTTTGTACTGTCTACATTTAATTGTAAATACATTAATACAATATATTAATAAAGAAACATTCAACATCTTAGTTCATGGGGTTCTTCGTAAAATACAAATCGCTAAACGCCATCTTCTATGAACTCTCCCCCTGCAATTCATTAATCACTTTGAATAAATACTGATTTATAATACGTCCGTTATTGCGAGCGTATTTTATGCATTTTCCCCCCAGATATTTAATTTATAAATTTATTATCAATAGTCTCAAATAATTTAGGCTAATTTTGTAATTATTAGATAAAAACAATTTAGTTTTGTAAATATCGAATAATAATTGATTCTATTAAAATATTCCGAATTAATAAAAATATATTATACCTACATATCATTATCTTTTTGTTATTTTAGAGAACTACTCCCATCCTGGAGGTTTAACCCTCACTCACTATCGTACACGATCTACACCCAGACTCAAGTACGGGCTAAGTGGCAACCCGTCGAGTGCCCTAATTGGTCAGTTTACGTAATTCGTCACTATTATACAATTTTATTGACCGGTCTGTTCCCCAAACTTGTCAGTCTCTTGTACCATAATAACTAGCCTATCGGTTGCCTGGCTGTCGGTTATCGCGACCTAAGCGCCATCTGTGCAACTTAAATTCTATATTACTAATCATAACTCTGGTTCTACTTAACCGATTGCAATCAAACAAACGTAAGATTTTAAGTTGGACTAAACCCCTTCAAACAAAAAAAAAACCGCATCGAAATTCGTTCAGTAGTTTTTGCGTCCATCGCGGACAAACAAACTTTTTACAAATATATAATAGTACAGATTACGAATTTATATTACTTCATGTGCACGTTATTTCGGTGCTAATAATATAATAATGCTGTTTTATAATGTTACTGATTGACTTCGATTATTAATATAAATTATGTAGTCACATAGAAGTAAAGACGATGTATCGATTGATACTTAAAAACTGACCTTTAATGAAATCTCCTCATCTGGTGAATAAGGGCTGACCAGGACAGGAGACTGACGGGTTGGCACGCAACTCGTTTGAACAAGACAGTCGGTCATTTATCTGATTTGTTATTGTTTCATTATTTTTTTTTAAGTTTTGTTCTATTATTTGTTTGATTATTATGTACATTTGACTGGTCTTTACAATTATTATGTTATTAATGGGAGGTGAATTTGTTATGATTCGTTGACATTTATGTAATATGTACATTGTACAGATTGTACAGATTGTAGCGTAATTTTATAAATACACAATTTCAATTGTAAGCTGTTTTGTTTTTATTTTATTAACTGTCAAGTTTACTAACATACTAAAAACATATGAACAATAATATATTCCTATATCGAAACAGTTGCAACACATTTCAAAAAGTTAAACAACAATAAATTTTGAATAATTGAAGGTAAAAATAATAAGCACAAAATTCGTTGGTTCTCAATACCTGAGATAAACAAAAAGTACCTATCCTCAGGTTTTTATTGAGAATTTCGGAATATAATCTCAAAACACGGGCGAAGTGTCAGCTAGATAGAAAATAGGTTCCCATTTTTATTGGAAGACCTAAACAGCGCCCGTATAGCAAGTGTCCATACACAGATGATGGGTCGGCATGTAAATTAAGTTACGTCACAGAAAACAGTGACATCATAATTGCGAATACAGAACATGCTTAGCAGTAGGTAAAACATCTGCCCAACATTATGGCACAAGCTACAGAGGTAGTATTCTTTGTTTTTTTTTTGTTTTATATTTCGTATAAATCTCGACACAACACATGTACGGCGCGGTGTCGACCTATGATTCTGCCCAAGGAGCTTCAATGACCTTAACCAATTAAGTGACGTGGCAACCCCATACAGGCTCTGCTGTGGACACCCAGACTTATTTTATTGTTATCCTAATTTAACGCCACATTACCTACCCCCAGGATCGAACCCTAGGTACAGAGGTGGTTTGCGTCCTTAACAGATAGATTTAACTTGATTGTGGGTGATGTATCTTTCGGTCCTTGTTTTATGCTACGATTCTTAAGCCAACCTCCACTGCAAGCCAGTACAACTGCTGTTTGGCGAAAACAAGGTTCTAGCACAAGCTTTCCTCGCAGGGGGGAAGGGGGGGATTCAGACCGCGGGCACACCTGTAATAGCCAAGTAAACTATATTACGGAACAGCGATACAGCCAACCAACGGCTCTAAAGTGTTAGCTCCCAATTCAACTGGGATTTGACATGATGAATCTGCTCTTCCAATATTAGGAAGTTTAGGTGTACTGTTCAAGTCAGGGTTAAAATCTCAATTCACAATTTTTTGCATTGTTAATATTCCGAGTTCCTTTTCCACGCTGGCCAAACGGTACAGGTTTAATTTCGAAATTTCCTTCTCTCGCAGTGATATCGTATGCGTGTTCCGTTAGTCGCATTTTGCGACACCCTTCGGATAAAATGGGGTGGTGGGTATTCATTCTGTCACCAAACGGACGAACCTGACGGACATAACGATTCAATTTAATATGAAACTAAAGATTAAAATAATACTATTGAAGATGGCAGTGGCCCGCCTTGGTCACCCTATAGGGTTCGAATAAACCCTGAACACAAGAGCACACAAAACTGTGCGTCAGTGAGCAGCGGGCTTGAGTTTGGAGGAAACATAACAGGCAAGATTGTATATATCCTTCTATATTACATTTAAAAAACGCACTTTTTTCGCTTTATTTAAAAAAACACGAGTGATACACCTTTACTTACTTCTGCATATTCTTTAGCGCCTGTAAGACTCTTCATAAAGAAGCTAATAATATTTTTAATTTTTTGTGGCCAGAATTTTCATTATTAAATAAATAATCTCTGCGATCGGCGGCATTGCATGGCATGTCTAAGGTACCGAGTTGAAATCTTATAGATATAGCAAAAGAAAAGCAATTTGAAAATCTCACAATCCTTAAAATAGCAATAAATAGATACCTAGGTACTCTCCTTTTTTTGAATTACAAAACGGCATATCATGTACAGACCGCTTATAACTTATACAGACTAGCTTAGAATATAGAAGGCTTATAATGTATATAGACTGCTTACTATGTACACAGTATCGCATATTGTAGGTACAGGTGGCTTAACGATTTTCATTTGACGCCTTAACGCTGCGAGGAAAGCTCGGGCAAGAGTCTTATCCGACATCAGTAGGTGTGTCGGCTAGCAGGTGAAGTTGGCTTGGAATGCTTGAATGCTCGAGATGATAGTTGTATCGATTCTTACGTCATCCACAATCAGGATCACGAGTCTAATCATAGTATTATTATTCAGATAATTACTAAAATCCTACTACAGCACTAGAGTCTGTTGGTCTGACGAGTCTTTTCGACTAGAAACTAGAACGTGTATGTAATGAAATATTAACGCAAATAGTTCAATAAGTTTTCAAATAAATTTAGATCGGAAAATTGCTTTAAAATTTCATTAGGCGCATTGATTGGGATGAGTTATTAAAAAACAATGTGTAAAAATGACATCATGTTTTACGTCATTCATTAGCACCGATAGAATGACTGTCGGTGGCTCCATGGCTCAGAGGTTAGAGCATTCCCCTGTTAGAGAAAGATCGCGGGTTTGATTCCCGTCCGAGTCACTTTTTCCTATCTAAATTGATTCGAAGAACGTGTATTTTCAATCCCTCAAACTCGCATTTAACTTTAAACTGACTATATCAGCATGGTTCAATACGACGAGGTTTCCAATGAAAAACACGACTTTACTACTTCTTAAAGAAGGTGATGCCCTCGCAAACGTCCATAGACCACGGTAATCACTTTCCATCAGATGGGCCGTGTGCTCCCTAAGCGGTATAAAAAAATCTGTGATTTCATTGATTGAAAATCTCGAGAAGGCTAGTGCTGCGCCGCAGAGGCAGGCGCGCTGCTCCAGCTGCGCATCTCCCCTCCGCCCTTAACTTACGTTTGCTTCATTTGAATGCATCGCGAATGTTAGAAATTACGCTAAAATAAACAACCCGGTAGACCCGTGTGTGCTAATGTCCTAAGAGTGTACATAGCATTAAGCTTAGATAGTAGCATGACCAGACCTTCAAAGTAACAAATATTTTTCAGGACGACGACGATGTTCTAAGTGGTGGAGGTAAGGTTCACGTTACTATTGCATGCCTTAGTTCTCCAGAAAAACGCTCAAATGTCTAAAATATATTTAGTTGTGCGGCTTGTTTATATATTTAGTACCTACATGAATGAATATAACTAAATATTCAAAACCTAAAAAAATATATATTTAATCTTATTCTGACATATCTTGTAGAACAAGTAGAATATTTCTAGTAATATAATTAACAAACTCCTTATATACCTACTGTTCATAAGGTTTAACTTCCTTAACTAGATGTTTTTAAGTTAAGTATGTGATTTGAGCTTTTCGTAATGTAAAATATACAATATAATTTATTGCATTATATTTCTTTATGCTTTACTTTTTTATTCTAGTTAAATAATATGAATATTTAATTCACTATCGATGCTTTAATACTCAAATAATTATTTTCCCGTCACAATTTGTGGTAACCCATCAAATATGTTTGTTTCTTGCAGAAAACACAGAAGCGCTTGGAGATATCACGAAGATAAATCCACTAACGAAATCCATTAATGTTCATTCGGTCGCCAGCGATGCCATTTTAACAGAATCAATGTGACATAACATGAACAAAAACGAAACTCAACTGCTCATTAAACACACAAAAACAAAAATTATTGCCAATGAACCTGTATCTAAGGTCAAAGATAAATATATCCAAATGATTCAGAGTCAGCCAATGGTAGATTCTCCTACTGCACAGCAGGCACCAACGGATGCCATATCCAATGGGATGCCAGTAGATGAAACACCAGGTGCGACAGACATAGCAGTACAAGCGACGCACAGTAGTATACCGGCACTGAGGCAGGGCGAAATAATAAATGACATACAAGCTGCTTCGTCGGCAATGACACAATGTAACGCCACGAAAGAAGCAACTTCATCGTTATATCACGAATGTAATGATCAATCGTTGGATGCCGTGAAAGACAATAATAAAGAAATTGAATCCCTTGGAATTTTATCCAACGAACATCTTTCAAGAAATAAAGCTCTTCCTTACATTCCCATATGGGTAGAATATCCTTCAATCACGTCTAAACATACACCCGAATCATCAAAGAATTTGAATTCTTGTCCAATAAACTACGATTCACAGAAAGCTACACTGAATTCTCTAAGGAGATATAAAGACTTGGATATGCCAAATAAAGAGGATCCTTTTATAAAAAAGCGTTTGTCTGATCTTAACAAGTCAACTCACAGTGTGGACCACTGTAAAGAAATAATGAATGTTAATTCTCTTAAAACTACTAAAGGCTTAGATATGCCAATTATTGAAGACATTCCTTTTACACATCAGTGTATGTCAGACAGACAAGGTGTAGCCTTGTCGGATAAAATACAACCACAACAACATGCTCCGATAAAACATGTACCCGATGCTAATGCCTTGGAACTTTCTAAAACGCAATTTACTGCATCAACAAATAAAGATTTACACTCAACCAATATGCCCATTATTGAAGACCTTTCTTCTACACGTAAATGTATGTCAGATAGGCAAAGTGAAGACTTTTTGGATAAAATACAACCACAACAACATGCGCCTCTAAAACTTGTACCCGATGCTGAGACCTTGGAACTTTCTGAAACGCAACTTACTGCATTAACAAATAAAGATTTACACTCAACTAAACTAAACATAGTACAGAGGCGGAATGCCGATGGAATTAGAAAATGTTCAAAGTATATGTTACCTTCGTCAGCTTCAGGAAGGAACAATATCATTAGCCTTCCGGAAAGAAAAAGTGACCTACAATCATTAGATCCAGATTTATTCGTCGATCCTGTAAGATGTATACCTCGAATTTTATCGCTACCGGATGAGCTGAAGATTGTTGCACCTCGTGAACAAGGTGATGACAACTGTCCCGACGCTCGGGCCACTGCTAAGAAGATATACAAAGTTCCTAAATTTAAAGAGATTCCTATTATGCCAAAACTAGAACCATTACCGAATGATAGAAGGATAACGAAGAATTTAAAAAGTATTATTTTAAAACATAGACACCATTCTTACAATAACTTTGTGCCAGGGACTAAAGAACATTCAGCAGTGCCTCTGAAGGACAGGCTTAGAGAGGATTGGCTTCAAAAATTTGTCCCTGAAAACCCTCGACGTCGGAGACGCAAGACTGCACCAATTTTATTAAACACAGTTAACACCCCACAACCACCACTAGTCTCTACTAAACATCTAGCGCATTCAAGTCTCACAAAAACAGATGGTCGTGTAACACCGAGGGCTCGTTCTAAACGTACGGTATTGAAAAATAAAACAAATATTATTCATAAAAATATGGCTATGATCAGAAGAAAACGTAAATCTGCAAAGATCAATCGACCTAAATCTGGGACACAAAATCTTATATTCACCAGTCCTTGCGAGAACAGACCGGCAAAAATCGATGAAGGCGCAAAAAAATATAATGACAGCAAAGGTGAGAAAAAAATTGTGAACCCTGATGAAGTCAGCACAATACCCAAAAACGAACCAGCAAATCCATCTTCAGGTACCAACGATTTAGATATAAGTTCGGTAAAACCTGATCAATTACCTGTAGCGGTGGACTTCATTGCACATGATAATTTTATACAAAATAAAGGAAATATAATGAAGAAAGAAAACGTCAATTCTGATACGATCAGCAAGAAACATATAAACGCCACAGACAATTTCCCCTCTTTATTTACCAAGGATTGTGTTACAAGTCCGGCAACAACTGATGAATGCCCTATGACAATGAAGTATCATATTGAACATCACAAGGTAATCAAAAATAAAAGAGATGATATAGTGGAGAAGAAAATAGCAAATCTTGGTCTAGTCAGTGAAAGGCTCAAGAATACAACTGAAAGTCTTCCATTTTTACTAACTAAAGATTGCGATAATAGTATGACAAAAACGGTTGAATGCCCTACGTCACTTGTGGGCCACAATGATCGATATAATTTCATTAAAAATAACAAAGATGTAATCGAGAAAAACTTAGTAAATCCTGATATAGTCAACAAGAGAATTAAAAATATAACAGAAAAGTCTCCGTATTTAGATACCAACAATGATGATAGGAGATCGGCAAGAACTGATGGATGTGATGATGATGATGATAACAAGTTTAATGTGACACTGAAGTGCCACATTAAACTTGACAAGTTAACAAAAAGTATTGTAGATATGATAAAGAAAAAAATAGCAAACGTTGATACTATTAGCAGAAGACTTAAAAATATCACAGACAATGTCCCCTCTTTAGTTACTAAGGAGTATGATACGGCAACTGTTGATGCTCACCCTGAAACATTAAAGTGTTGCGTTGAACATCACAAGTCAGTGAATCATGAAGGAAATGATATAATTGAGAACGACATAGCAGGTCAGGATATAGTCAGCAACAACCATAAAAACGCAACCGAAAATATCCTCTCTTCAATTGAGAATGTATATACCAGTTCGGCGAAGACGGATGAATGTCATGTACCATTAAATTTTCAGATTGAAAATACGAGTACTAAGTCAGAAACTGAAGATCCTATAACAGAAAAAAATATAGCAAATCCTGGTATGGCCAACAGGAGATCTACAGTGATCAAATATTGTCATAAGAATCCGACAAACACTGTGGAATTCCCTGAAACACCAAAACATGCCATTAAATTTGAAGAATTAACTGAAGATATAAAAGATGTAATTGAGGAAAAAATACCTACTCCCAGTGTGATCAGTAGGATACCTCGAAACATAACAGAAAATCTCCTGTCTTCAGATATCAAATATTGGGATAAGATTTCGTCAAACACTTCTGAATGCCCTATAAAACTAGATTATCCTGTAGAACATGATAAGTTAATTAAAAATAAAGAACATATAATGGACAATGAAGATGCGACTCCCGATACGGACAGTGGGAATATAAAGTTTATAGCAGCATCATCGGCTTCAGAAAGTAACAATATCATTAGCCTTTCTGAGAATTCTGAGCCAAAGTTGAAGCCACGTGACTCCACACAACTATCAATTAGACCCACTTCATCGCCAATCACCATCAGGAAACTACCAAATACGAGTTCAGTGAAATCTGATGAACCCCCTTTAGCACTACAGTGTCACATTGCATGTGATAAGTTAGTAAAAAATATGAGAGACGTAATTGAGAAAGAAATAGTGAACCGGGACATGGTCAGTGGTAGGCCTAGAAACACAGTGGGAAATCTCCCCTTCCTCTTTGTAACCAATACAAAGAATTGTGATACAAATCCGGTAAAAACTGATGAATCCCCTGTAAAAGTAGAGTGCCACGCGAGACATGATGATTTGACACAAAATAAAGGAAATATTATTGATAGTGAAATAGCAAATCCTGGTCTGATCAGTGGGACACCTAAGATTGGAACTGAAGACCTCCCTTCTTTAGTCACTAAAGATTTTATTATCTGCATGCCCAATAGAGAAAACGTTTCACCTCCACTCATTTCGCGTTCAAGGCACGTCCAACAAATAATAGTTAGTATTCCAATAACAGAACATATGCGCATCCCTAAACCCAACCCAAAAGTTCGTATCTTAGAACAAATCATCATTAAACCAGAGGATTCCAATTCTTCAAATGACGAAATTTCGATGACAAGTATAACATCCAGTTCTATACATAGCTCAATGACTGAAAATGTTTCACATATTCAGTATAGAAAATCAATACTTAAAATAAAGTCGGCAAGAATGATGCCTGCTCTTGATTTTTCTAAAGTAATAAAGCACCTTCAAGAATCAAATTGTAGAGTACTAATCAAACCATTATCTGCTAAATGGACACGAGCTCTTGATTTTTCTGAAAAATCTCACGACGGCACTTCTACAGAAGATCAAGAAAATACGTCACTACGACACTTTGACTATTCTAAGGATACAATAGTCGACATTTCGGAAGCAAAGTTTGTTTCTAACGCAGAACAATTAATTGTTGAACCAGTAGATGCCAGAAATAGTCCAGAAATATCCACAAATGATTTTATCAACGAGGCAACTCAGACAGACAGCTCTATAACAGAACCCGAAGTTTTTGCCGCAGACTCTGTAGAAATTTCTATGCAAAATGACATTTCTTATCATAGAACGAACGTTATCAATAGCCAAATGGATTGGTCGGTGACACCATGGGTCCAACCAAGGTTTGCAGTGGTCATGTCGAAGAGCGCAGACAATGAATTTAAAGGTAAGTAGCTAGTATTATTTCTTCTTGAATGATTGCTATTCTTATTAAAATGACAATCAACAATATAAAATCGCAGAAGATTTACGTGTATCACATAGGATATAATTATACATATTTTGCACAAAGGATTGCTATTGCCATTCAACTTGGCACTCAGCCTCTTGAGCACGTTACCAGCCGACATCAATGGGGTGGAATCTTTCGACGCCTGAATTTTCTGCCCTACCACTCAACCGTTTTTTGAATTTTTGTGATGAATGTATTTATTTAGTTTAATATAATTCAAATTGTGAAATTTATAATTTTAGAAGCTGTGGAATTCATAAACTTTAGTAATGATATTGAAAGCGTTGAGACGAAAAAATGGCAAAAGGAAATACAACAAATTATTCAAAACCTAACATTGGACGCCCAAGGTAAGACACGAGCTTGTATTGCTTCGGGACTGGCGCACATGACGTAGCTGATGGTATTTGGCTGTGGCTCAATGATATCACATAAAATACCATCATAATAACTTGAGAAGATGTAACAGAAAATATCGCGTTTCTCTTTATTTGAATAAAAAGTACACACCTTGTTCTGGAAATATTAAATACAAAAATAAGTACCTACTTTGGTATAGTGGTTGGTGAGTTATGTACTGTACATACATTTCGACAATATAACAATATTAACAATAGCTTTTCTATATTATTTCATCATTATTTTTAACACCAAACCCTATATATTATTTTATCTTCATATAATTATATATTCCCTCTGTTTTAGATTTCTCAAATTATCTGAACGATATACCGCTACCAGACGCTGCCCCTCAAGTATGCGAGATACCATTGGAAGAAATCCCACTCCCCGAAGAAAGTCATGCTGCAAATGTTATAAATGTACCGCTACTGTGTTCAGTAAAAGACGCACCAAGGATAGATCAAGTGACGTCCCAGCAGCATTTACCATGTAAGTGTGTACCTTGGATACTAAATAACAGGGTGTACGGGGCCCTACCGGATAATTCTTCATACTACTCAATCTTGTTCACCTTTTAACCCAGAGATATGCATAAAATGTATACCATAAATATTAACATCAGTGCTTTCTACTTATTTATAGCTATATTCGACTATAAACCGGAGGCGCCTGTGATCACAGCATCGAGTTTGCCCAGCGGCGCACCGATCCTTCGGGTTGACGATACTCTGTTGCCCTTGGCTCTGTGCGACGAGTACCTCGTACTAACAGACGCAGATATCCCCTGCAATAGACCCAATTACTTCACACTAGCGCCATATGATCACGTATCGCGAGTGATCATTGATGATCATGAAGTACGTGAAAATGATAATAAAGGTTCTGAAATTAAAGATGAAAATCATGATAACGATGTTGCTCTAAGTTGCAATAATTGTGTTAGAGTTGACAATATAGATGATAATGATGAACATTTGTATAGTGATGATATAATCACGACAGAAAGTGCTAAAATTATGAAAGAATATCACCATAATAGTGATATACACGTGGATAGCGATAATATTGTTGTGAATACAAATAATGATATTAATAGTATCGCAAATAACAATAATACTCAAGAATATGACAATAATATTGGAATACGAGACTGTGGCGAGGAAGATGAGGAAAACAAGACTGATGATAAGTTTCTTAATAAAGGAGTAGCGACTGATGACGAACTTGTTTACGAAGGAGTGACAACAGAGAGAGAGGTGACGGCCGGCAACGAGGTGAGTGATGTCTAGCTGAATGTATTAGCACAGGTACCTAATAGGTGGAAGTATATATTTAGGTTAATAGTCTATTGCAGGCTCAGCGGATAGAAATTTTGTTTCATATTTGTTAATATATAACCCCTACATCTTTTGATAGCACATGGCGCCACGTCGAGAAGTCAGTCATAGAGTATGATACGTGTATTGAGACACAGATAATAATTTGTGTGTGTGTTTGTAAAGAACGTAATACTGACCTTTATGGACGTGCTATAAATAATAATATTTTGGGTGCATACTGTCTCTGAAGCTTTGCAATAAACATATATTTATTAATTTTATTATATACTATTTTAGTCGGTAAGTATAGTTTCGTTTGCAACAATGCAACATATTATGGTTAGAAATTGTATAGGTTATGTTGAATTGAATTAGACACACGGAAGAGATCGGCTGATGACCCCGTGCACATATTACACACAGATCTGGGAAGTATTAGTGTGAGTACGGTTTCAAGGAGTGGTAAATGCGCGGCCGGTAAAATATGAACACGAAAAAGAACAAAAATATTGCGCTGCAAAAAATATAGTAGCTATATTGGGCCACGAAGGACGTGACTATGGGAGTGTAATGCGACGCGGAAGGAGTCTCTCGTCACGGCCCTTGTGTGCTGCAGGTGCTGTCGGTTGTGTGCTCGCCCGCGTCGTTCCGCGAGCTGGCGGCAAGCGGCGCGCTGCTGCTGCTGTTCGCGGCCACCTCGGGCGTGACGTCACTGCTGCAGCGCCTGTGGCTACGCGGCCGCCTGGTGCTGTGCGGGAATGTGGACGAGGCCGCGCTCAAGGTGAGAAACAACACCTGGAACCGTTCTCCTGCGAACGATTTGCTGTTCAACGTTTCATCGACAACACGATTCATTTTATTTTATTGGGTCCATATTGACTCACCTAAAGTTCTTTATCCGAAATTGTTCTTCCTAACGATTTGTAATCCGAATGATCACTCCTCCTAAAATTTTTCATCCTAAAGTTTTTATTCATACTATTTGTAGTTCTACCGTCGATGTTCATAACACTCATGTTTCCGAAAATTGTTATCAATAAAATCGTTAACATACAATATTAAAGCTACTACTGTTTTTTATCCTAACGTTTTTATCCCTAAACATAATTACCATAACATTGTCACTCATACTTAGAAAGAAAAATTTATCAACCAAATGTAATAAAAATGTACCTATTTATATGTCGGTAGAATTATATTTTATTTATAGTTTTAATTTTTTTTTGGTTAATTGTTGTTACATACCTACTTATTACTATTAATTAGAAAACTGTTTAGAATGATTAAAGGTTGTTTCACTGATTTTTTGGCTTAAATGAATGAAAATCATAAAATATGATTATGATTTACGGTTATGTTTATGAACTTTTTCGTTTTCGATTCGTTTCTGGCACTTCGCCGGCCGCTACCGCGGCACGCTCGCTTCGCTCGCTCGGCTCGTGCGTTGTGTGGTCACAGTTCTAACTTAACCTAAACCAAGAACTATAAATATGACCGATTCGTTTCTGGAACTTGGCTGAATGACCGCAGCGAGATTGTAGGTACGTGTAATATGTAGGATTGTAGGTAAATAATAGGTACTGATTATTATTATAAAAATAAATCTAAACAAAAAAGGTATGACTTTCAATAATAGTGTAAAAGATGGTTATGTTGACAAAATATAGGAAAAGAAATAATAGTATAATAGATGTTTATTGCTACCGACATTATGAAGTTGAATGATTCGGAATTAAAACATTAGAGACAGAGTAGTTAGGAATTGTGATTGTTAGGATGAAAAATGTTAGGAAGAACATTTTCGGAGTTCCAATTTTCGGAGTTGAAAATTTAGGTGAACTTTGGCGCACCCTATTTTATTGTTCAACACGAAGACGATCATTGTTGAATGTCCACAGTCATAAATATCGTTTGGGACTACAAGTTGAGAGATAGCAATTAGTTTAATTAAATGATATCTACTATTACCTAGGTACATGTTATTTAATGATTAGAACCACGGAAAGTTTACTAGAGGAAAGGATTCCTTTAGTAAAGTAATACTCATCCAAATATCCGATGTTTTTTTTTTAATTTTTATTTATGGCACTTAAATTTGACTTCACCTCGCCTGATGTTAAGCTGAAGGCAAAGTCTCATGAAAGAGGGTCACCATTGCAAACACGTTCAGTGCTACAATAGTGGCGCTCAGCTTGACGGCCTCATCGTGCTAATGGAAGAGCAGCCCGTGGACACCAAAGGACGTGTCCGCCGTGGTTTACTCTTGGATGCAATAAGTATTGAACTATACTATGTTTGTCACGCTACAGGACTTGGCATCACAACTGAACGCGTCTAGTTCACCACAACGTGCTCCCAACTCCGAACGTTAACGTGCGAGAGGTCACACCAGTGGTGATTGTGCGCGCCCCGTTCCTTCAGAAGATATTACGTTATAAGAAGTTGATCTTGTAACACATTTTACATCAGTTACCCCACAACGCCTCCGATGTTGAAGTTATTGTACTGATACAATAATTTCGTAGTTGGTAATACCAATGACGAATTTAAGTATGTACTTCTTTCGAAGTACTGATTTGGCTTTAATTAATACCTACTTAATACGTAAGTTTTTACATATTTGACAAGGAAATTTAATTTATTTTATATGGTGTGTTTAGATACATTGCAAAGATTTGATCGAAGAAAATATATATAGAATATGCGTGTGTCCTTATATGTGTAAAAACTTATAACTACCAAACACTAAAGGTTGTTTTGATACATTCCTAGAATATTTTACACTAAAATAAGTATACTTTTAAAATTGTATTTTATTTTCTATTGGTATTTAGAGTAAGACTTGATCCTAAACATTGTAGCTACTCAATACTTTAACCATAACATATCTATAGGATTAGTCGCAAAATAATAGGGTAATTGTTCCTCTCTGATTGAACATTCTTAATTAGAAGTGTCCATTTTGTCCGCATTCCGCAATCATGAAACAATGGGAATTTTAAATTAGGACAAGGTTGTGGTCCCTCGTTAAGAAACACTCTGAAAGTGCAAGTGTTGGAGTCGTCTTCAAGAAGTAGACGATGTCCGTTCTCATTGTTGTGCGGACGTCATTAGACCACATACACAAGGTTGTGACTGCACTCCGTCAGATCGTCTTCTTGTTTGTATTAAATAGTATCTAAATTAAAATAGTGTGCAAGTGTGTTTCCGTCTTCAATCTCAATTATTATAAAAGTATCCTATAAGATATTTAGCATGTTTTTTAGGATGTTCGAGTATCTGATATGAGCGCCACGCTCACGACCGGTGTTTTACCAAGTCGTTATTGGGCGGACCGTATCGGTCTATCCTCTTTTGCTACTTCTAGGTGTCCTAATGAAACCATCGATAGACTGGTGGCCGTGTCAGCACAACTCTAGTTTGTGTGCCCATGTGCCACAAGTTGTTACGTCCACACTCAACGTCATATCTTGATGCCACGCTGTCCGGTCCGCTGTTCATGTCACAAATCTGGACGCACCGTTTTTCGCACTTGTTTCTTACGCGTGTCTTCGCTACCATGGTCCGCCTTCTTGCACTGCACTCGATAACGTTCGCGACATACGTACACAAAACAAAAATGATAGCCTAACCATCTAATACAATCTATTTATGATTTGAGTCAAGTGGAAGAAGCACCCGTATGTTTTACATATGTGTGAGAACAGTCAATATCAATAACAATAACTCATTTCTTTGAAGTCACATATGTGTGCGTTTTTGTGTTTATGTGTGCCAGTGAATTGTGAACGATTGAATATGTGTTAGTGAGTGATTTGCCTGCCATCGAATGAGAAGGTAAATTTCACCAATACAGCACAGGCTCACGTAGTTGAGTGGTATTATAGGCGTAATGGCAATGCGAAGGTTGCAAGTTCGAACCGCAGCTAAATTGATATAGGCGGTTTGATTAATTAATAGTTTTATTTTAGTTCTTTATTTTGTTTGTGATATTAAAGAACCGTATGGTTCTTTAATACCACAAACACGACTTTTATACTAAGTGTTCCGTAATCTCAAAAATAATAATAATATGGAAAATAAAACAACATCATTGTTTCAATGATATAATTGTTCAGTAAATAAATAATTTAGTTGTGTTGTGTCGTAGAAGAAAGTATCTAAAAAATCTCGAGTCACAATGTTTGTAACTAAACTAATTCTAAACAGTTAAACAGATTTATTTAGTAGACCTAAGAATAGTCATATACTATTGTGCGGGATAATTGAAATCCAAGCGGGCGTAGCCGAGTGCAATACGTTTAGGTTTATACATTAAACATTCTTTATATAATTAATAGGTTATTCAATATTATCCTTCTGGATGTTTAAATCAGACAAGTATGGACGCAGGTAAACTAATTAACTTTCAGTAACTAAAGTGTAGTGAATCACCATGTTAACGTTTAGAAATTATACTATATGCAAAAATGTAATAACTTCTCATTTCGTTAACAATAACATCACTCACTTATTTACAGTTTAATTTCTTTATTTCTCAAAATGATGCCACATAATTACCTACATCTTTTAGTTCCTAGGCACTAGTGCGAAGAAATGGCGCAACATATTCCAACTTTTATTATAAATAGTAATAATAGTCATTTATTTGCTTAAATTTGCCTATATATTAGATAGTAAGTATATAGGTATAAGTATATAGTATATAATAGGTATATAGGTATAAGTAAATAGGTATAAGTATATAGTATATAATAGGTATATAGGTATAAGTATATAGGTTTTAATTATTCCAAGTTATCTATACCGGAGTATATATACCTAAGTATAATTGAAACCACTAAAATACAGACTTACAATGTAATAAAACATAGATAATAATAATAAGAGCACCTACTTCAACCAACCCACCAGGACCCATCGAGGACATCCAACCCCAGTACCCTAAAGTAATATGACCACTAGACCTGCACGGTAGAATATTTTTTGGCAATATCGCTCACCTGCTTTTCCCCATAAAATTTTGCGTCCATCCTTGTCTGATTTAAAACATTTTTCGTCACTAAATATTACTATATTGTTGCACCAGTCAAAATTTAAATAGTCCCTGACAAAACTTAACCTACTTCGACGATGAAGATCCGACATCAAAATTTTTCTTGCCGGTCTGCGACATTTGATCCCAGCCGCCCGAAGATGGTTCCTTACTGTTTGCAATGTAACATGGTGTTTGGTGGTCATAACACGGGTGGACATAAAGGGGTTTTCTACCTATATGTTTTTCCACCACCTCTTTATGCAAAGAACACGCATCGGTGTAGGCAAAGGTTTTGGGGCCAGGCTGAAGACGGTCTATGGTGCCTGAATCGCCATATCGGCGCACCCACCGCTGCACAGCTTCCATCTGTAATGAAAATAAAGTAATAAAATTCCTTGTTAAAATTCTGTAAAATTTATCTACTTATATATTTTTGTTCATTATTAGTATTGGAAGAAATAATAGATTATCCAGGATTATAAAATCAAATAACTTTCATAATAATAAATTGCAGAAAATACTACTTACCGATATGTTCAATTTTCGAGATATTTCATGTATTGAAATATTTTACTCATGCAAAGTAATAATATGCGCTCTCATAATAGTTGTAAGTTGTTGATTCATTTTTATGAATAAAAAAGTTGTTATTAACCGTGTGGAAAGCACAACGAATCCAATTGTTGACAGATAAAATTAAAATTACTTATCATGTTATTTTAATCATGAGAATGAGGGTAGCATAAATTCCAATACATACGAGAAACATTCATGCAATCATGTGTGTGCAACAATACTCGCTCAGTAATAATAAAAATACTACTGATTTAAGTTGCTATAAAATTATAACTAAAATATAAAGATACTTTTGTGATGTTACCTAAACATTCCCTTAATAGGTAAGTAATTAACATAAAGATATACAAATATTAAAAGTTCAAAAAGTAAAATTCGACTGGGAATCGAACTCAAAACCTTACGATATTGAAACTTTTCAAAAGCGTATCTGCAAACCCCGGGGTCACAAAGGCTTACTAACATAATGTCAAAAACCACGTTCATATAGTAGTAATAAGAATTTTATGAGTTATTCTTATTATTGAAGAAAGTGTAAACTGATGATTGAAGATAAATAAATACGAATGGTTTTGAATCAATTGTAATTTGCAAGTGTGTAGGTGTGTGTGAGTGAGGAAACGAGTTATTGTTACACACACATACATGTCGAACACTGGTGACCTTTTCTGCTTGCCAAAATCAATATAAAGATCTGTATAATACTTATATCACTAGACAGGCTATCGTTGTTGTCTTGTGTACATCACTCACAAAAAATGTCCTATTTATCGAAATTCTGGCTAAATCACGTATAATTTATATTAATGTTTGTGTATTCATCGGATTGACGCTCGACTTGGTAACCATTGCCAATCAGTCACTCCGGCCTCCTCGACGTAGACAATATTTTCTCTTCTGGCTACTGGAGCTATAGTTGCCAGTAGACGGGATGGATTGATAATTTCACAGTTAATCTTAATTAAGAGTGCCAAATATTGCCGTCAGCAATACCTCGTCACTCGCCCTTGTAAGGACAGCTGCCGCCAAGTTCGTAGGGATCGCTTACGATCCTTAGAGAAATGTAGTACTCCACTTCTTTTCGGTGTATAATGTTATATCTAATATTTTTAAGGAAATCTATAGTATTGATGGTTACATGTTATAAAAATATATGAGTTTGTGAAATTTATGAGGTTCTATATTAAGTTACGGTACGTGTGGGTAAGTACCTAAACGGAGCTTAGGTATCTATATATAAGTATAATGTAAGTATCACGAACTGGATTCCATCCGAAGAGACATTTATGTGGATCTGGCGTGTTACATTTCAATAAGATTATAATTATTCGTCCAATGGAATTGAGGCGCTAATTACGGTAGCCTGATTAGAAGCGCCTCTGGACTACAGAGTGGAACTCGCGCAGATTGGAAGGGACAGTGGCCTCGTAGTGAAGAGACTGATGCGGTCACTTTGTGTTTACAGAATACTCTATATTTTGTGTACCTTGCTGTTTGTACAGATGTACCGTTTGACTATATGTAATGTTATATGACAGAGAGCCCCCGTCCCCCGCGCCCCCAGCCGGCCGTCGACGAGGAAGGGGGCTGTCACAGTTTAATGTTCGTGCGTGTGTTTTATTGATGTTTGTATTGTTAGTAAACTTCTTGACAGCCTGTTCAATGCAGTGCTGATTGGTCCCATCTTTGAGCTTATTTATAAGCGCCTTGTTCTGTGGGACCAAAGATTAATATAACGCCTGGTCTACTCCTTTGGGAGTGCCAAGGCAAGATAACCGCATATAGAATAAATAAATTGAAACAGTCAAGTAGATATTTAAGGCACGGCCTGACTTCTAATTTGAAATGGTTCTCACCACAGATAGATACAGTTTTGCGAGCACGTTAGTGCGACGCCACATCATTGATGGACTATTTACCCGATGAATTAATTTTATGAATGGATATATCCAATACCCCACGCTCAACCTCCCATATCACAGAGAGTAGATATTGCCATAGTAGAAGGCCTACTTAGAGGAGCTACTATTTTCCAAGAAATAAAATAAGTGTTCAAAGAAATTCTTTATATTATGGCCGTCATGGTATATATACGATATTCAATATAAATGTAATTGTATGTTGTTTGAAAAAGAAAACGATAATACGTAATTGTAATGTTGTTATAAATGTTTCTATGTGTATTCGGTAGTGCGTGCGATGGACTTACCATTATATAGTCCATTAGCTGCAACTGCTTTTTACTTGTTAGTAGATATTCGTAGATGTATTTTGATCATGTTTATTCTAATATAAAGCAACGTTCTATAAGTGATATTCTCTGCCACAGAGCGGGTTGTTATAGAAAAGTTTTACTAAATGTTAGTAGTCTCTGTACTTTCGGTTTTACAGGAAATTACTTATAATAACCAGATTTTTGAATATTGTATTCTGTGGGGACGTTTAAGACGACCCTTAGTACATCACTTCGAGTTTACTAGTCGTGTGTACTATCCTAACCTATTGTTTGTTTCTATAGCTGAAGAAGGTAAACCTATGAAGCATATCGACGCTATAGTGTCTTATGTCCAAAGATTGATATAACATGTTATATAACAAGTTGTCTGTTATCAATATATGCTCAACGGATTAGCTCGACGTAATGCTCGAGATTGTCGCCTGATGATGTAGGTATGTCATCTATAAATAAAGTTATTTTAAATATTTACAAATATAGCTAAAGTATGTCAATTTTATGTCGAGTGGAAGGTCGATATAGTTTTGTGTCAAATTAACAAAATCAATTATTGTTTGTAGTCTTTATAACGTGTGAGTACGACCACGAGTACAGCGTATAACGGTGCTCTGTTATTAGAAGTTACTTTCAAAATTGACTTAGCGTTAATAATAGTCTATTTTCGTATTGAAAGTTACCATACGGGTAACGGAGGCCAAATCGAAAATAATAAGTAAATCAATGTAAAATAATAATTTCATTGCACCCTACTCTTATTATTAAAATTAAATCGAAATTCGAACCGTTTACGAAATGTTGTCGGAACTATTTGATGTCCTGTTTTTATAACGAAACAGACAGGACACCTCAAATAATACTCTCTCCATTTATAATAATCTCCTCTTTAGAACTAATTTCAAGTATTAAGCCTGCGGCACGTGCCGAGTGCCGGTAACAGGCGTACAAGGTGCCACGCAATTAAGCTTTAAAAAACTCTTAACAAAAGTGGGTTCAGAGTTTTAACATCAACAACACAATGATCGGCCTAATCTGGCCTTCTAGTTCTGTTAAATAATTAAGGTTATTTAAGTGTTAATTAACATTGGAGGAGTAGGCTTGTTGTAGCCGTACCCTATAACGATTTATAAAGTAGAGGGCGTATCAATCCAAAACACAAAACAATCTAGTCATGCAAAAATATAGGTAATCACTTACTGCAGCGCTGCCTCGGGTTAGGTGGAAACTGGACCATAATATTCTCGACCATTGGTCGAGTTGCCCATTCTTCTAAAATGGTAGTGGTCAGGTCGGCCACTCGACCATGCGATTCTCGGCTCATGGTCGAGTGTCCACCTTTTTAAAACAGTTAGTGGTCGACTCGATCAAACGTCTCATTTCTTTTTTTCATTTCTCGGTAGATGCTGGTGGCCGCCAACTGCTCCATGTGTCAGGATATCTGGATACGAATTACCAAGCACAATTCACTCGCGCGCGATTCACAACGATTTCTTAATCAAGAATAACGTCTTCACTATTAAATCGATCGGGATATTTACCATGTTTGTTAATTTCTTCGCGTAACCGATATTTCGGCGCTGTTGCAAGCGCCATGATCACGGTGTACTGATGACCGCCGAGCTAGTTGTTATTGAGGCCAACCGTATCGGTCTACCCTCTTTCTTACTCGTTTACTACGCGCGTCGCCACTACCACTGTCCGCGTTCTCGCATTGCACTTGATCACGACACACAACACTCAATGTATCGGCTCGCACGCAGAATAACGTCAGTATTGTAGAACGATACTCAGTCCCGAATCTCGATTTAAATTCACAGAAACTTGCTAAACGACTCAAGTAATTCAAGAGCTGTAACGAGTATCGTTCTGAAAACGGGTATAATGTACAAAGATGGCGTTCGCCGACTTTCCCGTGATCGCAATCTACCCACAGTCATGTACCCTCAAATTCATTAACATTTATCTAGCTAAACAATCGGATTGATACCCACCTCTACAACTATATATTAACTGTATGTTTCGTTTATTCCATAATTTTTATTACATTTAGAAGTATATAAACTTATTGGATGTTAAACCTAAGTTGTCTATACCTGGTTAATTAAGTATAAGTATTAAGTATAACGAATTCGCACGAATTAAGTAAACAAATTATTTTACTAACCCTCAATGAACTAATTAGTTGATAATAGCACAAAGTATAGTTGTATATATTACTAGGTATAACACCGAATATTGTATTTTCTGATGTTTATGTACTTACTTTAGAGATTACGCTCAATTTTAATTTTTCTACTAAATATTGACGTGAGACTCACATTATATTATATTTATATTGACGTGACAACGTCTTATAAATTGGCTTGCCGGGTGACACTTCAAGAAACTGCGTTACGCTCCGCTCACGTTATGCGCTCACAATGAGAGCGAGTGAGAGGCACGCGTCCCTTCCACTCGGGCATGGTTAGCCCGCCTAAGAGCGAGAGAGACAGACATAAAAAGTGAAAGGCACGCGTCCTTACCACTCAAAGTCGTTGTCACGTAAAACTTTCGCCCGTATACCGACTTTTTTTATATTCAAAATTCTCCTACATACAGTAGGTACACACCGGCCAAAGGGCTGAGTCATCATAGTCATTATTACATCCAATCATGGTTTTCAAAAAGTATTACTTAATATATTAATGACTAAAGAATATAGGAGTATCGTGTACCTAAAGTACCTGCCTAGGTATATTGAAGCACTCCACGATGTTCGCTGATTTTAAGATTTATGTAAAAAATTGTTTGAGTAGCTGACGCCCGCGGCTCCATCCGGTATTTTGAATCTGTTCCCGCAAATCAAGGCAACCTATTCCCGGTAGTTTATGTGTTTTTTCAGACTGTAATCTGTCGCAGCCAGATTCGTTTAGTAGTTAGATCGTGATTGGGTACTAAACGTACAAACATCTTTACAAACTGTCATATTTACTTATAACAGTATTACCTCCTACATTTCCGCGCAACTTCGTTTGCAACATTTTTCATTACAGAGACAGCGGGAAAATCTTTTATTTTATACTATACGCAGTGAAGTCGATGTATCGTGCCTCCTATCTTCTTTACTCATTAATAAGAATTAATATCAAATGGAAGCAATTCCTCCCATGATCAAGTTCTTGTCAGGTTCAAATTTAGCGAATATTGCTAACTTTAACCACATTATAAATATTTCACATATTTCCACATTATAAAAATTATGATCCCATGGGATTCAAGAGGATTAAAAAATTATTTTAGGATCCCATGGGAGTCAAGAGGCGAAAAAATTATTTGTGGATCTCATGGGAGCAGGATCAGGGGATCCTAGTGGCCGGAGGCGAGATATATAGGTACTAGGTACAGACCAGTCGTCGCATATGTGATGTGGTACTGATTCCTGTGGTATCATATGTATCTATGACGACGCATAAAATACTTTTTAGGTAGTAAGGTTAATGTATACCTATCGGCACGGTTCTTGGACCTGGCGCGCGTAGTTTTGGTTTAATCTATGGTCGGTAGATTATCTGTGCTATTGTCAAAAGACAGCGAAAAGCGCGCACTGCGCGTTTAGAGCACAATTTGGGTCCACAACTCGTGCCTATATTGTCTTATGTGTTACGTGTTATGTGAATTCGAGTTAATAAATGTTTTCAATGTGTTTGTTTGTTTGATTGTTAATGTTTCCGAGGGAGTAAACAGGGACGTGAATATATTTTGTTTTCGCCGGTATGCACGACGAGCTTTGAGCCTCGGGGGCTCGGCACAAAAGTGTCATCATTCTCTGAACCTTTTCCCAACTCAGTTGGGGTCAGCTGCGCTTGCGCTGAGCGGGGATCGAACCCGCGCTCCGTGCGTAGCAGTCGCATGCACTACCACCACGCCACGCGTAAGCAGAGGTGTATTAACATTCACATTTCGCCAACGGTCTCGGGTATCGTGGGTCTGAAGGGTCTTCGTCATGGGCTGTATGTTTAGGTACCTACTATTGAATGGGGAACCGCTTTATTTTTAGTCGCCTTCTACGAGACCTACGGGAGGAGATGGGAGCCTTTTCTACTCCACCTGGAATAGCACGGGAAGTGTTACTCTAAAGTATAATTAAACAGGTCATTACGAATGTGTTGTCTCAGCTGGGAAGGGATGAAATAAAACGCAGCGCTTCAATAAATAATACAAGTATATTGTAATTGTACAGAGTGTGCGTCACACAAGTACACGCCGCCCGACCACCGCCTGCTGACGACAACTGGCGCCACTGACGAACGTTAGCACTCACGCAGACTAGTGCAATACTCGTAAACATAATTGATTGAGCTGAGAACACTTTATAGTTATATCAGAATGTACTTTCTCTCCTGTGGTACCGACTACAACAACTTGTTACAACAAGTCTACAGGTTCTTTGATAAAGTGGGTACTGACGGAGCGAACGCGGCGTAATGCGAATATGTTACAAATCTCATCATTCTGCAGCAATACTATAGAACGAATAGCAAACTGTGGGCGTTGAAAAAGGAAACGATTAAAGGATTCCCCGTGCAAATCAATCAATTGTTTGAATGGTAATGTATCCAAGAAACAGTGTAACAACATGCTGTCTGCCAATGTTACACCGTGTAACATCGGTCAGTACCCACTGTTACGCGGGCGGTGAGTGCACCAAGTGACTTCAACACGAAGTGGTCGGGCGACACAGAGTTCATACAATTGTATCAATTTAGAATAAATAACGCCCAGTCTCTTACGTGTGGGAACTAAACATCGAGCTTCAAGCGGCTCCTTACATCTGTGCAAACTAGCCACATTAAGTTGCCGGGGCAACAATTCGTTGCCGAGGTTCTATACAAGTCAGCAACATGTGCATATCGCTAGTGTGCACAGCCCGTGAGGACGCATACACCAAGAAATGAATTTACAATCAAACTATAAAATCATCAAATCAGTCTAATTGTTTCACTTAATTTAATTATAACGTAGACAACTGTGTTGCGAACACGCTCAGCTCATACAAGTGTTAGAACACATTATGTTCACAATGGTCGTGTGTATTTGGAAAACAATACAATTTTATGTTAAGCCACTGTAGCAACGGGCCTTTCAGTGTAATGAATCATATTTATATATAATAATTATTAATACCTTCATTACAAGTGGCACAACTTAAAAGTAAGATAGTGGAGTGAACTGCCAGCGGATGTACAAACATATTTTAATATGGGAAATGCAATTATGTCATAGATATATGTACATCTATTATCTATATATGTACATAAATATCTATATTAATGTGATGAGAGCCGTTTGCGCGAGTCACAGGTTGACTATATTCTGTTATGGTAGGAAGACTAAATAACAAAAATACGTTGCATATATTCGTTATATGGTCTGAGCGTGTTGTCTGTTCATTTTCTGGAAGTTCTGTTGGAAGTACATACGTGTGGTGAGTTACTGAGGACGTGTGAGTACACGCGAGTGCACTGTCGGGAGGGAACGGCAGGAGAGCATTCGTTTACATTACTTTTGCTAATTCATTAAATAATAAGATTGTTAATTGCGATAAGACTCTAATCGCAGGATACAAAACCAAGATAGTATTTCATATGCACAATAGTACACAAAGTACAGTAGGTAGTAGGTAGGTAGTAGGAGCGAATAGTACACAAAAGTCGTGCAAAAATTACATAATACATATTTGCACGGAGTGCCGGCACTTCTTCCTTTTATATTCTATGATTTCTCCGCACTGTTCCGTTCTCCGTCCGCTAATGCACACGCTACACGACACGTAGGATGCGCTAATCATTTCGTCAAGCAATTCCTTAACTAACGTCGCTGAGCAGTTACATACAGACATACAATAATATGTACAATACATTAATAGTAACTATCGTTAGGTATAATATAAGAAAATGCAAACGCCACGAGACGATTCAAATTACAAAATTTTACAAAATTCATGCACTTCGTTAGATCTATCAATAACTTCTCTAGAACCGCTTTTTGTAGTAAATTTATAGCCGAATTCTGTGTATACTTTAAGATTTATAACAGTGTAAGTATTACATTGTACCTACATATAAATTTGATAGATCTAACCAAGCGCTAGTCGATGTGAACGCTATTAACAAACTGTGAGAGACGAATGAGGACGCACTGGCGCGAGTGTGGCCTGATAGTTGCCGTGTGTCGCTGTGACGTAGCTCGTCTGTATGTACATTCTACAATCTCGACTCTTTAAGCAGTCAATATAAGTTAACAACATAATTAGTTAATATTAAGATATTCCCAAACCAATATTACAATTATAGTTTTCAGGATATATGGCATTGCTTTGAGTATTCGATATTAATGGATAGCTGATGCTCAAATCAACACTTGTACCTATATAGCCGCTAAAACTCAACTTTTTATAGTCATGGCTTTATTTCTACAGTAGCCGGTACGTACAGTCAGCGCCAGTGCGCCCTACCTTCAGTAGATAATATTAAAATACGTGTGTGTGTACGAAATTGCAAATTTACAAATATACTTAATAGTATCAAATGTTTTTACAGTCTTACCCAACTATGTATAGCGAAGAGTTACGTGGTAAAGGAGTATAAAGGTAATCTAAAGACAAATTATGACAAAACCTTTGTTGCTGCAACATCGCGCAACAGTCGCGCGACAGTCGGGCGACATCGCCAATTTTTTTTTTCGCTGGTTTTATATTTCAAAATCTGACTAATAATTTAATAGATACTTAACAATTAAATAATTTAATAGATCTCACAAAGTAATTCAAAATTGTTAGATATAAAAAATATGCATAAACAATTTTTTTAATCTTAATAATATATGATTATGTGCCATTGGCGCATGCGCGATCAGATGATATGTCCTCGGAGGGTCACGTACTTAAGGTCCGATAGAATTATGATCACCTCCAAAATAAAAGATATTCTTTATTGCACATCTTACAAGCAGTGGTATATAAAACTGAGGTATTTGAGATGGCGATGTATAGAACATTGGCGACGTGCCCGCGAGTGCACAGCACTACCGGGTACAGTTAGATACAAATGTTACTTGACTAGTATGGTACATGAGTTACATATAGGTACACTATGACATATACAGGTGCCTAGTAGTAGGCACATACAAAACTGAACGTCTGGCCGACTTAGGCGACGCGTTAGTCTAACAGTTAACTAAATTATATTCAGTCTAGTCCACTACACACTTACTTACTTACTAAAGCTGGATTACCACATGCGTAATGTCTCGCTGAATTCATAAATTTGAATTTTTTTTATATATTTTGGCATTTTGTTTCATACATTCTTAAAAATTCAATTAGTCTCGCATTACTCGGCTAGTAACATTTATGGTAATATGTTCCCTCAAACCCCTCCAGCTTAGCTCTATGGCTTGTTATCGGAGTGGAATCATGTCGGTACAATAATGACCAGAATTCGAACCTGGGACCTATCGGTCGTCAGGCCGGCTCCTTGACCATTAAGCTAACCAACGCTTAAATTACTTCAGATGACATAAATTTAAACTTAATTTTTAATATTTTAAATGTGTTTCCGGACATGTGTGAAACATAATGACTTTAATGTTCTGAATTCAGAGACACATTTCGGATGTGTGAGGCAGGAAGCAGTAGTGTATAGTGGGCTAAACAAGAGGGTAATTGGGCGTAGGCCATCCGTAAGTACCCTATAGTACACATTGAGCGAGTCGGGTACGTCACCCCGAGGGACTGCCGCGCACCGACGTGTAGTGTGGAATGCGCCACCATTATCATGAGATCATTAATTCCTTCATATCATAATCAGTTCATTTGGTCATCTTATTGTTCAGTTGCTACATTTTTAATAGTCAATAACAGCTCTTTACACACAGACAGACAGTTTTTTGGGGCCATATTTATGTCCACAGATGTCAGTACATTTGGTTGTGTACTACACTACACGTCAGTACGCTTACAACACCAGTAAAAGAAATATAAAAATGTCCTACAACTTATTGGGATAATATAACTACACTATATAATAATTATTCCTATTATAATATGCTTATGTACAGAATAGGGCTATAATCACAATGACAGGGGGTAGGCAGTGGCGTCGAGTGCCCTCGTCACGAGGGGCGCGAGTGGGCAACGCACCTGGACATTGCATAGTGTCGTGATTTTTAACACAACTCCGCAACTAAAAGTTGACATATGCGAGACGTCAAGTGCGTTACCCACAAGTGTACAGAGACCTTAATATAACATTACAAATAAGTAATCATCCCGCCGATGGCACGTCACGATACAATAATTTTACATTTTAACTCCCTATCGATATACAATTGACTAATTCAAATAAACAGCGCCGTCACGTGTGAACTGAGATATAACGTTTATTGCTTAAACTATAATAATAAAATAAAATATAAAATCTAAAATAATAAAGCTACAAGTCACAATTCATGTAAAATCGTCCTCACAGCGAACAGAAGCAGTTCTTCATATTATTGTTTCAACGCAATAGACGTGAAACAAATGTTGTGCGTCGTCGTGTCGGGTGCACTGACATCTACAGTATGAGTGCGATAGTATCTCTCTCGCACTCTAAATTAATGAGTAAAACAAAGTACCGCACCTGAATAAAGAGAGAGAGAGACCGGCAAAAATCGACTTCCTTTGAATTTGCAAAGAGTTGTCTTTATCACACACCATAGCCCCAATTCAGCTTATTGTTAACTATTGTCAAACCATTGAAATTACAAACATTACCTTTGAATTTTCGGCATTATCGACATTATTTTTCATTAATAAAATGTAAGCTCAAAATTAAATGAAAAAAAGTTCATTAAATGTTTAATTCGCTTTACTTTGTGGCACATGAGCACACAAATTAGAGTGTTGCTGACACGGCCATCAGTCGATCCATGGTTTCATTTAAACTCAGCTATCACTCAGCAGGACACGCACTTCTGTAAATGTAGACGCGGCATAAGATGCCATTAAATGTTAGACCTTACTAACATATGCGTAAAGTTTAAAATCTATTGCAGTTTTTATAATATCAGTAGTTAGACAATAGTTGACTTACAATCGGGGTACAGACTGACAGTTTAAATGTTAATTTTAAACAAAAACTGAGACCCATTTTAATTTCATTTCATTATTAAATTAGTTCGATAGCTACCTACCTAGCCTAGGTAGAAAATTGTCAATTTTAGTGCCATTTACCGCTAACGGTACACTGACGACTGTCTGTCCGTCCGCTCGTGTTTCACTCCAACCGTTCAACATTCCCTAACTACTCTCACTAACGCCCTTCCGTGTTGTGAATATACAATCATAAGTATTTAAACTAAACTTTTATGCGATCGTCTGCCTCTTGCTCGTGCGCACGAACTTTGGCGTCTGTTTCGAGCAAAAAATTGTATCAAAGATCGCGAGCGTGACACGCACGAAGCAGCGGAGGGCTTAATTATTGTTCACTAGCGCGCGGATACACTATACTGTGACACACAGACAGATTTGCTAACTTAGTTGATTGTGTTGTGTTCGGTCCTTTTATTTATCTTTCGTATGCGACCGTATACAAGTTTCAACAAAGCAACATTAGTTTAACTTTTGTTTGTATCATTTGGCAACTGTTTTCAAAAACCGCTGAACACTAATTTTGAAAAGTCCTGCACTATTCATGAAAACTTATATCACCTTATATATTTTTGTATCATTAGCATGGTGTACCTACATGTATGTGTACACACCATGCTACAATGATTTTTGTTATTTCATCGATTCTATTAATAACATATTCGGCCTACTGACTTTTCATTATCGTTACTACACACTTACACTGGGTACACTCGTCACACTGCTGACACTGCAGTCAGTACCGCTGGTACCGGGGCGGCTCGCACGCTAAGCACTGCCCGCAGTGTACACACTGTACACACTGTGCGTACTGTACACACTGTGCGTACTGTACACACTGCACACACTGTACACACTGCGGACACTGACCCCGGTAGCGCGGGCGGTGGCGACAGTCGTCGGGCGGACACTAGCAGTGGAACTGCTGCTGCGTGATGGCGGAGAGGTCCTTCATCAGCCCCTCCAGGTTCTGCATCTCACGGTGCAGCCGCTCCGTGGAGCGCGACGGCGTCAGCGGCTCCAGCTCCTCGGAGCAGTGCGCCACGCTACCGCCTGGAACAGGACCACGTAACACTATTATCAGTCAGTCTAGGATGAAAAATTTACAATTAGGGCTCGAAATTTCGTTATTTAACCCGAAAATGGATCCAAAGATGTTATGTCAAGTTTTGATAACACATAGGCTCGAGGCAAAGACGCCCAGCGCCGTGTGCTTGAGCGCCACCTCGCTAATGACCGCTTCCGACATGGATGGTTGCTTTTCCTAGATTTAGTGTGACCTCTGTAGCGTGGCGGTAGTGAACGCGACTCCACGCATGATGCGCGAGTTTCATCCTCGTCCACTAGACTGGTCGTGCCTTGGAGAGCACGTTAAATCGTCGGTCCCAGCTGTCATACGAACATATATAGCAGTCGGGAGTCCTTAAAAGTTTAAGAACTAGTCTAACTGCAGCACTTCGATATCACTAATGGGTTGTGGAGGTCCGAGTGTAGTCGTTTCAGGGAAATTTTGTCGCGATTCAGTTAGACTGGAAAGCGAATTCTGGACTGCGAGGTGACAGCAAGGACGATGCTGAGTTTCCCCAAGTTGGTGTGGGTGGGTGGTGCACGTACCGAGCTGCAGGCGGTTGGGCAGGTGTCCGGGCGACGAGCTGGCGCTCTTCTTGTACGGGGACGTGTCGCGCGCGCTACCTGCGGGGGAGACAGGGGTGAGTAGCGGGCGAGGTGGACTTTAATCGGGACCAGACATTCCTCTCGTTTTTGTTCAAATTTCAGAAAAACTTTATCATAAAAACAATTTCAAACAAAAAGGATGTTTTAATTTTATAGTAAACAGAGTATTTTTTTACTTAAAGTTTGTTAGAGAATTTATATTATATATACACAATTACATATAATACTGTGTAGTTAACTAAGAATTACACTCGTTAAGGGTATCAATGAGAACAATGATTCAATTGAATCCCTAGGGGATTTTTTTTAATTTTACACTATAGATGTTTTACTCGTGACTTCAGCGAGTCGTGGTACACAAAGCAGTAGTGAACAGGCAGGTTACCTCGCGAGTGCGAGTGCGAGTGCGAGTGCGTGGGCGTGGAGTGGTCGGACGCGGCGTCCAGCGCGAAGCTGTGCAGCGCCGCGCCCCCCAGCGCCGAGCCCCCCAGCGCGTGCGCGCGCCGCTGCAGCGAGCCCCCCGGGCCCCCGCCGGCCCCCGCGCCCCCCACGCCCCCGCCGCCCGCCGGCTCGCTGGACAGGGAGTCGCGACTGCGGAGAGGAGCACAACGGTCAATACAGTACAGTATCTATATTGTACAGTGGGGTACAAAATTTCTGAACTATTTAAAAAACAAAATTGAAAGATATGATGCCATTACATAAGTACTAATTGTAGAAACTACTGGATAATAAATTTACTTATTAATATAAGTAATCAAGTTCAGGATACTACTTGAATGAGTTTACTTCTTTTCTTTCAAAGAAACAAGACATCGATGACTTATTTTATTAACGCTATCTATGTGACATTTAATAAAATTACTCTGAGTCTCTCGAAGGATTATAGATCTTAATGTGTCCAGGAACTTCTGAAGCCCATTGTACACTAAATGCATCAAAATACCGAAGAATATATAAAAACAACAGCAATACAAAAGTGGCAGCAGTTAGTACGTCCCGTTTTTGGAAATAAAATTTTTCGTTCTAGATTCAGAGGAAGTAATTGTTATAAGAGTCGTATTTCTAAGTCGGACATAGGTACCTAAAGAAAATATAGTAAGTTCATTAATTAATTTTGTTCTAACAATAAATAAAAATACCCACAGAGTCATCAATGACAATGTGTAACGGTACATGCCGCAGTAGATATGTTCTTTAAGTAAATACTCACTGTGTGTAGTGCCCGAGAGGTTCATACGCTACATAATGGCCCCTTTCCCTCGCAGAGGAAGCGTAGATGTCCCCTCCAGGGCCCACCACCGAGCACGCCGCACCTAGTGGGCACGTACCCGACCCACCTGTAGGTTGATACGTGTATATGTTAATATTGAACTAAAAATGAGTTTGTAACATTCATTTTCACCTAAGACTTATAAGTTATTTATAATTAACAAAAGAATAGAACACAAAACAAAAATATATACAGATTTCTCAAAAGCATTTGACATACTTTATCACAAACTTTTATTAAAAAACCTTAACGTTAAAGGTTAACTTGTGTCGGTATACATTATTCATCCTTTCAATGGTGTCAATTTTACCTCATTCATAGATCACAGGCCTCAAAAATCTAAGGTTATAACTTTGTAACCAAAATACACATGAGGTTTACCCCAGGGCTCACTTTTGGGACCACCATTAATGTGGTCTGTAGATTAGTCTAGATAACTGCTATAGACCAACTGTAACCACTGGACGAGTGGTGTAGAGAGGACAACGTAAGAAAAAAAGAGCATGAGTCCATAACTACGATACGTACAGGGTGCGGGCGGCGGGTGCGACGCGTGTAGCGGCGCCAGCGACGCCAGCGAAGACTGCGGCGAGCCCAGCGGGGCCACGCCCGCCAGCAGCGGGGTGCTCTGTGGGGGAGGGTTGGTATTACAATATAGAAACTTCACATATTTCAATTTATCATCATATTCCATTCACAATTAAATATTGAATTAAACTTCAGTAGGAGATATTCTTGTAACACAAGTTTCTTTACATTCGTCTGGTGAATGAGTAAATAGTTAGCATTCTTGGACTAATTCAGTACAGGCACAGTTGCGAAAAAGATTTATCGCAAAAGATGGCTCGGAATACGCGTATATGTGAGTAAGCTAACCCCAATATTACTGTCAACAATGTCTTGAAACTGTCAATATATTTACGTTATGAAATCTATAGCATTATTATGTCAAACTTGTGCCAAATGGAAATTATATCGGTGTGTAATTGAGATTCTCTCCACAAAATATATTCCCTCATCACTAGCTTGTAGTATAGTCACTAAAATGTAGTGTTAGTGCGGTACCTGGTCGGCTTGCATCCGTGAGTGCTGCCTCCGGTCGCAGGTGTTCGCGCAGCCCACGCCGCCCACTCCCACGCCCACGCCCATGCCCGTCATCGCTGCGCGGGCGCAACGCACGTGCAACAAGCAGAACATTTCAATTTTGGAACATAATGACAACAGATACATTTCATTAATTACTTTTATGTATTTATACATTTACATTAATGGATGTCTTACCCTCATTACATTTTTTACCGTGATTTTGAAAATTAGGTGTTATTAATGTATCACTTAATATCTAATGATAACAGACAAAACCAAAATAAAATTGGGGATTTAAAAAATTAGAAAAACATGTATTTCTAAATAGGTTATCTATGTACCGTCCGGGATGACGTCATATCATCCTGAGGTTAAATAAAAAAGAGTAATAAAGTGCTCTATGATGAAGTGCTTTGAGAATATTATATAATTATCTCGTAAATAAAAAAACTGGTTAACATGACCGACCAACATGATGATTTACATAAAAAATCCACTAGAAGAATTCAAATAATTTTCAGTCTTGACTAAACGCGCCTAACTCGTTTTACTTTCCCATCTTGGAAAGGGTATTTTTTTCTCTGTGATATTTGAATCTGTGATGTTGAGAGATTAGTTCTTGGTCTATGTCGCAAGAGGATTAACGTAATTTGAATTTAGAACATCATGTGCATTGAGTTTGTAAATTCAAAACATCGGTACAGGTGTACCACTTTAATAAGTCGCATCGGTAAAATTCGTCTGCGCAGAAGAGAGCAAGCTTACGCCGAATAGTTACGATTGCTAACGCTGTTGAAACGCCGACTTTATTGCATTACGTTAAGATTGTAAACGCAATAAATTCAGAGAGTAGTGCTATCTCGCTCATTGTAGGCGTACACTTGTTAGCAAATAAAGTGTACCTACCAATGATTTTATTTTATATTTTTTATATTATGAGACATTTTTTCACAAAACACCAGTTTATAAAATGAATATCTTATAATGTAACGAAAAAATTGACGTGCTTAATAACGAAATGTTAATTATGATCAAGCTATTAATGAACTAATTCATCCTGTGAAGGTTTATAGAACAGCAATTGTTTTTTAAGATGAATGGGCGCTACCCTGTACCTAATATCTACCGAATCGAACTTTTTTCTTGCATATGAACATTTTTTTTCGTCAAAGCAAATTCTCACACGAATTCTGAAAGTTGGTCTAGCACTAGTTTAGGGCTCCGTTGCGAACGATTATTTTTCGTTAATTATTGTCGAAACTGTTTTTCTTGAGACTCCTGTAGCGCGTGCTGTAAGTACGGTCCATCACTGCTTGATAATGATCCATAGTAGGTAAATACTTTGTCTTTTGATTTAATTAATTCATTTTGCATGAATTGATGCACATTATATACAATTCCCCTACTCTGGCCTTTTAAAGATCTATCTCTTTTAAGTAAAGACATAATATGTAAAAATGTTCACGTTTTTTGTCTCGCAAGTGTACGGTGCGGTGAAAAGACGTATATTCCACTAGCAGTACAATTCGCGACTGACGCGGTACCGCGATGCTGAGGGCATCGAACATGGCGCGCAGGCGGCAACCAATTACAAAGGGCCACGTTCCCGCGTCAATGATGAGCGTTGTGATTGGTTAATATTGTTTCGCGCGTTTCGAAAATAAGACTTCTGCGCAGGTACATCGGCGTAACTTATAAACGTGGTACTACTGTAAACCTATTTACTTCTACCTCCATGTTGTCGAATTTATGTTACATTTTTTAATCAGTTAAATATTCAGACTCGGAACCTCTTTAGTGTATTTTTTTTCTTGCAGTGCACGCGCCCTTTTCTTTTTGTATTTATGTAATCATCTCCTCGCTGAGGGGGGATGAAAAGTTACATATTGCACTCGACGAAACGATTTTTCACCTCACGTTCGTTTGATTCTTTCCCTAACGCTCAGGATTCTATATGTTGAATTTTAGAATCATCAAAATTGAACACGCGGTCAAAAAGCAACTTTACAATATTACCCGGACGGTACACAGACAACCAATATCTACTTTAAGTTATAAAATGAATGAGAAGCAGAAAAAGCGGAACCAAAAAGGGTGACGTACGTGGGCGCGGTGGGCAGTCGGGCGCGTCGCAGCGCCGGCACAGCGGGCCCGGGCCCGCGCCCGGCGACGCGCGGCACGGCGCCGTGTCGTCGCTGCCCGCCGCCGACGTCGAGCGGGACTCTAAGCAAACCAGACAACGTGCGGCCACTACTAGATGTGGGGGCGGGGGGCATGCAGCGTGGGGGGAACTAGAGTCGGCGATGGAGATAATGACACACATTCGTATAGTAGAACCAACGTTATCGTGAAATCGCAAAAATAGGAACTATACGGTTGTATCGGTCAAATGCATACAATTCAAAGACAATTTAGCACGATCTGACTTTATTGCAGGTATAGTGGCGGCCTCACTCAGTTCACAGAAGCCTTGGTTTTACTTTACGTATGTGGTTTTCAAGTATGGCAACACCTTTTAAGTATGTTTTTTTTTAACAATTTTACGGCCATGGATACGAGTCCTTAAAAGCCTAACTTTTTAATTGTAACACTTTATTCACTAATCTATTTGAAATGATTGTTGATGATGATGATGTCGATGACGAATGATAGTTGCCTCAGTAAAGTAGTGGAGATTTTACTAGAAGCTTCATATATTGTGGAGATTTGACAGCAACACGAAAATTATAATTCACTATAATATTCCACATTCCCACACTTGTGGACCTTGCCTAAGCCGTTATATCTAAAACTCCGCCATTTTTACACATAACAACTTGAAATTTAGAATAAGTTTGATGTAATTTCGATAAAAAATGTAACACAGCAGCGATATGACACTTTTCGCGTTCCCGCCAAAACTCCCACTGTAAGTATATTGGATATTTGTAATGATACTAGATTGTATACTTCACAAAAATCAAATGCTATACCGATACAAATCGTGTAGCAAAAAAAAACTATGAAAGACACCTAAAACATGGTATTCTACGCAAATTAAATTACATTGTACAATGTTTGCTAAAAATGTGGAAGAATTGGCTCATGTTTGATGCGTCGGTGGTTAAATGTGTATAAAGTCCTTGGTTGTCACTTTCATGGTCGTTTTAGTGAACGTGAAAATTAGAATTTAATTGTGTTATGTAACATATTTTATTCATTATCAATAACACTGCTATGCAACCAGTGACTAGTACAAACGTCATCGCTTACATTAATAGTAGGTATTATTGAATCCCCTCTACGGTGGACTGAAGAGAAATTAAAAGTATCCAATGATCCACATGTGGACATACCGTCCGTATTTAACTTTATTATCATTATTATAATATTAAAGAATTTAGACTAAGGCTGTATTGTGAACAGATTTCTATAATGACAATTTTGATTTTCTGTGCCCCTCGACCCCCACGAGCGGGTCCCCTGCCCCCCACCCCCGTACGTACCGACATAGGTGGGCACGTAGTGTCTCCGGTCGAGCGAGGCGGGCGGCGCCTGGTGGCGCGCCGGCTCGTACTCCACGGGCGGCGCGCGGCCCAGCGTCAGCGTCGACGACACCAGCGCCGCGCCGCCCACGTCCGCGCTACTCGCCGACACTGCCGCACAGAGCATGGTGGCTAATGTTGGTGTACTTGAACAGGGGTGGAAGGTTCATTGTTATAAATTACTAGCTACATAAATTGATCGAATATAGAGACGACTTGTGACGTCACATACGTTTTTAAACGGTTTTATTTAGCTCACCCCGTTTTTAACATCTAACTTGGAGTTTATGTTTCTAAAATTAATATCCCCCAAGAAATTGACTTCATCATGATCAATAAGGCTGGTTTCAAAACGTATAAAAGAATAATAATATAATGAATAATAATAATTACGGAAAGTTGGAATCCTAAAAACTTCAACAACTGGACTAATACAAGACTTCGATATCGCCAATAGGTTCTGTAGGTCAGATGGCAGTCGCATCTAAGTATTCATTTCAATCGTTTCTTACAGTCGATTGGATATCAACATTAATAGAATTGGGATAAAATTTAGAGTATGATCTATAATATTTTGCAAGTAAACCAATAGTATTTAGTTATTGGGCACTTAGTGGACATTTCGAGAGACCTATGTCTAGTAGTGAGCTGCGATAGGCTAAAATTGACTACACACAAAGTGTTCGACCCGGGATTACGTAACGAGTGTGTCGTACTCTTACTGTTGGAGCTCTGCAGGCTCTTGTCCATGTGCTTCAGCTCCATCTGGTCGTGGTGGATCCACAGGTCCGGGGGCTTGATGCCCGTCGACGCCGACGACTTGTGGTACGTGCTGCGAACGCGAACATAATAGGGTTAGGGGGTAATAGCTGTCGTTCCTTAATTTCAAGTATTTTACGCCGGTTCGTGACATGGAATGGTGTGCCCGTACTCGTTTTTTTTTAAAATCTTCTGTTAAGGAATATACGAAAAAGTAGACAAATCGGTCGAGACGTTTTTGGTGACGTTCTCTCGAGTTTTACGTTCAACAACATTCATAATTTAAGCCATAGGACATACACTTCTGAATATAAGTCTCTCTCATCGACCTCCAATTCGACCCGGTTGGAGGCGCGGGTCTGCATCCAACGAGTACCCGCGACTTTGACAATGTCGTCCGTCCACCTCGCAGGCGGCCGTCCCACGCTTCGTCTACCGGTACGCGGTCTCCAATCGAGAACCTTTCGGCTCCAATGGTCAACAACATTCATTTTTATATATAAAAAGATTTCGTTTCGTTTACGAAATATAGATAACAAAACTGTTACAAATGTAAAAGTAAGTCGAGTAGTGTGCCGTACCTTTTTTTTTGTCGTGCACAATATCCCCACGGATACCACCTCCACCAAAACCGATGGAGGTGATTATGTCGGACTCGAACCGATCAAAACGCACGCCGTCCATGGGTCCTTGATTGCCGGAGGTGAGATTATACAAGCCATATCTCTCGCACCCCGGCAGACCCTCTTCCCGCAATGTGGGGACCATGGTGTCCCCATCTAGCCCTGGTTATGGGGTGGCACTTTGCGCCGTCGCCGTGGCCTGCTTCTGCTAGGGACTCCCCCGTACCTGGTGCACCGTGTACTACTAGTGCGGACAGTGCGTACCTGGTGTCGGGCGACATGGGCGGCGCGGCGCGGCGGCAGCACAGCGACAGCGCCAGCGCCGCGGCCAGCGCCAGCACCGCGCACGCGCCGCCCGCGCTCGCCCACAGCCACGCCGACGTGGCGCTCGCCAGCCCGCCGCCCTCGCCCGCCTCTGCGGGCACGCACTACATGTACTAACTGGCACGGGCCCGGGTCGGTGCCCTGGGGTATTCGCTGTACTGCTACTTACTAAGGTCAGATGGACCCACTTTACTGCCTTGTGGCATGATTAACGTTCTGACATTTAATTACTGGTTTACATTTTGATAAATTTCAGAATGAATGGATCTTTTTAGTAGTTAGGATAATCATAATTTGAACTGTGACGCAACACAAAATAAGTAGTAAGGACAAGTGAAATTACCTTATAATATTAGATCGTTTAAAGTATCAAACGATTACGTGAAATGTTCACATATTTTTTTTTTTTCATCTATGGCACGTCAATTTGACTTCACCTCGCCTGATGTTAAGCTGAAGGCAAAGTCTCATGAAAGAGGGTCACCATTGCAAACCCGTTCAGTGCCACAATGGTGGCGCTCAGCTTGACGGCCTCATCAGATGCTTTTTCACGCCCCGCTTAAAGGACCCGGGACTGTAGGCATATTTCTACTAAAAAAAAATTTAACTTAAAATCTCATCTATCAATAAGATATTTAACTCACCCATAGCCGTAGTATACGTTACAGGAGTACAGAAAGGTCCTAGGCCCTTAGAATTCCTCGCCTGCAACTTGAACAGGTAGGTAGTCCTAGCTCTCAGTCGCTCGACCCTAGCTCGGGTCCTATCACCCAACGCCGCTATAGCCGTCCACTCTTCGTTGTTGCCTCCACGAGAAACTGCGTACATTATGACGTAACCTGGAGAAAGACGAATGAAGAAATAAGTTTACAGAATAGGTAAAAATATAAAAAAGAAATGAATTCATTTATCATACAAAGCTATATAATATCAATGGAAAAAAGCATAAATAGATATTAATTTATCACACCTTGACCGTATATCTTTGGATACAATTATGCCAAACTGAAAACTGATCAAACACTTTAAGGGTAATAAGTTTATTACTTATTGCTTAGACTGAAAAATTTGACTACTAACCTGTAATAACTCCATTAGGTTTAGTAGGCGGTTGCCACACGAGGTCCACGGCCCGGGCGGGGGACGCGGGGGGCGGCGCGGGGGACGGGCGCAACTCCCGCGGGGGCGACCCGGGGGCTGCCTCTTGCGTCGTGTTGGACACTATCATCGACCACGCTGATTCACGACCGCCTGCACAAAAATATCATTATATTACACAGTTTATAATATTTTCTGTGATTAGTACATTAAATATAATACAGTAAGTTTGTTTTTCTAGAAGTTGATGAAAGATTTATGATTTCACTAAATATAGCCTCGCACATGTGTATCACTACAGTTAACGTACTCGACCGTTTCAGGTTCAATTTCGGTAAATTTTCAGCTATAATCCAATAGTAAATCTCTTAAGTCATAACATTGTTTAATAGTTAATGTTATGAAATTCAGTCAAGCCTTTGACCACTTGAATGATATTTATTTAATGCAATTGAATTGAAACTAAATCAATAACATGCATTTCAAAGCATTGAATATACCTACTATTATTTAATACTTATATCATTATAAACATAAATAAATTTAAATTAAATATTTTGACCTATAACAAAATTTTGTACATGGGAGTACCTCAAGGAGCAAACATTGGGCCTGCATCGATAGAACGAAAGCGATTCACCTTTGATGAGCTTGACGGCGAACTCGTAGAGCGTGAAGGGCCGGAGGTCGTCGATCATGCAGTTGAGGTCACTCGCGTTGAACGTGCGCGCGCGCCCGCCCGCGCTCGACCAGCGGACCACGTAGCGGCGGCCGTCCGTCGCCGTCTGTAGGCGGAACGATTATTGAAAATTAACAAGATATACATTCAATCTTATTATTCATCTATAGTAGCTTGCAGCCGCCATTCGAATTAATATCAGAATCTAAAAAGATTGAGTTCTATAGTTTAACAGAAGAAGATACTCGTAAAATACATACCTGTCCTTTTGGCAGCGTAGGATCAGTCCAGTAGACCACAGCTGTGCCTCCGCTCAGCATTATCACCTGAAGGAAAGATTTGTTCCTATTAGCTTTATTTTACAAAAAAAACAAGTAGAAAATAATCATTCATGGTTCACCTGATAAATTATTATCAGAATCGTTAGAAATCATATCAGATTTTTTAACTCTTCAAGTAGTTTTTTTTTACCACTAGATGGCATTGATCATAAAAAATCTAAAGTCGATATTATCACTGTATGGTTACTGTTTACAGATGTAAAAAGTATAGTCGTATTTGTAAATCGTGTAGTTTTAATCATTTCGAATCATCATCGTCAATCAAGATAATTCTAAAATTGATTAGAAATCTATTATCGTTTGACTTTGTTGTTCAACCACGGACCTTAACTCCGACGGGCGGTATGAGCGGCGGCGGCTCGTTCTCGTCGTCGTCGTCGTCGCCGTCGTCGTCCTCGTCGTCGAGCTCGTCGTCGTCGGCGGCGGGCCTGGTGCGCACCGTGGCGTACACGGCGGGGCCCAGCCCGCGGGAGTTGCTCGCGCGGAGCGATATCACGTACTCCGCGTTGGACTCTGCGGAGCGGACCGCGTTCCTTTACTACGGCTAGTTTATTTGAAATGAGAACTTTCTTTTCATAGAATACAATTTTTGGGAGAAGTTGCGTCAGTTTTTTTTTTCTATACGGCCAGTGTCTACACTGGTTGGTACTTCGACAAAGTATGATAATTTATATGTGATACCTTTTTGAAGTACTTTTAGCACTTTTTGTTGTTAAGTACCGGGTAAAACGGAGTGAATAGAGATCGAAGGGTGAATACAAATAAAGTGGTCATCCAAATCCTGTAGTTATTTTCTTTGAAGCGAAAATTTGGACTAGTTCATTGTAATACCAGAATCATTATGGTAATAAGCTTATTTAAAATTTTGTGAAAGAAATTATTTAAGATGTTCCATTGACCATTTTATTTCTATCCACCCTTGGATCTTTATTCACCCTGTCTTACGGTACTACTACTTTGGAACTACTGATCCTCAATGGTGGGGTACAGTCCAGTACGTAGCCGGGCTGCAGCGTGTCATACCGAGTCCCCTGACGACGTGCGAGTGCAGGTGCGCGGGCAGCTCCCGGGACGCGTCGTCGGGCACGCCGAGCCCCCAGCCCAGCACGTAGCCGCGCACCACCACGGCGCTGTCGGCGCCCTCCTCGTCCGACCACCACACCGAGATCCAGTCGCGCCCCGCTCGAGCTGCAACACGAGCGGACAGTGGTCACTACGTCCCCGCTCCCCTGGCACCCCCGGCACCCCCCGCACCCCTGTCCACTCACTGGTGAGCGCGGGCGGCTGCGGCGGCACCCTGCTCTCGTCCAGCTCCTGGCGCTGCGTGCTCGCCGTCACCCACTCGCTGAACGGGCCCGAGCCGTTGGCGTTGATCGCGCACACGCGGATCTGGAAGTGTTACGTAGCAACTGGTTAGCATAGGTCGATATGGTACTAAAGATAAATTAGAATGTGACTGTGTTGTGCCCATGTATCGTTCCCTCCCTCTCCCATTACTTTCACTTGATGTAATTTTTTTTATCTATTAGGGATCAGTGAAAATGATAGACGTGCAAGACACGAAGCACAGCGGGCCGATCTTCGGTCACGTCGTGGGATACGTCAAGCCTCCGGTTCAATTGCTGCAATACTACTATTCACGTCGAAACTAGGACGTAACTGTGTTGCTACTACAGTCTGTATAAATTTTACGGTTGATTTTAGTCTCGTACATCCAAGCTAAGCCATCGGTTGCAATAAATCAGTAACAAACCTGATAAGTGGTGGCCGTCTCCAGGGGTCTCAGCTCGGCCCTCCTCTGGTCGGCGGGCGTGGTCAGCGAGTCCGCCTTCTTCCGGCCGCCGCCCCCCGCCCCCGCGGCCCCGGGGGCCGAGGAGGGGGCGGCGGCGGGGAGCGCGCGGTACCGCACCTTGTAGCCGGTGAGCGGGCCGCGGTGCGTGCGCGACGGCGGCGCGTCCCAGCGGACCAGGATCGACTGCAAGCGACAGTTCGTTGTACGTTTGACGTGCGAACGCGCGTGCGCGAGAGTGCGAGAGTGCGTGCACGTACGTTGGCGCTGGTGGCGAGCGCGGACACGTTGGCGGGCGGCGCGGCGGGCGCGTCGCTGGGCGTGCGCGCGCGCAGCTCGGCCGGCGCGCCGCCCGCCGCCGCCACGCGCAGCACGTAGGCGCTCGCCGCGCGCAGCCCGCCCAGCGTGTGCGCCACGGGCCCGCCGCCCGCCGCCTCCACCCACTGGAACTGCTCGCGCCCGCTCTCCACCTGCCGGTGTCAGTCAACACCACTTATCGACCTTTCTTAAATCTTAATTCGAATTCAAATTATATTTATTCAAGGCAACTATGTAGGCCCAATGTTGTTAGTAACAATTTTATCTATTGTTAGTAAAATACGATATCAGTGAATACATTTTTTTTAAATAGTATTATATCATATTATTGGAGCTAATTATATTCCAAATAAATATTAAATAAATTGAATACAATTAAATATTGTAGGACAATCTACATAACACCATCTAGACCCATGGTAAACATAGCTTAATTAGCTCGTGTTACGGGTTCCAGAATGCGGATAAACATACTTAAATACATGTTTTTTTGTAAATACATACATATTATACATAGAGACATTCAGATCAATGTAGATATTCATATTAATGCACACAAATATTTGCACTGAACGGGAATTGTCGCGTGCACTACTGCCACGCTACGAAGGTCGTCAAATGCGCCGTCCTCACCTCGGTGTAGTGCAGCGCGTACTTGGTGGGCGCGGGCGGGGCGGCGGGCGGCGCCCAGGAGAGGCGCAGCGCGTGCGGCCCCGCGCCCTCCGCGCGCAGCTGCAGCGGCGGCCCGTGCGACAGCTCCTCCTCCGACGTGCGCACCGAGATGCTCTGCCACCAGCCGTCACAATATTTACACATAGTAACTTTGTGTACAAGTCTGTTGCTAAATCGTGTTTATATGACTTAACGAGTCTAATTTAAATTTGGTATGAAGGTTATAGTTAGGAAAAACCTAATAAAGACAACAATGCACAGGGTAACAGTGAGTTATAAAAAAATATTTAAACGCTTTTGTCATTGAAATAATTACACAGTACGATATGTACGTTTCCTTCGTACACACTATCGTTTACAGATGAAATGACATTCCACATGAAACAATTAAAGCCTTCGACTAACTATACCACAGCAAAAAGCAAATGAAAATATTTTAATATAACCTAAAGAACGTCTTTGTGACTCAGGATATTTACCACACATAAAATATTCTATTTGACAATTTAATGTCAAATCTAAAAATAATGATTAAATTCTATGCAAATGGAATGCCACAAGGAGGTATACTGGTACCACTTATTTTTACAAACTCCCAATACTACTTCTTTTCTAATAATAAAGTCGTCTGTATATACAGTAAATAACAAACGACTTTATTAATCATCTCTATACTTCTCTAGACTTTAATATTAACTCACGTCACTCGGAGGCGAGGTGCCGTGCTCAGTGTACGCGAGCACCGCGAACTGGTACGTGGTGTTCGGCTGTAGCGAGGCCACGTTCATCTCGTGACGGGATGGGCCCCCCCTCGCTACACGTTCCCTGATACATAATATAAGACATGACAACGTTACCTATAATATTTATATAAAAATAAAATAATGTTTGACGTGTAAAATAGTAATTTCTAATTAAAAAATGGAAAATTAATTTTAATACATAAATAACCCTTGTCGCTTTTCAGCAACATTATTTTGTATTAGGACATTGTATCTACTACTTTAATGAAATAGCAATATTAATGAAGTTATATTTAAACTGCTATATAAATGTTGAATCGTTTTATTAAAATAACATGACACACTATTTATGTAAAAGGAAAGGAAAAACATTATAAAAGAGAAGATATTAAAACTTAGATTAGATTCATTCATCATTCATTTATCGCTTAAGTAAGAAACTAAGGCTTATTTCTTTTTTTACTTAAAAATATTTGTACAACAATAAACTCACCTCTCACTTCCTCGGACTTTATAAATCACAGCGTACCCGGTGACCTCCTCTGCTTTATGCTGCGGCTCCTCCCAGCTCAACGTCACAAACCTATGTTTCACTATGACGGCCTTCAGTGACCTCGGAGCGGACACTACACTCGCGTTAGCTGACTTCAACGTTTCCAAGTCTAAGTCCAATCCTTGAGCAGCGTGAAAAGAGTCATCATCATCATTCACACCATTATTAATGTCGAAATTATCGAGTGCGTTTAAGTGATGGCCTGATATATCGTCTTTATTATATGACGAACTATCATAATTATTACCGTCCGTACCGTCATCATCATCGTCATAGTTATCATCGTATTCTAAATCAGGTCCTGAGGTGTAAGCGGAAGAGGTCTCTCCTAAGAAGTCAGGGTCGTCAGGTGTAGGGTCTACAGAGTCATGGTCAGAGACGAGCGTGGTGAAGATATCATGCGAAGTGTTCAGTGAAGGAGGCGCTTCCATAGTGGCGTTGCTAAAGTCTGTAAGGAAGGTGTTAGAAACGAAAATGATAACCAAAATAACTTATATCAGCAACATAATAAATAAAATAAAACAATTTTATTATGAGATGTTTAACATAAACAGTAGAAAACACAAGAAAATTAAAAAAGAGAACAAAATTAAAAGGGTAATTTAAGCGGAATGGGAGGCGGACAATTGCAAATTTGTGTTTACATTCGAATAGATTATTTTCACAATGCTGTATTGCAGTCCGAAGACTAGCGCAGTGCTTACCATCAGCCGGCGGTAATACGACGAGACGTAACGCTGCTAGCGCCGAGCCGGCGGGCGAAGTCGCGGCGCACTGGAACATGCCCGCGTCCACGCTCAGCACGCCCTGGATACGGAGCGACGCACTGCGCAGATATACATGTTTACAGCCCGGCCTACATTTGTCTGACGTGTTGTGTCGTGATGCTGTCTGTTTCTGTTACTCTGCTCGCTTCTAACGCGGCAATACACAAGCCGTCACAACACACTGCGTCAGGGAAATGTGAACACCGATGTAAGAGTAACTTACCCGTCCACAAGTGCGATGTCGTGGTTGTTGAGCGTGAGCGGCTCGCCGTTCTTGAGCCACGTGACGGTGGGCGCCGGCCGGCCTCTGACGTCACAGCGCAGTGTGACGTCACCGCGAGCACGCGCCGTCTGCACCGCGCCCTCCGTTATGTGGACACGAGGGGCCGTCTGCAACCGAACATTCACTCTATGTACGATAGTTTGAAAATTAAATGATTTCCAAGTTTTTGCTTTATTTCGAAAACTTTGCCAATTATACCAACCTGTAAATCAATACCTTTTAACGGAGGGCCGAGAACACTACCCTCATGTACACCACGCTACTTCGAACGGAGTACTATAAGCCACTACCCGTAGATAAATAGGTACCTTTTAACGTGGGGCCGGGAACGCTGCCCTGACGTACACCATGCTATTTAGGACGGAGTACCACAAGGCACTTTTCTCGGACCGGTTGCGTACGGTACTCACCAGTACGTGTAACTGCGTGGTATGGTCGGCGGAGTCGAGCCGATTGTGAGCGCGACAAGTGTACGCGCCGGCGTCCAGAGCGCGCGCTGACTGGACGCGCAGCGAGCCTGAACCCACCAGGTAGAAGCGCGAGTCGAGGTCGCTGGGAATATAGGGATATAGGAGTTTTACAATAACATCATATATATGAAAAAAAAACAGCAGTCTATGGGGATTACCGACAGAAGTGAAAACTGTTGGTATAAAAGCAACAAGCATTTAATTTCTACTATTTTAAACAAAAGGGTTTCCTTTGAAAGATGTGCCACTGGCCGTATGGAAACAAAAAAAATCTTTTTCCTTCGTTGAATTTATCAAATGTTATATAACATAACATAACGCATTCCCCAAGTCAAGGTGTGTCATACGTACTTGAGGTCGATGGAGGCGCCGTTGTTGAGCCACGTCATCTCGGGCTTAGGGTTGCCCACCGCCGCGCAGTCGAACGTCACCGATGCACCTGTCACGACACAATTAGCTTTAGGTTTATGGCTTTTCACCGAAATACGACAGTAGAGTAATGGTCAGCTGTTTAACCTTGCGACTGCTTTGATAGTTTTTTTTATACAACTTAGGTTGCAGACAAGCACGCGGCCCACCTGATGGTAAGTGGTTACCGTGGCCTATGGGCGAGTGTAACACCAGAGGAATAACACTCGTGCCGCAACCCCTGTAAGATTTCCCCCATTCTGTGTCGTCAGCGCAAAAGATGTAGGATAAGCCTTTGTTTTCCTACTGTCAATACAAAACCTCTCTAATAAGCTCTGGCTACCCTACTCACCACCGAAAACACAACACAAGGTTATTAAACGGCGATATTCTGTAGGGTGGAGGTACTTCCCCAGTCGGACTGCTCGATTGGGACGGATATACCGTCGTGTCCTACCTCCTTCAAATTTCAGTAGTCGATTTCAGAATTCAAGATTGTCAGTAGTCGATTCCCAGTGACGAAATTTCTGTTGAGGTTGTTCAACGTTGTGCTGAGAGTAGCACAGTGTGATATCGACGCGGGCCCATTCCGTCCGTTCCAGTACATATAACCCCGGTACCTTCCATGACGGTGAGCGGCTGCGGCGTGGCGATGAACCGCGGCGGCGACTCCACGCTGGCGGGGTCGGCGCTCACGCGCAGCTCCGTCTCCTCGCTCGTCCTGCGGCCACGGGCAGCGTGTTAGTAATTGCGGGTAGGATTTGGGTCGGATTTCTAGTCTACTTCGAGACGAGATAAATAGTAGCGAAAAATTGAAAACTTAATTTTTTTAAAGTCGTGTTCGATAGTCCATTTCGTTAAGTAGGTACTTAAAAAACGCAAACAATCTTAGCGTGTCTTTTTAACATATTTTGTTTATAAAATCTCAGTATGAAAATACTTTTCTGCTTTGTAATACATTACAAACAGAAAAGTATTTTTATACTGGGATTTGGATTAGGATTTGGAAATACATTTTGAAGACTAAAAACCTGTGTCGAACCATTAGTTAGTCAGTTGATTAGTCTAGTTTATTTGTTCAACATGTGTTTTATAAAAAGTTGCCACAAGATTGTTTACCTTTTTTAACTACCTAAAGAAATGGAGTATAGTTGATTTCAATATCTAAATTATTTTTTTAAACTACTCGTAGTAGAATGAAATAATGAATAAAACTCAAGAACTAGCAAGATTCCCTATGCGAGTAGTCCCGTGTTAACGTGTGGCGTGGCGCTCACTTGTAGATGTGCGGCGCGTGCGCCAGCGCCACGCGACAGCGGTAGCGCGCGGCGTCGTGCGCGCGCAGCGGCTCGATCTCCAGCGCGCCGCTCGGCGTCAGCAGCATGCGCGCGCTATCCACGCGCAGCGCCGCGCCGTTCTTGAGCCACGTCACCTGCGGGCGGGCCGGGGGTCAGAGCGGGCGGGGGACTGTCGGACGTAGGGCCACTCGCCACAACCACAAACGAGAAGCTAAACGTAGCTACAGAAGAAGTTGAAGCGCGCGACAGCCACTTGTGGCCGGTGGTTGCCACTTGTGGTCGGTGGACAGGTCAGGACGGGATGGAATCTCTGATATAAATTATTCTATATCGATATTTTCAACGACAGAATACGCGCGTGCGTCGCCTCCGACTTGAACAGCTTCACTGAGAAAGGGAGAGGGGGTGCAAAATCGCGTGCGTAGCGTGAGGCGACGTTTTGTGTCGGCATTTAGTGGTCGGCGCGGGCCACAAGAAGCGAGCAGCGACGATTGTAGCGTGTAGCGGCCACCAGCATCAACCGTGTGCGGCGAGTCCATATAAAATGTATGAAAATCACAGGAATATGCCGGTGGCGACGTTTTGTGGTTGTGGCTGGTGGCCCGTGTGCGGGAGCCCTTAGGTACACTCACGTTGAGGCGGAGCAGCGGCGGCGCGCTGGCGAGGCGCGCGGCGCCGTACACGCGGCGGTCGGGCGGCGCGCCGGCGTGCAGGCGCAGCGCCAGTGCGGGCGGCGCGCGCACGCCGCACGCCAGCAGTGCGGCCCCGCCCGCCGCGCCCAGCACCGAGCGCCCGCCGCCCGCCACCTCCGGCACCTCTGCGGGACGGGAGAAGAGAGCGTACGGTATACGGCATAAATTACCTTATATAATACCTTATTTATTCATACATATATACAATACATATTGACAATTTTAGACCAAACTATACCGAAAATTCTCAAAATCCGGGATCACCTGGTCGCTCGAGTTTGAGAATCTAAAATTGAGTAATAAAAGCATTTTTTTAAATCAAATCCAAAAGTGTACTAAATAAACATCGGGTGTCTCTGAATAGGTCAGACATCTATTGACAATACGATTGGACCCAGTAGATGGCGCAGCAATCGAGGAATAACATCTTTAACGAATTGTTATTTGTAATATTATTTAAATATAGTTGTAATAATATTACAAATAACAATTCGTTAAAGATGTTATTCCTCGATTGCTGCGCCATCTACTGGGTCCAATCGTATTGTCAATAGATGTCTGACCTATTCAGAGACACCCGATGTTTATTTAGTACACTTTTGGATTTGATTGATTTGTGCTTGAAAAGACTGGGCAAGGATTATATTATAATCCTTGCCCAGTCTTTTCAAGCACAAATCCAATTAGACCACTCTCATCTGAAACTCAGTACCTATACCTATATACGAGTACGTTCACATAAACTAAACAAATACCATAGCTGTCCCACAATGATACTACAACACTAATATATGACCGGCGCGTGTTTGCCCCGCTCCCTTCGCCCCCAGATCCACTGATACCCTTTGTTCCCCTATCGGGCTCTACGGGATCAAACCTCCAGACAAAGGAGAGATTGGCCTCCCGATTAGTTCGAGACTGCGTTACCTCACATACATCGCTTTGATTGAGAATGCTTATATCATAGTTACTCTGTATTTTAGTAATAATCAAACCAATATACTACTTAAATGGTACTTACCCTAACTGACTGATTCAATAACACAGAACATCAAAAAGAGCCTGATTTAAGACAAGTACGTTTTGAAAACGGGTGACTTCATAACTTAATTTTTAAAATATAATACTCAGTGGTCAGAGCATTTTCCCTGTAAAAGACGGTCTAGCCCGGACATACACTTTTAATTAAATGTAATGTTACTGAGTTGGACCACAACCGGAGCTGGAAATCTGTAATTTTAATTGATGTCTTCCAATAATAATCTTCCACTTCCAGGAGACACTGGAGAGCAAATAATATAAAAAATGTCGAAAATGTGCGGGTAGATGAACAACCGGCTACCTCACGGACTCGACGACGGAGGGCGTGCGCGGCTGAGCCAGTCAGCCTGTGACCACGGCCGGTGTAACCTGGTCGAAACGTCAGGCATTCCAAAGGTATGTATATACCTATACCATGATCGCGTTAATTCCCGTTTACATATTATTATAATCATGGAACGCGAAAGTTTAAAAGTTAATAAAGTTGCCACAAGATTGTATACCTTTATTTAAGTACCTAAACAAATGGAGTATATGTACTTACCTGTAGTAAAACCTTGTAATGAAGACTCAAACATTACATGTAAAAAAGTTAACAATCGAAGTATTTGTACCTAGTGCATTACTTACAACTAGCATCATCTGACGACTATACTAGTTTTCGCTCTACCTTTTTTATACCACTTAGGTGGCAGACAAGCACACGGCCCACCTGATGGGAAGCGGTCACCGTGGCCTATGGACGTTTGCAACACCAGTGGCGTCACACACGTGCTGCCTACCCTGCCTACCTTCTGCCATACCCCACCTCACTCACCGGCTAAGAAGACGGTGGCCTGTCTGGACAGGATGGAGCCCACGCCGTCCACGGTGGCCACGCACTGGTAGTGCCCCGCCAGCGCCGCAGACATGCTCTCGATGGACAGAGAGCCGTTTGGGAGTTGTCGTCTGAAATAGAACACACGTATACCTACATTAGACGTAATGTCCACATAAAACTGCAGATTATTTATACTGTTGATTGATAGCATTTGGTTGAACACGCACAAATCACCAATCATTGTATTCGATCCTTACTAATAAGGTGAGCCTATTGTCGTATTCCGGGCATTATTGTTGATTCAAGTCAATTCATACATCTGAGTCCTATGCCATTACATGTGACCGAAAATCCCAATTGGCTGAGGTGTTGATACAGGCTTGATTCTTTGGGTGTATACATGCGTGATATGTATAATATATAATATGTATAGAGTACCGACAAATGTTGAACAGATATTTTACAGTAAAGATCTCGGATAAGCGAAGACCAGGAGCGCGTGGACCAAGCGTGGATAGAGACGCTCTAGTTGGGCATGTAGCTTGACAAAAAGGCATAACGTTGAGTTAGTTCAATAGTATCCAATGAACCGTTATCCAAGACAAGTCTAGGTTAGCTCAATTAGAGTACCTACTCAAAAGTATCTAGAATAGGGTTGACGCCCTAAATACAAAAAAAAGTTGAAAGAGTTCCGATCTTGAGGAAATATATATTAATTAGACTAAAATTTGCACTACACCAAGGAAGGCTTTTAAAAGTATTTTGTTAATGGATTACATCACCGGGTAGATACCTTCCAATTAACCCTTTTGCGTCGAAAGTAAAGAAAATGGAGATTCCTTTTTGTTATAAAATTAAAACACGTTGGACGAAGGCTTTTCGCTCTTTTTAAATCGGTTTCAGCTATTAAGAAATCAGTATACCTGTCTATTATCAACAAGTACACAATATAATCCAGGGTGTGAAGGAATTATTTAGCCACTATCTCATGTGGAAGTCGATTCGAGTCCGACATAAGTACCACCGCTGGCTCCTGGAGGCCCTCGCTCGCCAGTGGTCAGCGGAGGTGATAACTGCGGGGAACTACGTCGAGATAACTTCGCGAAAGAACCTACCCCTAATATACTTCTTCAATTGGGTTATTATATGACATCAAGTTTAAAGATTAACATCTCATAATCACGTCGGTAACAATGCGGCACTTAGGAGGGTCCGGATAACACATTTAGGTACGATTGAAACACTAATTAAAGTAATGCGATATTCAGGTCCCGGTAAATAGGTATAAGGTTTCTCGTTTCAATTTGCAAATTAGTTTCATTAGAAATCAGTATTCTATTACAAAACTAATTTCAATGGTATTTTTGTAACTTTAATGATTTCTTAATTTAGTAAAATAAAATCTTAGTTACAAAATTGTAATCCAGCATATTATTTATTGGATTTTTTTTTAAGAAAGCATAGATTTTAATGGGGTTGAAAACAAGGAGAAGCTTTTTACAGATACTAAATCACGTCAAAAGCCTCACTCCATTACAAAAAAAACCTCCTTCTACACGTGACTGCTCTAGAAGATGAATAAAACTTTACAGCAATCCATATTAAAAGTCGCATTTCCACGGTGTGTGGTGATTTCACGGACGCGTGCGCGTCAGCAAGGACTTCGCACCCTGGAATGGGGTTTTTCTGTGATAGTGCAGACACGTTTGTCTTAGTACATGCGTCGAACTTGGCCGCGTTCGAGAAACCTCGCAAATCTGTGTAGACATATTCACTGTTGTATCTATCGAAATATTTACCATGTTTGTTGATTTCATTGCGTAACCGATATTTCTAGCTCGGCTAAGAACTTGCTCGGCGGTCGTCAGTACACCGTGATCATGGCGCTTGCAGCAGCGCCGAAATATCGGTTACGCTATGAAATCAACAAACTTGGTAAATATCCCGATAGATTTAATAGTGTTTCACATACACTGTGTAGACATACTTTCAATCTCTGTTCTGTAAGTATAATATTAATAAAATGTGAAATATTGCAGGAGTCTGCACTAGAGACACTCACCTATACTTGTCTGTGTCGGTGATGGCATGGTCCCGCGTCGGCGCCCCCGTCGCACTGTGTCGCCACTGCAGCCTCAGCGCCCGGCGCGAGCTGGCCGAGCACGGCAACAGCGCGGAGTCCCCGGGCGCCACCACCGCGTCTGACGGCTCGGTCGTGAAGCGCACACCGGGGTCTGTGGACGGGTCCTCGCCTCCTGGAGAGATGAAAAATTCACGTTAGATACAGGTAATTTGATTTGGTATAATTTGTGAAGGCATAACGACACAAAGACATTATTTTAATGATCAGATCATCATTTCCGCAGAAAAATCTACATAATATTGAGTAGCAGAAAATTGTAATGTGTGAAAGCATTTTATTATTTATTCGAATTAATGTCACTAATCTTAACCTAATCAATCAAGTCAAGCAATCCGACTAGGACAAATAAAATAGATCTACCTAGGTGCGATTTTTTTTTTTTATAATCACGCAGATTTGTAAGTTTTATACAACTTTATCGATATAATGATGTCCATGTATAATATCGTTACAGTATGGCGTTCATCACCATATGCTTTGTACGTCTAACAAAACCTTTAAATCTACTTTCCTAATAAAATAATCATATTGGGACTAAAACGTATAACGAATTATGATCACGTAATGAATGATCTATTAAGAAAATTAAAAGTATGCCAAGATAAATTATGTCATTGTATACAATAGTATAAGACACCATTCGATAGAGATTCCATTGGACAAGTTGCAAGTTATTAGTAATTAATTGTTTATGTACATTATTGAGTGCGACATTGACAGCTCAAGTGATAGGTTATGAGCTATAATACAACAGCAGACACGAACGAACATAATTACAATATCAATAATTTTACGAGTAGGGGTCGAAACTTGACCCCGCGATAGCACTTCTCTGGGTTACCACACGTCCACATATGAAAAGAGGGTATTCTCAAACAATATCATGAACAAACCAGCTCTTTTTTTTCTTCTCCAGGCTTTCCTCTTGTGGCCAAATGGCATTCAATTTATCATTTAGCCTATCGCTTTGGCCTACTGTTATCATGCTGGCCAGATGGGTTGGTACAATTTTTCGTTTGCGTATTTTTCTGTGTGTCGACCATTAAGAATCCTTCGGATGTAATGGGGTGGTGATACTTGTATTATTTCTCCGTCATCACAATGTAGACGGCAATTAATACTGGTATCCGCGGTGAAAGTCTCGGATAGAACCAGGAACAACGCTAAGTTGAAGAAGATGATTACATCTTACGCTGGGTGTCCACGATGCGAGATTTTGCGTATGGGGGCGCAGATACAGACGCATTTACTATTATGGCTGCAGTAGTACGGACAGCCTCCTTTCAAGGGTGCGTAGTCCGCGAAATCATGCGGGCGTATGTACTATCTTGCACCGTGGAAAGGAGGCTTTAATAACTACGCAAGCAATAAAAGTATTCTCGTCCTACTCTCGTTATTGCTTTTTCTCAATTATTTTTTTAATGAATATAACAGAGTGGACACTCTATGACATCACGGACTCACGGGTACCATGGGTCGCCTCGCATGTAATCGTTTATAGAGACTATTTAAGAGCAGTCCTCATCAGCAATACCACGTTTTAAACAGCTGCTTATATCATCATACTGCTAATTCGTGAAATGTTTAGCACACGTGTTAATACTCTTATATGATGCAAATATATTTAAATAGAGACATAATTGCTTTGCCATGTTGATATCATTATCATTGTTATAGCGATTTCTCAGTATCGTCCAACTTTGGAGTCTGCTTATTGCTTTTGATTGGTATGTCGATTTTTTCGTGAATGACTGTCATCTGACCTCCCAGTAGCAAGTGCGCCGCCTTGGAGGTGTCACGGTGAAGTTGTCTTGGTCCTCAAAGGGGTTGGTAATACCCTGGGTACACCTAAACTCTCACATATCCACCAGTAATAACGTCACACAAAACAGCCATCTAATTGCTTACCATTTTCAATAGACTAGAAACCTAATGTCAATCACATTATGAGTTATATCAGTCATCTTTACAACATACCCACAAATGAATGAGAACTGGGGGCCACTTCCTCTTGAACCTCCACAACTCACTTAGGATCAGCTATTCTAATGCGACTGAAATTCAATTTATCTTCAGTAAAGCGACTGTCATCTGACTTTCACAACCAATCGGCTATATCGAAGTTCTGTACTTAGACTATACGAACTTTAGGACTTCAACTGTCCGTATATGCCATAGATATTCCCATGTCATCCGGGACCGACGGCTTACCGTACTCTACGAGGCACACAAGCACCCAGACCAAAGTAAATAGATATCTTGATCTAATATATCGTAGCGAAATACATCAAACTACAAAACAATTACAGTCAATGTAATATATGAGTGCGCCATTAATCCGACAGACCCCTTCTCTTTCATTTATTAAAGACGGGGGAATATCAGCGATCATGTCATCCCGACAAAGCTCCTATTCGTTCTTATCGATAACGCATCTGTCGCCCGCTGCCGCCATCGGGGCCATTCGGACAACTTCGGCGGTGTTCGGCAGGTACGTTTTGTGCAGTAGAAGTAGTGTGACCATGATAAAGGTGGGAACAAATTATCGGACGCGTCCGTAAGCCGCGGCTGATACAAGCTATCTGGGTAGTACAAATAAACGAAACTGTGCAAACTATCGGTTATAAGTAGCGGACGTGACCTTGAGCCGTCCTTGAGCGCACGGACGTCCGAAAAGAATCTGGCCGGCTGGATATTTTTGCTTCCGCGGGGGACGGTGTGAACGAGGAGCGTCTGTGTGTTGTCTCTGTCGTACACATTATTAAGCCGCGTCCGTCAGCCGCGGCTTACGGACGCGTCCGATAATTTGTTCCCACCTTAAAGTCGGAAGTTTCGTGAAAAGTGGCCAAAACGTTGCAGGATAAATGTAATAGGTACCAAATGTATGCAAAAAATCCGGTAAAAAGCAAAAGCCAAGCTTTTGAACCATATTTGATACAATGTTGTATGTAATATGATGTTATGCAGTTTTGGGTTTGTTAGAATCCAAGGTTCCGTTAGTTAGTCCGCTAAATTCTTACGGTTCCGTTCGTTAGTCCGCTATCCGGCTTTTTCTCTTCCACTTCCCACGGTCTTGCGCATCCATGATGATAAGCTCATTGGCATGCATGTCATCCTCCACGGAGCCAAGCCACCACACCTTGGGCGGTAGACTCATATGACACCCACTCTTAACAAAAGCAAATTTAGCTTTAAGGTTTTAGAGACTTTAGAGGTTTTAGGGACTTAGGCTTATAAGTATATAAAAAAACTATATATATAACGCCGCGATAGTTTAAAAGTTACATACTACATCTAATATCAACACGTACAAGTCTTGTGCAAATCATCACTTGTTGACAACCTACTGCCGTAATTCATAAAAGATGGCGCCGTCCGCCCGCATGATGCGCGTGCGCACTCCAACAATAAATCTCGACAGACAGACCAGACGTTATTTGTATTGGAACACTTTCGATTTCGTATTGACCACTGATAGACCATGTAGATCTAGTTCGAGTGTTTGCGTTTGTACTTTTTTTATTGACAGAATTGATTTATTGACAATGTATGATTAGTAGGTTAGGTAGGTTTTACCATGGCACACACCGATGACTTTTCGATGCTTTTCGAAGTTATGTGTGTATTTATCGCAAGTTTATAAGCGCCCGGTTAATGGCATTAGGTTCGCCACCTATTCTATTACATTGGTACCTAAACATAAACTGGCGAAATGTGGGTGCTAGCACCTCTGCCTACCCTTTCGGGGAATATAGGCGTGAGTTTATGTTATGTTATGATTAGTAGAAGAGAAACAGGTTTTCGTGAAATGGCGAAAATACGTACTATTGTGTTGTCACTGTCAAATGCATACACATCAAGACAATTTCGCACAATTTTACAATATTGAAAGTGGCGGCTCGCTCAGTTCACGAAAACGTTACTTTTAGTGTACTTGGTTCATTCATCACTTTGACGATTGGATGTGAAACTCTTTCTTTTAAATAACATATTGCAGTAGACGTTACATCGTGGAAATCTACTATAACAAAATGGATTGCCCACCGCTGGCTAGTCGGACTTATGAGGGCTCCAGATACCCGTATAGACTGCCATAGATGTTCGTATGGCAACCGGGACCGACGGTTAATGTGCTCTCCGAGGCACGACCAGACCAGTGCAAACTGCCATATTCACGCATACAACTTTTTGCACCGAGCGGGGATCGAACCCGCGCCTCGTGCGTAGCAGTCGCGTGCACTAACGCCACGCCACGGAAGCTGTCATATATCCTTATCAATAGAAATAGATCTAAAAACTATTTCTAAAACCACCCCCGATCTCGACGTACACGTAGCCAGCCGAATCTAAATAACGAACAGGAAACTTTAAACCTCCACTTTACAAAACAAACATGTTATTCCTGAGTCAGACACCAGCCGCACTGCCCCAGGTCCTGGCGCCGCCGACACACAGATAACGTCGCCGTGTGACAGATTGGGACAGATTTGTATCCGCCGCGACGTCAGCCCGCGCTCCCGTGCGCCCGCGCCGCTCCTGTCCGCACGATAATGTACCACGATAAAAATCTGTACGCTCAGTAACAATATCACACACGTGTAACGGTATGAAAGTTAATGTACTCAAGAAAATAAATAAGTGGAAAAGTTACAGGCATTCCAACATTTAGTTTGTCCATTTAAAAAGTGTGACGCCTCTGGTGTTGCAAACGTCCATATGACACGGTGACCACTTTACATCAGGTGGACTGTGTACTTGTCTAGTAGTAATACGTAGAGAAATTTGGGTCTGTTTCATTAAGGTAATATCATCATCTTCATGTGTTCCACTAGGATTACCAATTTCAAACCCCAGAGGATTAAAAAGCACTTGCTATTCGAATACTTTTCTCCCCATCTTGTCCAGGACGCTTCTGAGATTCGGAGCCTACCGGATTTTTCAGTTGCAACTTGTTACTAACTTTAGCACAAAAAAAATTGTTAGGAAAGAAAGAGAGAAAGAAAGAGAATGTTTATTAATGATTCGGTATATTGAAGTTAATCTGGGTATCGAACAGTCTGACGTTTCGATACAGGTCTACCGGCCGCAGTCACATATTACATAAGTATATCTTGAATAAGTTTGATAAGTCATGTTACTTGAGGCTTAGTATCATTGAAGATATATCAATAAAGGCCTAGTGATAAACATTGAGATATACTTTTGGAGAAATTGAGTCTAAAATATTGAACGTAGACCTAAGGACAGAGTGGGACTGACCCTCTCGGTCAAGATGGCATCTGTCAGCGTTACTCGCGCCTCGCTACCCGCCGGCTCCAGGGACCAACGATAAATGTAAGCTTTAGCGGGAAGGACAGCAAATTTATTTGTTTGTGTGGCTTTTTATTGGAAGTTATTCTTCTCGTTGGGAAAAATATGGAATTGGAATTCAGCCAGACCGCTTCATATACCACTAGACAGCGTCTTAGATTTTGAGAGGAACCTCTGTTAACTGTCAGACTCTTATATATACTGAAATTGGTAAATTGTATTGGCTAACGAAACTAGACATTACGTTTAATGTTGTATACATGAACACCCCTTCCCAGCTCTCCCCTGTCCCTTCAGGGTGGGCAGCGCGTGTGTGACACCCTTAGTGTTGCACACGTTCATAGGCCACGGTGGCCGCTTTCCATCAGGTGGGCCGTGTGCTTGTCTGCCACCTACGTAGCATGACACAATCTATGAAAAAGTGATGTCAACCCTCCTCGACGTGAATCCTATACACTAAAAGTAGATAAAGCAACAATACAGCGATTATAGTCATGGTCATACACCCAATCATCTCAAGCCAGATGTCTGGGTACGGGACAGCAAACGTGCGCTACTGAGTGAATGAGTAAATATGATTATAAATGATCGAAGTTCTTTATAGTATATAGGTGTTGTATCGTATAAATCCAGATCGTTACAATTTCAAATAGTCATGTCTTTATTTATTTATTTTTGGGTGACTTTGCAAAAAACAGTATTTGATAAAGCCGGCGATAAAAACACAATTTGTACATGAATATGAAATAGCAAATCACATCTTTTCTCGATTAACATTTCGTTAGGTATTAAGTATTTTGTTTACGCCTGTGTAAATCCGAAGGTCCGCCAATATCCATATTTCGTCATAATCTATCTAATATGAATAATACGCCGAAATAGGTACTCGCACATCTTCCAAACGGTGGCATTACATTAGATTTTTTTAATGGTGTATGTTATCATTATATCAGGATTAAAAAAAACCATGTGTTCTGTGTTCTTGCGGACGAAGATACTGGCAACAGCTAATAATATTATAATTACAGGTCAACAATTGGCAATTATGACGTCTCATCATCATGGAGAACTCCACCAGATGTTCTGCGAAACATAGCTTGTGCTATGGAGAAGCAAAGACAAGAAACAATGACCCGACACCCACTGCACAACCATGAAAGAACTCTTGCCGGCTCTTCTTAAAAATCTGCCATATCATGCCAGATTTACTTGAGTCAATAACTCGAAGGAGGAGATTATGGAGACGCCAACATAACTTAAATCAAGAGAAAAGGTAGCTCGTGGTCCCCTACCTACAAAAGGACAAGCTTCGCATGCAACTGAGGCTAACATAGAATGATGATAAATAATATATGATTTTAGATAGACATGTTCATTTACATATTCACTGTTAAATATTTCGGGATACTTACCATGATCATGGCGCTTACAAAAGTACCAAAATATCGGTTGCTCTATAAAATCAAAAAACATGGTAAATATCCCAGAATATTCAACAGTGAATTATGATGAATAGCACAAAAGACACAACCCTCAGCGACCCAGAGAGACATGGCAATAAGTGGAACAAACGAACACATGTTGTATCTCCATCGGCGGTCGCGCGTGCCTCGGCGCAAGCGGGTCAATTAGTTCCCGAGAGTGGCGCCACTTCACCGACACACATTGCCGACATTGCAGAGACGCTGTGATTGACATTGGCCTAATAACTAATTAAATAGTAGACATTCCAATTATTTTATTATTGAGTAATAATGTTTCCAGCAGTTTTCTTTTCTGTCAAGTGCGAGTCGCTTACAGAAAAGGTCCGTAGTACTGAATTGACGGATGAACTTATGCTACATAAACGGTTGTATCTATAGATGCAAGAACTCAAGTCTTTTAAGTCTTTTAAAAGAAACATGACTCGTTACAACGACTTATGACGCTTCACAACTTGATCGAGTCTTTAAACCTTGAGTCGTGAGTCCTTTAAGAGTCTTCGACTACGACTCGAGTTCTATTTTCGACTGAGTCTTTTAAAAAAGACTCGAGTCTTTTTAAACGACTCAGTCGTGACGAAACGACTTAAAAATTTCAAAAGGACTCGACTCGTTGGACTCGTGAGTCGTGCTCATATACTATAGGTACATGTAATCGTTAAGTGTGCACAGGCGATTATTCCGTAACTATTACAGATATCAAAAAACTTTGAAAACTTGTTAGAAATGAAGCGATAAGTACCTATCTTAAACCGTTCCATACATTTAGTACGAAATTAATAGGAAGGTACGAGTAGGTAACTCCCAATATTGAAGTACAATTTTTGAATTAGTACTCTTTGATTTTCCTTCGAAATTTAAAACCTTTATAACAGTTTGTTTTTCCCGCCACTAAAGGACTATATCCAAAACTGGCCTTCCATGGACACAATGTACGCAAATGTAGCTATTGATCAATAATCATGTTTAATTTTTAACGAACTAATAATAATTTCTTGGAGTATCAAGATACATCTTGAAATAATTAGTATTTACTCAATTAGCTCACTGAAATATATATTACTCTTATTATTTACTCTTGGAACCATCTTTCTCTTTTCCCTAATGCTAAAATGTTGCCAGTTATACTAAAGAACATAATCGATTTTTTTATTTTAGACATATGAATATATCGATACAGAGTAATGTATGGGACACCAGAGTTTCATAGGGAATGGATAGATTGACTTGATATAGGTATTGATTTGAAACCTATGACTAATTGATATTTTAAAAAAAGATACATAAACTAAATGATATTGAGTACGCGTCGACTGTGACTCGAATGCGATCGTGAACTGATTCGATGTGATAACTGGTGAAGGATTTTCATATTATGATAGCCTTCCGCTCGCGTGGAAGTCGGTTCTACTCAACGATCAAATATAAGATTTTTAAGAACGACTACGAAATCGTAGAGATATGTCAGTAAATATAACTTAAATATAAAATATCCATTCGTTTGACATTGATATCACTAGAAGTATTATTTAGAAGTATTTGATCGCTAGAAGTTTTTTTGTTAGAAAAGACTTCCTTTCTAACAAAGCGGTTTTTGGGTTCATCACAGATCCACAACCAAACAGGCAAACATATAGGACATTTAACAAAACATTTAAAAAAAAAGTTCAGTATAATGATACTAATAATGTTGTTTAATACCGCCAATGTTCAGTACATTGGAAATATTTACTGTGTAATAGTCGATATAGATACGAAAAAGTAGTAAACATTAACAATATATTAATATGGTCTCGTCTTTGATCATTGTTTTATAATAATGGAATTAAAACTGTTTCTACACGATTCAAAATCAAACTTATTTTTAATCGATTGAGTTTGTGTTTGTAATATGGCAACTAAAAAGAAATCCGATATGAAAATGTCATTCGCTTGTCATCTTGATTTGTAAATACATTATTCTATTTCTCGTGAAAGCCGATTTATTTTCTATTTGTATTGGAAAATGAACCCGGATAAATCTTTCATCACCGAGCCTGGCGAGCCTGCTGACTTAAACCCGTTCATAACGATAATACTGGCACGATTAAGGGAACAGATCCCACGATGAGACAATGTGTGAATTGTAGCATCAACTTATCCTAAAGACGAAGACATGACCTCCGTTTGCAAGAGTTGGCATTGGCAACTGTTAGAGGGCAATAGATTGCACCGCAAGTGCTATGTAAAATGTTTTCTGCTGTAATTGTATTGTCAGACGAAGAACAGTAAATAGGTTGCTGCGCTCGTGTCATGACAATAATTTGGTTTTTGAGCTGGACACGATACCAAGATAATGTAAATCCACCTGCCTAATTCCTGGGTAATGTTTCAATAACTTATGAATCCGAATAATAAAGAAATAATGAATACAGCTAATGTTAAATTATCAAAAATTGACTAAATGTTATGGTCAATATATAATATGAATGATAAATTCTGATACAACCATATGATGTTATTTTATTTCTTACTAGTATGAACTACCAAACCTGTATCATATTTGCCCAATTATTATCTGTCCATATTAGGCCAAGTGCTTATACCAGTTGGACAATGCCCTTTGCAAAATATTGTTGGAAGTACAACAAGTTTCACTGGATTACGTGCTAAACGTACCAGAAAGTACACTGCCTTCAAACATGAGCCAAACTGTATTTTCTGTTATTTATAAACAGAAAAATACAGTGCAATTTCAAGATGAAATAGTGAAGTATTTTATTATCTTTGCCAGTTGAAACAGAAGAAGTAGATGTATTGTCTTGGTGGTTTAATCAAAGGAAATACTTACCAATTTTGACAATAATGGCGTTTGACGTTTTACCTGTGCCTACAGCTAGTGTTCCCAGTGAGCAAGCCTTTTCGAAAGCTGGAAACCTAATCATTAAGAAGAGGAACCTATTGGGGAACAAAACCATAAGGGCTTCTATGTGCCTACCTTCTTGGCTCGAGGTATTAAAAGATAGGGCAAGATCAAATGATGACTAAGCTATATTTGATTAATAAACATGGAAAATTGATTAAACTAATAAAGCTTTGACTTGAATTAAAATGCCTGTTTGTACTAATTTAGAATTACAATACATTTTTTTATTTATTTATTACACTTTATTATTATAATTTTAAACAGCTCATCGTATTCTAAACGACTCGAGTCGTTTAATAAAAGACTCGCGACTAAGTTGTGAGTCTTTTAATAAAAGGTTCGAGTCGTTTTATATCTGAGCCGTATTATAACAACTGGAGTCTCGCAAATTAATAAGAAGACTTGAGTCGTATTTTTGGAGTCGAGTCTTGAAAATCGAGTCTAGTCCTAACTTAAGTGACTTAAAAGACTTCAGTTCTCACACCACTGGTTGTATCTGTTGATGGTATTGACTTAGAACTTGGATTGGTAAGCTTCAAAGTATTGCCATGAGTATTTGGTATAAATTTCAACATGATGCATCCACACATTCCCGGGAAAAAGTTCTTGACAGATAAATAGACGGACAACGAAGAGATCCGATAACGTTCCCGAATATTCTTTTTGCGGTACCTATTGAACACTAAAAACGAGTCGTAGGTACCTACTCCTCAAATGCACCCTTCAGAAATAAAATAGTCACAAAATACTTTCCGAATTTAATTCTCATATCTTGCCCGCCGGCGCGGTCCCGAAATTTACTAAATCCTAAACTTGGTTCCGGAAGCGATAAAACTTCTCCCTTCGCTATAAAACAGTGAACTTTCACTAAACTATGCAAATCTCTTGCCTCAGCGTCAAGCGACTTGCCTTACAGCTTATAATTTACTGCTTATTGAACTTAAACTTTGCTGCAATACATTTAAAGTTTATATTTGACCATGGCAATTTTCGATACTGAATACATTAGCGAAATTTTTTGACATTATCGACTTTGTGGTGTGTCGTGGGTAGTTACAAACGTGCTACTATTGTAATAGATGTTTGTTGCAGACGGTCAACCAGAACCCCAATTCTGGTAATCGTCATCCACTATCATAACGTAAGTAGAACTTATCTATTCATTGCAGTCCAGAGCAGATAGTTGGCATATCTCATATCCCACATACTAATGAACGGGCACTCTGAAGTAGGTACGAACTGGTGAAGAAAGTGGCAACATGCTGCAATACACACACCGAGCTCACTTTTAGAGTTGCATCCTGTCCTCAATATTAGAACGAAAGTTAGATGGGATTTGACTTCATAACCAGTCTCTTTCTAGAGGGAATATCTACTCCTACCAACCGAGCTGTCTTGACACGTTTTCGATAGCTGAAATTCACCAATACTTTTTAGGACAACGTTGGAGCCACCCATCAAAAATTCTCACGAACTAACTTGTGACGGAAGTTACGATTGTAAAAAGCGCTGATATCATTAAACTGAAAATGAAATTTGAGAGAAGAAGCGATGAATAATGAAAAGTCATTACCAAAGCAAAAGTTGTTTGTGAGTTTGCGGGCGGCTCGCCACTCCACAACTAAATTAATTCATTAAGCATGTTTATTTAAACGGGCTCCGTTTCTATTCGATTGAACGTGATTGGGCTACTGTTTTAGACTCTGTCTGGATATAGACTAATTCTTTTCAATTAAATTATTAAACATTGTTATTGTGATACCGTAAGTCTAAGTACTGGAATTCCTTACCGGCGCACGTGTTTCGTTCTTCCTACTAGCGGGGCGTGAAAAAGCATCTGATGAGGCCGACAAGCTGAGCGCCACCATTGTAGCACTGAACGTGTTTGCAATGGTGATCCTCTTTCATGAGACTTTGCCTTCAGCTTAACATCAGACGAGGTGAAGTCAAACTGCCGTGCCATAAATAAAATAAAAAAATCCAAGCTTGTCGTTTGTAGCGAGAGGTTTACTCATTCACTGTTTTCTTGATAAAGGTTTGTTTTAGCTTTTACGGGGTCGAGATCCTCAAGAGGAAACTCAACTTCAAAATCACATCTGCTTAGAAAGTGTACTAATTTATATCTGTCCTTTAAGTATTGACTTTTCCAACTCAAACACAAATGTAATAAGTAAAAATGTTTTAACCCTTTGAATTCCCAATAGCCTAAAACTACATCCGAATAGCAATAAACCGCTCCTATTTCCTTTTGAAAAACGACACCAAACTGTGCCACCACGACAAAATAGTCTCACAAAGGCTGAACGCGGTCGCCCTGGCCACGATAGAAAAAAGTCAGCTGTCACAAAAGCGCGGGAACGCCATGATTGTAAAATGTCGGATGTAGGCCACTCGGACGTTTTGTAATGATGGTTTTGAGCTTCTTTAAATGGTTCGAGAATCGCACGAAAACGACCCGTTGTATATTTTTTATCACTAATGGTAGGTTTGGCTGTGCAAATACTATCCCATCTTATCAAATGGATGGGAGAAGCTGATATTAATATATAGGAACGCGACACTAAATCTGTGACTAACTTCTCGAGTTATAGTAGATAATAATGAAAAAAACACATTAAAAAGTTGTAAGTTCATTAATCAAAGGATAAATACGACTTTATGGTCGGGTTTTAGCATAATATCGTGTCGGTCAGTGTAAAACTTAGTACGTGGCTTCAAGTATGGAGATGTGTATGAATAGGAGCGATGGACGATGGATCTGTTACAACTGGCGCGGACAAATGGGTCGCAGGAGAAATGAAGTGGCGACCCACATAGTGCGGCGTTCTAGCTCGCATCGGCCAGAGTTATACATGAGCATGTATCGGTTTTGAGGACGTTCACGTATGTAATGATTACCAGAGTTTCTATTACAGAACTGTAGAACTATTAATAAGTATGCAATAAGCAACGGCCAGTACAGATAGATGTTGTCTTTTTCAATTAAAAAAATAGCGTACATCGAACTATTTTATAAGAAAATATATTGGGGTAGGAAAGGGAACCCATCACTCACCCACAGTTAAACATTTCCAACGATAACAATAGGAAATTATTACTAATTTTCATAGAAAGGAATGCCAAACCGCATCTCTCAGAGCAAGTAAAAAGGCTTACCCGAGGACAGATGTTGTAGTATGTGCTATATTCCACAAATGCGACGAACATAATATATCTTGACATGTGTTTCGCCTGTACACGAGGCATCTTCTGGAGCGCTATCGAGCGAACATCTATTAATGATGAATGGAGGTGTGTATACTGGGTGTAAGGGGAACACTCCCGAAGTTGAAGACCCATGGTAGTACCTACTCATGGTACACAACATATTGGCATGAAAAACATTACGGCAAAGCAATTTTTTTTTTCGCATTGTTTACTCTCCGTCGTATATTTCATGATTTTTTTTCATTCAGCTTTACTAACATGATGGAGAGTGAATAACGCAAAAAATTGTGTCAATTGTGTGTAATTTCAAATTGAGAACTACCAGGGGCCTTCGGCTTCGGGAGTGTTGCCCTTATACCCGGTATGTATATGTATACTCCATTCATTACATTACATAGTTAATATCATTTTCAAACCTATCTGTGTACATTCACAATGTGCCTTTTCGTATCGTCATCAATATGACAGCTACAAAAATTTGCGCGATGTTGGTAGTCGACTAGTAAGTAGTGTTTGGCTTTTTATGGACTGTTAAGTCAAAAAAGCACATGATCCAGCTGATTGCCTGCGGTAGTCGTCCGTATAAACGTTTTCAAACGCTATGGCATATCGTATTACCGCTCGCTCCCAAACAGCCCGAGTGATCAAACAGAAACTCGACACCAAACTAGTAGTGGCACTTAACAGCGGTTTTCTGACGGTACTTCGACGACCAGTGTTTAGTGGTAGAGCATTCGACAGAGGTCACCAGTTCTATTCACAAACCACCAAATGATTATGTTCAACAAAAAAAAATCGTTGAACTTTTATAAGTAACTAGGTTACCCGCGCAACTTCGTCTGCGTCACCCCGTTTTTGCAACATTTTTCATTCCTTCTCCGCACTTGTTGGTCGTAGCATGATGTTATATACATATAAACCTTTCTCTTCAACCATTCTGTCTATTAAAAAAACCTGAATACCCGAAAAACTTGATGCAGTTTTAAAGATTTAAAGATTTTAAAGATTTAAGCATACAAAGGGACATAAGAACAGAGAACGCGACTTTGTTTTATACTATGTAGTGATGACTGATGACTAGACGTTTCCGGTTTTGTTCTTTCGTCGGGTTTATTATTGTTTATTTCAAATTCTTAATTTATCGAAATACATATTACTTCGATCAATCAAACTTTGCGATTAGTTCAACTTGTACGATCGTCGGGCCCCGCCGTCTTCGCGTGCGGAACATTTGACAGCTCCGTGTGCTACCCGTCGAAGTGTCGTGTCGTGGTCGTGAGCGAGCGATTGAGTTCGTTACGAGTATAAGAGTAAGTTTGTATTGAAACTAACGCCACACGTTAGTAACTAGTTATAGAATATGTATTTGTTGGCTGTTAGATGTTCGACAGAATAAAAACTTTAATAATCATACTATAGCCGCTTCTTTTTTGAGTTTGAAATTATAATATCGACTCGAAAATCAATTTCGGCAATAGGGATAGTGACGAGATCATGCGACTCTACCTAATACCTACTGCTTAACATTATAATTTTTGTGGATAAATATGCATTGTGAAGTAAAATATTGTCTAATTAAACAGACACTATCAGAAAATATAATTGGGGGAGGGACGTACCGCACTCCTCAAAGCAATTGACTTTTTACCCAAGAAGAGATGTTGGTCGTATGTGCAATATCCCGCAAATGTGAAGAAAAAACTTCGACATGTGTTTCGTCTCTACACGAGGCATTCGAGAAATTAGGTATGATTTTTTCTTATTTTTAGTTCCGAAAGTAGGTCAACACTTATATGATTTACAACTTGTTAGATTCTTTATTTCATTAATGACTTTTCTTATGAACCATACACGTGTAAACGCAACGCAACGATGAATACGATATTCTCTGGCCCTCCATGCATTCGCGCCACGCGCTCAAATGTGTGATGTCTCGCTTTTCTAACGATTTTGTATAGAGCTTTTTATCGGCTCGAGAAATTGCGTTTACAAAATCAAATAGCTTTAAAATTATTTGTCGAAAGAAAATTTCACGAAAGTTGTTCATTATATTATTGATATTATTATAAACTGTTCCCTCTGTGGCGTAGTGGTAGTGCACGCGACCTCTACGCACGGGGCGCGGGTTCGATCCCCGCTCAGTGCAAAAAGTTGTAGGTATGCATGAATATGGCTGTTTGCACTGGTCTGGTCGTTCCTCGGAGAGCACGTTAAGCCGTCGGTCCCGGTTGCCATACAAACATCTATGGCAGTCGTTACGGGTAGTTGGAGCCCTTAAAAGTCCAACCAGTCTAATTCGGAACTTCGATATCACCATTGGTCATTGGACCATTGGTTGTGGAGGTCAGATGGCAGTCGCTTCACGTAAAATATCGAAGTTCAGCCGCATCACAGTTAGACTGGAAAGCCGACCCCAACTGAGTTGGGAAAAGGTTCAGAGAATGATGATGATTATTATAAACGGTTCATATTTCGAGAACAAAGTAGCCGAATGGGAAAAAGGTTCAGGGAATGATGATTTCGAGAACAAAGTAGTTACGAGTATCACGCCTGTTCTGAAATTGTTTTATTTTATGTAAAAGTACCAAGCAGAGTCTAATGCTCACTGGAAATAATAACTGTTTCAACTTGACAATTAGGTAACCACTAAAACCTTTATTCGGTGCGTTAATAACCCTTACTGATTACTTTACTGTGGAATTGAATTTTGATTTAAAACTGCCAATTCCCCATGTCATAGCCGCTATATATGTCAACCCCTGTTACACTCAGAACGTCAAATCATTTCACTAACACGACCGATGGATTGCACTTCACACATCACAGCTGAGCCCAATAGGTTTGAATGCTTTATTATATTTTTTTATATAGGACATATAAATTTGACTTCATATCACTTATTGGTAAGCTGAAGGCAATGTCTCAGGAAAGAAGGTCGCCATTATAATCACGTACAGTGTTACAATGGTGACACTCAGCTTGACGGCCTCATCAGATGCTTTTTCACGCCCCGCTTGAAGGACCCAGGGACTGTGGGAAGAAGGAAACACGTGAGCTCGCAAGGAATTGCAAGACTTGTGACAGCGGCTGTAAGACCCATCATGGAGGACTGTTTAGAGTCGGACCAGAACCTACTCAGGTATACTCTACGTGAACAGAAGTCGCATCAGCTAATTACTGGCTTTGATGATAAATAGTGATTTGATATTTATGTTTTTAATTTAAAATTTACTCCTACGCACAGGGCCTGAGGGAGCATCCAACAATACCCACACGGACGGGCTCGGTAAAGGTTTATTAACACTTAACACACCTACATTGTCGGATTAGAACTCGCTCTCTGCACACAGTAGCTCACTCCCCAGAGACCCGCGGGTCTGTGCTGACACGTGAGTAATAAAATAACTTTATATTCGTTCAACAGACACTGTCTGTGTTCAATTGAAATAGAACTCTATACTACAGACACGTAGAGGAAAGCCCGAGGGGCCAATGACGAAGAATCAATCGATCAGCAGGTTCGATTCCATTCCGAATGCCGCTCTTTTACTCTCTTTTTTACCCGAATACGGCAAAGTTAAAGGAGGGTTATGATTTTAACAACATTTTAACTATGTATGTATGTAGTAGGTTCATCTGTTCCCTTATAGCTCGTTAAATAATTATTAGAACTGAACAAATGAGGTATCGTTAGAAACTTTTTGATCGTCCGCTGGTTGAAGACTATATGACGTGTCACTTAATCTAATGTGGCACCTTCTAGCGGTCATAAAGTACTGTCTTAAAAATAAATTTATTATGCCAAGTTCATCTCAAATGAAAGTACTTAATATGTATACATTACTAGCTATAGCTTACCTTAAACTAACATGAAAAAAGCTAAAAACTTCAGGTAAAAAATCACACTCTAAAAAGTATTATATACAAGAAAATATTAAGTATGACCCAGAATGTGTTGTTTTGTTAAAGTAACTCCTTTAGCGATTTACAGACGTAAATATATGAATTAAGGTATATGTGTATTATTTCGTCTTTCATAACCAACCATGGACTATTGAGTTGGGTTTCCTACTTTAGTGCGAAAGCCTTATTTATATAAAAAAAATCAACCCACAATTTGATCCCTAAAGACTAATAATATCGCCCACGTACACAACCGGGCACATTCCATTCTATTACAACGGCTCCTAGGTCGGCCATCACACATCTTTGCGCGAACAAATTGGCGGCGAGAGGAAATAGTCCCTTGTGCACACGAGCCGCCGCCGCAGCCAATATCCGGCGCCGGGGTGACCGGACCTGACAGCCGGCAGGCGGCCTGTGGACGAGTTATTGCTTTAGGATGTGTCCTCATTCTGCGTAATACTTTCGATTGTTAACCTCGCCAGCTGATAAATCGATAAAATTGTGGGTTTAACCTTAATAGGATATAGAGAACTACAGTTTCTTGCCGGAGTCTTCCTAGGCCGGGGCCGCGTTTCGAACCGGCGGTGGTCCATTTGCTCACAAATTTATAAAACATTGTTGATATTGACTTTTTGTAAGTGCCGTTTAATGGTCTATACAGAATAAATAATTTTTATATTTTGATTTTGACAGTTAGGATGATTTTAAGGTTCCATCAAGAACTTCGGCGTCTACGCTAACCTCATCTTACTTCTTCTTCGTGGCAACAATTAGAAATAAAATTAGATACGCCCAAAACAAAACTCAGCGACGCCTACTGCACTTTCAGACACTTCATTCAGGTCGGCGACTGTGCAGGTGTGAGGGCAAAGCGAGAAGGAGGTGGTCCACCGACTGCAGTAGTGCACCACAGTCACAGCCACCACTCGCGTCCAGGTAACTCCATTCTACCTGATTCGCTTTACAGCAGCCGTACTGATACATCGATACAACGTACATACGACATACATACAGTTACTTAAGTGAATATTATCTGACCTTTCCCTAGTCCAAGGTGAGATGAGACAGAAAAAACTTGGAGATGTCTATAAATAAACATTGTGCATATTTTGTAGGCAAATAGTGAGGTGCAGATAATTAGTGGTATACATGTCTTCAAAAGTAAATTCGTTCCTTATGAGGACCACATTCCTGCATTTTGAGAAAGGTTCTTGATAATTGCGACATTTACGCAAATTGCCTCTCAACATTGGGAGAGACCTGTGTGCAGCAGTGGACTGCCATATGCTAATTGTTCGATTCATTGACTCAAATATTGCACCGGCAGATTATCCTACTAATATTATAAACTTGAAAGTTTGTAAGTATGGATGGATGGATGCTTGTTACTCTTTCTTGTACTTTACTTTACAATTATATAGCTCATGTATACACAGAACAACACATGGGCTACAATATATAAAGATATTGTGTGAATTCAACGCAGCATTCAACAGCTATTTGAATTATAATTATCATGTATTATTGACTACAGTTTATATTCTTACATAATTTCGAAGTTCTGTCACGGGATTTTGCTGGAAAGCCTCCGAAACTTCGGAGAAGTGTACAGCGTTATTTAAACTTCATAAAATTTTAGCGGTACAAACTTTCAAAGACTAGTCGACAGTTTAAGCCAGTCGTTTGTATATGTACTTACCGTAATAACATTAATTCCCACATAAATAGTATAAATGTAAGCGGTAGTTGTGAGTAGTTATCAATAATTACGAGTAGTGACCTCGAAGTTATCAATTAACAGTAAATAGTTCGACCTACTTCACCAGAGGCACAGGGCAGACTGTCGCCGTCAACACATAATCACTCTTGGCTGTCAACAACTCTTCAAGCAGCCCGTCATGCCCGTGAACGATCACTCACCGTGTCAGCGCCACTAGTTGTCAAATAGTGGTTGACATTTGACAAGTTACAGCGGTAATGTGTCGAATATCGAGCACACATCAATACTAATAGGTATTCTGTGTCAAGAGTACGCCCGAACCTGACATTATTAGCTAGTAGCAGGCGAGATTACTTAGTTATTAAATATAAAAAATGCTTACACCTTTCTCCTTCCAGGTGTAGTATTTTCCTTTAAGAGTTTCCTCTATTTTCATTAATGTTTTCATGCCAGCACGCCCCCGCGGATATAGCGGGCTGTGCGGGTCCGGAGTCTTCTCCGAACCCGTTCTGCCGTCTTGTTCTCGAGTAATACTTGCTCGCTGAAGGAGGCGGTGATTACCTCAGACCTGTCTTGTTTCAGTATTTGCCGTGTTTGCAAAGGTGACTCTCTTTCATGAGACTTTGCCTTTAGCTTAACATCAGGCGAAGTGAAGTCAAATTGACGTGCCATAAATAAAATGTCTTGCGAGGTCAACCATGCTAGCCTGCCCACTTAAATATAACATACGAAGGTATAAGCACAAATTGTAGACCCAAAATGTGCTTAAAATGAGCTCTATACAAGCAGTACGCGTTTTTAGGCTGCCTTTTGATGATAGCACTGGGTGCAACTGTGGTGGACGAGATTATCAACCAATAATAAATTATATCAAAACAATAAGACGTTTTCTTCGCCACTAATGTTCAAGATCTGTGACGATAGGTTGTTTTAATCTATTTCACGAATTCGTTGAGTAGTCAGCCTTAGTTCGGATCCATGTGAGCAAAATTGCGTATGTGGTGTGGTTAAACGTCTGTGGTCCAAACAGACACATCTGTCGGTATGTAGTGCGGTGAGCGGGCGGCGTTCTGACAGAGATGGTGTTGCAACTGACAAGTTTAGTTTAGTTTAGTTTAGTTTGTTGACAACTTATTCAATTTGTAAACAAAATAAATTAACTATGATAGGACGCCTGATAGCTGTGATCATCAAAGTTGATCGAACCATAAAAAGTGCTCATTTAACGATATAAGGCTGATGCTAATATACCTTCTTCTGCCTACGCTTTCGCGGATACACCGGCGGGAGTATGTACTCGTACCTTTAGAAGTTACTGAATATTATATTACTTTTTTACGTATATTACTAAACAAAAAAATAATAAGTTCAAGTATTAAAAAAAAAATTGAGCGACTGACTGACCTGTTTCCTGTAGTTTATCCCCACCCAAGACTGTACTTATTCTGTTAATTCCGGAACAAAAATCAACAGAAATCTCAGGTATAGGTACTTTATGTTAAGAAAAAATACTGATGCCAGATGTGCAAACACCTCGGAAGCATACAGGCATTATGTTTAAACGTATAAATCTTGATGACAACATGTTCAGTCAAACATTTTAAAAACCAGTGAGTCCTAAAACCAAAATCTTTAGACTTATCTCGAGATGAGCTGAACAAAATGCAAAACTTTAAACTGAAGTCACTTTAGAGTACCTCCTACAATTATCTTCTTAAAAAGACAAAATAAATAATCAGCGGTGTCTAGACTAGCGGCAGTTTAAAAGTAATTGCGGCTGGTCGCCGGTGCGCACTGCGCCTTTGAGCGAAATGCATGCATAGAATAAATTATGTCATGTAATCGCTGAGAAAACGCGCCGAGGTAAGCGGTGATGCGCACGTCTCCTCTGATTTAGAACGGTGACACGGGACATCAGCTTGCTTTGCATGGAAATTGAGACTATCAGCTAAGCTTCTGGAAAAGTTAGACGACTTCAAAAATTATTCATTTATTTATTTAAAATACAATTGCAAATATAGGTTGTAGACAGTTGTTATATAGGTATAATGATTACGTTTCGCCATATTTTACAATGATAGGCATGCAATTTAACATTAATTCATTTGAAAAATAAATATTATTATGTTACTAGCTGTTGCCCGCGGCCCAGCCCGCGTGGACTTCTGATCCCATTCCCGCTGTTCCATACCGAGCATTTAGGGGTATGAAAAATAGATGTTGGCCGATTCTCAGACCTACTCAATATGCTCACAAAATTTCATGAGAATTGGTCAAGCCGTTTCGGAGGAGTACGGGAACGAACATTGTGACACGAGAATTTTATATATAATATTGTAAGTAAGAAAGATTATTGATGAAATAAGTGAAGAGAACGTCAATCTCGTCGCATCGGTCCTGGTGTCATAGGAATATCTATGATAGTCGTCAGCTAAACGTCTTAAAGTCCGTCTAGTCTAACTAGAACCTCGTTATCGTGAATTGGTTATGAATTTTGATATTTGCCGTGAAGTGACTGCCATATGGCCTCCACAACCTATAGGCGATATCAAAGTAGGTACGCAGTTAGCTCAATTGTTGGACATTTAAGGCCTCCATTACCCGTAACGACCGCCATGTTCGTATGACAACCGAGACCGACGGCTTAATGCAGATTAGTGCAAATAGCCATATTCATGCATACAAATATTTGCACTAAACGGTAAAAGAAATCGCGCTTCCTGTGTAACAGTTGCTTTTACTGGCACCACGCTAAATATAATATATTGTTCCTATAAAACGCGATGTAATGTAACATGTTTATTTAATAGAATTACAAAACTATATCCCTCTTCAAGTCTTCCCATTCTTCTCGATTCTCTTTCAATCAACTAATTCTACCATCAATGGAACGTCCCATGGTACTACGGAAAATAACCGATATAATCGCATGTCAACTGCCGCTTACCTGTGTCAAAACAGAGGAATTGGATAAAATACGTTTTAATACTCGCATACCTACATCAGAAATCCAATAACATAGAAATATCTGAATCTGAACGTTGGATATACAATCACATTCCTGGAAGACACAACACAACACAAAGACAAATAAAAACAAGGGAATAGTTAACGTGGACGCGGCTTCGTTCCCCGTTTTTGCATTTGTATGCAGAAATATGACAAATCGCACTAGTCTGGTCGTGCCTCAGCGAGCACGTTCAGCCATCGGTCTCGGTTTTTATACGATTATCAATGTCAGTCGTTACGGGTAGTTGATACCCTAAAAAGTCCAACAACTGGACTGACTGTATCTCGATATCGCCTATTATACAGGCTGTGGAGGCCAGATGGCAGTGAAGTCATGGAAAAATTGAAGTTCAGCTGCATCCCAGTTAGACAGGAAAACAGCAAAAAGGGAAAAAAAGGGATAGCACAGCCAGACAAGCACACAGCCCACCAGATCAAGTAACCTCATCGTACTACGGGCGTCAATGTAAAAACCCTTCCAATGTCTTTTGAAGAACCCCATATTGTATATTAGCTTGGGAAGACCACAACAGGGAGATCAACATGACAAATAAAGAAGAAAAAAGATCTAGAACAATCTTAAAATTAACATAACTAACTCACGCCTTTATTCCCGAAGGGGTAGGCAGAGGTGCTAGCACCCACATTTCGCCAGTTTATGTTTAAGTCCCAGTGTAATAGGTGGCGAGGTGCGATAAATACACACATAACTTCCAGAAGCATCGAAAAGTCATTGGTGTGTGTCATTGCCATGGGAAAACCTGGGATCGAACCCAAGACCTCGTCTCAGCAGTCCATTACCCATACCACTAGGCTACCGCGTCTAACAATCTTACTCCTCGCATATTTAAATACAGAGTACTACAATGCTATATGTTCAGTCCGTGCAATGAATATCATGACTCCACTACCCTTGCCTTCCGTCTACGTCAAAGTACAGCATCCAGCCCAATGAACCACTGATAACAATTTATTCGTATTTTAGAGCACCCATAGCCTTCACAGCTAAATGTCGTCCTTACCACACGCGAATAGTGTTGCAAATTGTTTGCAGCTGTGTCGCTGTGCGAACGTAATTAATTACTTCATGCAAACAACGTACTATACAGCTCAATTAGAATTAAATTAGACGATGTAAGCGAGGTGCACAAGTTTATTAATTTAAAAACAAAACAGTGACAGCGGGGTTTTATACTTGTTACTTACTTTATAGTTTTAAGACAGTTAAAAGAAAATTTTGATTTGACGTGAGACTTGCAAGGGCTTATTTGTATGTGGATGTATGGTGGATAGGTAGATAGATAACTCTTTATTTTGCACCACGGTTTAGTAAAGATAGTCCTAGTGGAACGTAGGCAGTTGTTCTTGTTACTTTTTTACGCAAAGAGGGCAAATCGGATCTAGCTGAAATATGATATAGGAATTAGGAATAGATTACAGACTAGTCGGCTGTTTTTTATCCCCGGTAGGATTTCATTGTTTTCCTTTTATTTAATATATGAAATTTGTTAGAGAAATTTCATTCTTATAATCGACTCTAAAGATCGATGCAATTAAAGTACAGGGCGCAACTTTTACAGATTTTAGTCGGTTCGATTACCGGGTGTGGCAAGCGAATTTTTCAAAATAATTGAATGCAGTTTTGTTTCTTTTCAAAAATAAAGGAATGTTTCCTTTGAGTAAAAATTTCAATCTGCAGTATTAAGACTACTTTCCCTTTAGGTGGCATTACAAAATTCCAACCTGTATACATAGAAGTACTTAGGTAACAACCAAATATTTATTATTGCTCGTACAACCCTCGGGCGAAATTCTCCACATTTCCCTACTTACACGTAAATAATACGCGTACTAAATTCCCCGAAAAAAGCCAGCTTTAACAGAAATTTAATAAAGTTGTGTTTTAATATGACAGACGCAGGTGCCCCGAGTGGAGCCGCGCTCACGGCCGGAGCGGCGGGAACGTTGGTGCGGCAATAAGACATTCCGCGGTCAAATCTGCACCAATTTTGTATGTTATAACAAAGTTGTTACATTTTTGTGGCAGATTTGACACAGGGATACGTCTGGTTTTGTTGCGTGATACGTACAGAGCTGGATGTGAGCATATATGTCATATATGTGGCAATACAATTAACGCTATGAATTCCTTACCAACGAACGTGTCTCATTTTTCCTATAGTCCTATAGGCTGTGAAACGAACTCCCTGCTGTGGTTTTTCCAAGCGACTACAATATAGGGTTCTTCAAGAAGGGCATTAGAAGGTTTCTACAGGGCAGGCAGCGCGTGTGTAACGCCTCTGGTGTTGCAAACATCCATAGGCCACGGTGACCGCTTCCCATGCCAGCTAAGAGGTATAATAAATAAAACGGTATTAAAGACAGGACTTTTGCCTTCAGTTTACCATCAGGCGAGATGACTTCAAATTGACGAGCCATTAATAAATTAAAAAGCATGCGCGAATACAACTCGAACTTGGTCGGAAGTAGGAACTACACTGTATTTGCTATTTCTGTATACACAAATTCTAACTCAGTCGGAGTAAATGTGTCTTCTGTATAAGTTCAGAGTGTTGAGTAACTTTTCGTCTGAGTGTTTTACATGCATAGTACACATTAGGCTCTCGATAATGCGAATCGCAATATCATCCATACTGAGAGTTCTAAGGCCACTAACAGCTTTACAGTAGCGTAGACGTTGCCTCTTTGGTACTATTTTACCACCTCTATCATAGCGAGTGTTTCAGTGATATTCCAATCAGTCACGCCGTCTCCTTTCTTATATAAAATACAGGGTTTAGGTGGCACCCTCCATGAAATCAAGGACACAACAATTCATCACTTCCTCTCTTTGCTGCACACCGTAATGACTTCGAATTCTTTAGGAATACTCTAGTGAGGCGTAACAAAGTCGACAATATGGGAATTGGATATTTTGAAACCGCTTGACATTGTGAGAATTGTACATTCTGAACCTGAACGGTCTCTGATGTGGTTGTCAAAACTATTGTACCATTTTTGCGACGACCTCCGTGGCACGGGTTCGATTACCGCTCAGAGCAAATATTTGTGCGCATGAATATTAATATCTGCATTGGTCTGAGTGTTTCTATGTATAAAAATGAATCTAAGTATATAGATTGTCCTAGAATATTTATTTATTTAATGCTGACTGACCCTCTCTATCATTTCTTTTATAATCTCACACTGACAGTTGCTAGACAAGGTAACAGCAAGCTGAGTCTACTAACTGCAATATGCTTTCAAAATACCTCGGAACACCACGGTCTTAAGTACGAGCACATACCAAATAGATCGTCTTGTGTGCGTTGCGTAATACGATTCTCGTCGTCACCCCTGACCAAAGGGATCGTTTACCCAATTAACAAAATACCTTGTCGGACAAGGGTTGGGCGCCATGTCAGATAGAGAGGGTCGTGGCGCTCCCTCCGACAAGATGACGTTAGGATCGAGTTACAGCGCAAGATTGTGGACAACCGTGGTGTCCTATGTGTGGTCGGCACGAAACATGGACATTAAAAGGCATTTAATATATTCATACCCTAATTAATGCGGGGCTTATCGTTAGGAAGGATGCAATTAAAAAGACAGTGCTTCTGAGGGTACCCCTGCCCATCGCAAAAATACAAAATATTATTTAAAATGAATTATACACGTGAAAACATTGTTGTTGAAAGGCCTATGGCCAGCAGTGCGATAGGCTAATTGATTGATTGACGAGACCTAGATTGAGACTTTGCCTTCAGCTTAACATCAGGTGAGGTGAAGTGAAATTGACGTGCGTGATAAATAACAAGTCTCTCAGAATAACAGAGATAGGTATCTTCTAATTTAGGTAGGTATATGAAGTATAAATACCATAACTACTGCTCTCACGGCTGGAATTCTTACCTGGAAACAAAAAAAATGATATATTAATTCATGCGACTTTAAAAAAAAACGCTGGCCTGTTGGCCTAGTACTTACTGGTCACGGGGTCAAAGGGTGAGTAACCACCTAAGTCAAAGCCGCGGGCAATACACTACTTGTAACCTAATAAGCAGTACTTAGTACACTTATCAATTAACGGCAATTTTTTTGTGTAATTTATATACTAATTAAATGTCGATATTTCCGCCCGATGAGGTCGTACCACCGGTCAAGAACCCGTCCTACCACACAGGTGATGACCGCTATGTCTCGGTAATGTCTGGCGGACATCTGCGGCGCTGGCAGCTCCACAAACAATCATCTCGATCATCTGACCCTTACACACACAAACAGAGCGTCAACTGGCCGCGGATTTCGGCGATATTTATTGTTTCACACGACGCATGGAAGCGATCAATCTCTTGTTATTTATATAAGTACTCGTATGTGTACTTACGTGTGTTTATACATGTGGATAAAAGTGTTTTGTACACCAACGGTTAGGCAATAACAGTTACATTCAATGACTTCTATTAAAACTTCTGGACTACGGAAACATAAATTTGGTATATACACAAAACACTTCAACCCGACCATTGTAGCTGTTTCAAAATTCATCATAATCTGGACTTCGTAAGCATGCGAACCCATTGATTATGTACAAATTAGTACCCTGCACCCACTGGTCTCCGCAATTATTCCATTTGTGCCCTGATCTGTATACTGTTTGTCCTGCTTGTGATTTTGACGTGACAACGTCTTATAAATTGGCTTGCCGGGTGACACTTCAAGAAACTGCGTTACGCTCCGCTCACGTTATGCGCTCACAATGAGAGCGAGTGAGAGGCACGCGTCCCTTGCCCGAGCGAGAGAGACAGAGCGAGAGAGAGAGAGTGAGAGAGATAGGCATACACACCGGTTCATGTCTTCTCAAAGTCGTTGTCACGTAAAACTTTCGCCCGTATACCGACTTTACAGGCAACCAATTTTTTTATTTATTTATGGCATGTCAATTTGACTTCACCTCGCCTGATGTTAAGCTGAAGGCAAAGTCTCATGAAAGAGGGTCACCATTGCAAACACGTTCAGTGCTACAATGGTGGCGCTCAGCTTCACGGCCTCATCAGATGCTTTTTCCCGCCCCGCTTGATGGACCCGAGACTGTAGGAAGAAGGAAGGAATTTGACTTATAAAGCTTTTGTGGAAGACTGCCGTCCAAATTGCATGTGAGGTAGACTTGGCCCCAAAAGTTCCAAAGAGCCCGCTATCGTTTCCCTTAGTTTACTATTTTTAACCGACTTTCATAAACAAGGAGGTTATATATTCGACAAACTATACTCTATTTATCCATTTCTAGCTAACGTATTGTCGTCTATGCAAAGTTCATTCATTATAAATTATTCATACGCAATACAGTACACTGTCAACCGTATTACATGAATCGTAAGGTTCATTTTCTTCTGGCAGCAGTCGTAGTCATGGCTGCTACGAAAGGAAATTGGATGTAAAACTAATTATCCGATACCCTATTAACGGTTAAACAGCATAATCATAAACAGGCGTTTGATTTTCAACCTTATTTCTGTAGCATTTCGGTTTATATTTCATAATGAGTTCATGGAAAGCGAAGATGTCATTTGACTAATTTCTTGGAATTCATTTTATAGACATAAATCAGTATAATGTTAGACATAGAATAGATAATATTAGAACAAGAGCAGTCTCTAATTTGATTTCAAGAAAGGTTCAAGCATTTTATATCTACCGATGAATCCTAGAATAGAATTCTCTGAAGCAAATGTACAGGACACAAACTCTTTTTATTCCCCGTTCAGTGGTGGTAACCCCATGAACTGGAAATGAAGAGAGTTTGAAAAACGGACACAGTAGTCGTATGATGATGGTAAAAAAAATCAGTGGAAAAATTCCCCTAAAGTAGTAAGATCAAAAAAAATCTCAAAAAAAACCGCGGTAGCCTAGTGATATGGGTAATGGACTGCTGAGACGAGGTCTCGAGTTCAATCCCAGGTTTACCATGGCACACATGAATGACTTTTCGATGCTTTTCGAAGTTATGTGTGTATTTATCACAGGTTTATAAGTGTCCGGGTTATGGCAATAAGCTCGCAACTTATTACTTTGGGACCAAAACATAAACTGGCGAAATGTGGGTGCTAGCACCTCTGCCTACCCCTTCGGGGATAAAGGCGTGAGTTTATGTTTATGTAGTAAGCTCACTTGTAAACTTTCTCGTTGCAGGATATATGGTAAATACAATAATTTAACTTTTGATTTGCTTGACGTTTCCGCCAGGTTGCACTAGCCGTGGACACAAGCTGACTGGAGTATGTGCTGTTAAGTCACAAGAGCTGCAGGGAGGGTGAAGTTTCTTGTTCATCTACCCCTACATCGCACTTGTTACGACACACTACACTGACCGTGTCTTTGTTTGCTAGTCCGTAGTAGGACTGCGAAACAACACAGCTTTTGAATCACCGGATTCCATGTCGCAGATAGCTTGAAGCACTCTTGCCGATTGAAGTTGCGATGTTGTCTAATCTAACCGCGGCTAGTGCAACCTGGCCGAAACGTCAAGCAATTCAAAAGGTAAATTATTGTAATTACCATATACATACATACATACATACATACATAAAATCACGCCTGTTTCCCATAGGGGTAAGCAGAAATCACGGATCTCCATTTGCTACGATCCCGACATACTACTTTCGCTTCATTCACTTTCATTACCTTCTTCATGCATGCTCGTCGGTTTAGGGTTCCTACACCTGCCCCGATTTGGTTCAGGTATGTCCGCCTAGGTCTTCCCCTTCCGACGATGCCATTTGATTATTATTATTATTGTATTTACCATTTGATACCGTTAATACCCGGGCCTCACTAACAAAAGACTAAGCTCAGTGAATGTTCCAAAAATTCATATTCCACCATCAAGAGTAACGTTCATACTTAACAGTTCAAGCATTCATTACAAATATAATGGGGTTCGCCTGCACAGAGGGAGCCTGGGAGTGGGAGGGCGCCATTTTAACTTGACGCGCCGCGAATATTTAATTAATAAGGAAAGAGTTGGCAAAGGACACGTTTAAGATAACGAGTTAAGTGTACAATTGGCGGAGGTTATGAAGTTTTTTTTTTCAACTTCAATTACTTTTATTGGTAGAGATTTAGGTCACCTCGTCAACTTGGGATTTTTCAGGAAATTATGTGCACAACATTTAGCATAACTTAACAAGGGTGTGTTATGTGTACTTGAATATGGACACATAATATACTTAATTAGAATTTTATTGTTTTTTAACCCCCGAAGTAAAAACGACGTGGTTTTATAAGTTTCACATGTCTCTTTTTCTGTGTGTGCGTCAATATTGGTATCAAATGAAAGGGCTTGATAAGGAGAACAATTTAAAAAGTATAAAATAAAAAATTTAAAAACCCCCGACACAATAATTACCTTCATAAAGTAAAACAAATAATAATTCATGCGTTGTCGTGTCCGGAGACCATGGATCGTATCGAAAACATTTGGGAGTGCTTCACCAGTTAGAGGGCCCCGACACGACAACGCATGAATTATTTATTTTTTACTTTTTGAAGGTATTTTTTGGGTCGGGTTTTTTTGTAATAGGTGCACATTTTACAAAGATATCAGTTTAATGCCAATGTTCACAAGCCATAGAGCTAAGCTGGAGAGGTATATTAGTAACTTCAGTAGCTAATATTCTTAAAAAAAGAAAAAATAAAGCTCATTGGGCAAACATCCAAAATCCAGGAAAAATAATCCAAATGGACATATCCATCTATACGAATATTTGAACTGAGCACGAACTGGAACCGAACCCACGACCTCTGCCGTAGTAGTCGAACGCTTCACCGCTACGCTAGCTCGTCGGCATTTATACATTCCTCACGCCTTACATTGTGTTACACTGTAAACACTTTATTGCATATAGTAATACACTCAAATTGAATTGAACCCACTGCAGTCCACTCATTAATATTAGTGACGTAACAGAACCACAGTGATGACGTCATTAAATAAATTTAACAGCTGAACTCATCTTTAAGCTGCGTAAGATGCTCATGAATGATTATCCCGTATGCGTTCGCCACCAGCCACCCCTATTTCTTCTTTTGCCTTTATGGGGGGTGAAGGCAAATAAAGAAATGGGGTGGCATACACGAAGCTTTAGTAAAACAAGTTTATTAAAAATCCTCCCTCCAACACTCATTACGCAAAACTAACTTTTTATCAAATAAAATACATTGACTGCATGTGGGGTGTGATACAACCCCAATATACCACATCACAGAAAACTGTACCTTATGAATAGAGGCATAAGAATGGAAACGTCTTAACACAGGTACAATATTTGTTTTGCATTCGGTAATAAATCACAGACAAAATTGAACCTTATGACAGAATGAGTAAGTATTAGTCCAGCTTGAATAATTTGCACAAACAATTTAAAATAATACTCGCAATTTACATTCAAAGCGCAGTAGTCATAGAATATACGAACTTGTTGCTTTGAATTTAGAGGTGTTTATTGGTTGAAGAAAACATGAAAGATGCGCTTATGAATACCGCGTACAAGTAATAAAGATCTTAACGACCTGATATATTTAAGGGCTAGTTTAGTTTGTAGGAATGTTGGCTGTTTACGTTTTGTTGACGTGTTAGCACGGAGGGTGCTTGCGAGGGAGGGAAGTTATTTGATATCAGTGCGATGTTGTCTTAGGGAATTGCAGTTTTTGATAAAGCCGTTGTTTGAATTAATCTACCTAGTATTAAGTTTTTATAAAATTAAATTAAAAACATGAGACATCTCACCCTTGTGTCGCTTATGGCTGTGCTCGTGGCTTAAGGCGATCGTGCTTTCATTTGTAGTTTCGTTAAGGCGGATGAAGGTTTTTTGGTTGTTTGGTTAGCGTTGGATTAAAATTAAAATATAGTTGACTTTACAGGTTCTTCAACTAAAAATATATAGGTAATCACTGAAAATAGTAGTAGAAATCTGACACCAACGCTTTATTTTTGTCCAGCAGCAGGAACCAACAGTTTGATCTTGACTAGCAAAGTACTGAATAAGATTTTAATGCTTAGGCATTAAGATCGTTCTGAGTACTTTGGTAGTTATTTTTGATGAAGTTATATATTAGGGGCGGGAGGGGGACGCACCACTCACCCACTGTTTAACAATCCCAACAATAACAATATCAAATTATTACTTATTGTCATAGAATGGAATGTCAAACCGTACCCATCAAAGCAAGTAAAAAGACTTCATATCCGAGGAGAGATGTTGTAGTATATGTGTAATATTCCGCAAGTTAATTTCTTGTAATGGATTTCCGCCAGGTAACGCCTACATCTATATAGCATTTTTGATGAATTGAAAATGGAGTGAAGATTTAATGACAGTAGACAAATCTCATACACTGTGTAAGAACAAATAATAGCAAACTATGATTATATAAAGTTTATAATAAATGACGTCATAAGCTAGTTGCCAACTTCAAACCTTAATCAGAGTCACTCCTCGTCACGTCCTGTATCGAACTGATTCGATCCGACTGCGACAATACATCGGCTCGTTTAGCAGTCACCCCTCACCCAGGGGTGCGTAGGTGGCTCCTCGCGGGTCCGGCGACTGGGGTAAGCTCCTAAAATAGGCGCTGACCCCTCACTTTTTATGTGCCTATCATATTGTATAAAGGTTCGTCTGTGAAATTGATATGTCATTCGTTACGTGGCATTTAAATTTTGTACCTGTATATTTTTCATGGAAATGCCTCTGTGTAGTTTGATAGGGGTGTGCAGAGTATCCGAACGTCTGTTTTGAAATGTTTTTAATCGACAGCCTGCGAAAAATTTGAGAGCCGGTTGGGAAGGTTATGTTGGATTCGAATCGACTAAAACGCACGCCGTCTTTGAGAAATTGACAGCTCTAGCAGAGACTCTAGTATTCCACTCCACTTACACGTTAGTTAGGGAACTTCCAAACGACGGCGACGCGCCGTATTTTACGTTTCGTTTAATCTATATAAACTGGCGAAATGTGGGTGATAGCACCTCTGCCTACCCCTTCGGGGATATAGGCGTGAGGTCATGTATCTTATGTATATAAAAGTATGGAATTAGTAGTTTAGAAGAACAAGAGATTTGGACCAAATGGGAATAAGGCGTATAATGGTTATGAGGTCTAATGGGTATGTGGTCTATAAATATATACCTACTACTAAATATAACTTTTTGAAGGCATAGTCAGTCTTTTTGACTGCCTCCGTGGGTCAGTGAGCGTAGTATGCGCCGACTGTTCACAAAGTAACGGGTTCGATTCAGGAAAAATTTGTGTGATCCACAAACGGTGTTTCTGAGTCTGGGTGTACTTTGTGTCCGTTAGTTGTATGTTTGTAAAGTCTTCCGTGATGCATGTTTGTTCCCTAGTGCGGGAGTTGTCTTTGAAATCCGTGGATTCTGAACGCACTTTTGAATGTGATGTACATTTGCTGATGACTGAATTCCACAATGATGAAAGCCTAAAACTGTGCATCCGGTTGAAATTATCATGTTTCCTTATTTCCACTTTTTATACACTATGATCAAGAATATATTTTCAGAGCAAAAACGAAAATATAGGTAAGTACCTACCGGTCTTCTTCAGGACATACGACAATAATATACACATAAAGAGCCAGAGACGCGTGATGTTGTGTTTGGTCGAAATATAATATGTGATATATCCATAAATATTCAATAGACCTTTCACCAAAATCGACACTCCACATGACAAAGTAATTCCCGAAGCTTTGATATTCGACCGGGCGAATACACGATCGATTCAGAACAGGAATGCCCGGCTTTTGAGCACACACACATCATACACATATACACATTAGGTATATGTAATCAGTATGATAATTACCTATTAATTACCTATAATTACCAAAACTCGGCTAATTGGTTATTAGCCGAGTTTTGGTAGATTTTCCAAAATGTTCTTTTTTATAAGCCCGAGAGGAGCGGAGACAACTCGGGCGACGGAGGTCGTCCTCCATGAGCGCGGGCCTGTGGGGAGACAGAAGCATATCCAAGGGTTATATTTTGATATCTTAGTTACCACATCAGAATGTGCGCATCTCGAAGGAGATTTATTGCAGAAAAAAATGTCCGACCAATCAAGAATATAACTAAAAAAAGTCATTCAAATACGTAAAGCTGTACTGAAGTATAGAGTTTAGCATCATATTTTGCGATTCTATTTAACTATAAACGATATATGTATATACAGATCCTGCCCATTGGGTTAGACAGGGATATTATTCAATAATATCCTATCATAACTAATATTGGATACAAATGAGGAAGTGAGTTAGATTTTGAATATTGCACAGGGTTCGACCGAGCATAACTTAGGAGACAGATTTCTTTTTGTAATCAAAATGTCATAGGAAATATCAATTAAATGCCTTTATCTCAGAGTCCGGATCTGCTTTACATTTTTTCTGTTCCACTTCGCACGGTACTCCGCATCCATGATGGTAAGCCGGGTTCTTGGGTCTATACCTCCTACCGGGGCGCGACAGAGGCGACATAGCCAGATACATAGACTAAAGCTCTATTTTAAACAAAGGCAGATTGGCCGCTTTCAGCAGCTCGATACAATGATTGGACACAATCCCTCACATCGATGTTTAATCTTTTTATAGTTGCAGTACGCTGCGAGTGTTCTCTAAGCTGTGCATTTGAACGACTGTTTCCAATCGTATTGGACACTGAACGTGGCGACAATCTTATACCGCTTCAGAGTTGGAACGGAGTGAGGACACAGCAAGGATTCACGGATTCAGTGAGCCAGACCTTATCTGACACAGACTCGATATCGGGAATTAACCAGACAGAGATTACTTCATTCCTCCACCCGTTAGTTTAAGTGTTATATGTGTATCTTACAAACAAATTGGTGATTATATCAGCAGACTACTAAACTAACATTCATAGCATAATATAGGATAAGTTGTTGGGGTGTAACATAACATAAGATCACGCCTATATCCCCGAAGGGGTAGGCAGAGGTGCTAGCACGTACATTCGCCAGTTTATGTTTTTAGGTCCCAATGTAATAGGTGGCGAGCCTATTGCCATTAACCGGTCACTTATAAACCTGCGATAAATACACACATAGTTTCGAAAAGCATCGAAAAGTCATTGGTGTGTAGCATGGTAAAACCTGAGATCGAACCCGAGACCTCGTCTCAGCAGTCCACTACCCGTAACACTAGGCACTAGGTTGTTTGGGTGTAACAATATAGGGCTCCACCAAGATACTTAGGGTCTAATGAAACTCACTTGCAAATTGGTACACCGGTCTCTCAGGGTGGAAAACTCAGACAGAAACTAAAAACATATCAATAAGAGAAGGAGAAAAAGAGCCGGATCCAAGCGGAATTGGTGTGCTCGGATGAAAAAGACACGATATATATTATCAGCTACCCTCCGCTAGATGGCTCTGAATTTAATTTTCAAAGGTAATGTCATTAATACCACACATGCTCACCCCTCTTTCGATAACCAATATTAATATTCCCGATACTTATTCCTTGACCTTGAGTCCCGCTTAGCCGTACACAACACAATGTAATGCACTTGTTTCAGACTTAGCGTGGGGTGCGCTACGACCCCATTCGCACTACATGCGGGGTCTTGTTTACCCCAATAACACGATAACATACTTCCATTGTGACGTCGATATTATTGGATAATAGTGTGCGCTGACAGTTGATGAAATAACTTCTTGACATAGGTATTCTGTTGACAATAGACTCAATGGCAAGCGATACCTACAAGCAATGGATAGAACTAACAATTATTGTGTAGTCGGTATAAGAACATTTGTGGTACACAAGACAACAACGATAGCCTGTCTAGTGATATAATATTAAGTATTATACAGATCTTTATATTGATTTTGGCAAGCAGAAAAGGTCACCAGTGTTCGACATGTATGTGTGTGTAACAATAACTCGTTTCCTCACTCACACACACCTACACACTTACAAATTACAATTGATTCAAAACCATTCGTATTTATTTATCTTCAATCATCAGTTAACATTTACTTCAGTAATAAGAATAACTCATAAAATTCTTAATACTAGTATATGAACGTGGTTTTTGACAATATGTTAGTAAGCCTTTGTGACCCCGGGGTTTATAGATACGCTTTTGAAAAGTTTAAATATCGTAAGGTTTTGAGTTCGATTCCCAGTCGAATTTTACTTTTTGAACTTTTAATATTTGTATATCTTTATGTTAATTACTTACCTATTCAGGGAATGTTTAGGTAACATCACAAAAGTATCTTGATAAGTATTTTAGTTATAATTTTATAGCAACTTAAATCAGTAGTATTTTTATTATTACTGAGCGAGTATTGTTGCACACACATGATTGCATGAATGTTTCTCGTATGTATTGGAATTTATGCTACCCTCATTCTCATGATTAAAATAACATGATAATTTTAATTTTATCTGTCAACAATTGGATTCGTTGTGCTTTCCACACGGTTATTTAACAACTTTTTTATTTATAAAAATGAATCAACAACTTACAACTATTATGAGAGCGCATATAATTACTTTGCATGAGCAAAATATTTCAATACATGAAATATCTCGAAAATTGAACATATCGGTAAGTAGTGTTTTCTGCAATTTATTATTATGAAAGTTATTTGATTTTATAATCCTGGATAATCTATTATTTCTTCCAATACTAATAATGAACAAACATATATAAGTAGATAAATTTTACAGAATTTTAACAAGGAATTTTATTACTTTATTTTCATTACAGATGGAAGCTGTGCAGCGGTGGGTGCGCCGATATGGCGATTTAGGCACCATAGACCGTCTTCAGCCTGGCCCCAAAGCCTTTGCCTACACCGATGCGTGTTCTTTGCATAAAGAGGTGGTGGAAAAACATATAGGTAGAAAACCCCTTTATGTCCACCCGTGTTATGACCACCAAACACCATGTTACAATGCAAACAGTAAGGAACCATCTTCGGGCGGCTGGGATCAAATGTCGCAGACCAGCAAGAAAAATTTTGATGTCGGATCTTCATCGTCGAAGTAGGTTAAGTTTTGCCAGGGACTATTTAAATTTTGACTGGTGCAACAATATAGTAATATTTAGTGACGAAAAATGTTTTAAATCAGACAAGGATGGACCCAAAATTTTATGGAGAAAAGCAGGTGAGCGATATTGCCAAAAAATATTCTACCGTGCAGGTCTAGTGGTCATATTACTTTAGGGTACTGGGGTTGGATGTCCTCGATGGGTCCTGGTGGGTTGGCTGAAGTAGGTGCTCTTATTATTATTATCTCTGTTTAATTACATTGTAAGTCTGTATTTTAGTGGTTTCAATTATACTTAGGTATATATACTCCGGTATAGATAACTTGGAATAATTAAAACCACTATTTACTTACTATCTAATATATAGGCAAATTTAAGCAAATAAATGACTATTATTACTATTTATAATAAAAGTTGGAATATGTTGCGCCATTTCTTCGCACTAGTGCCTAGGAACTAAAAGATGTAGGTAATTATGTGGCATCATTTTGAGAAATAAAGAAATTGAACTGTAAATAAGTGAGTGATGTTATTGTTAACGAAATGAGAAGTTATTATATTTGCATATAGTATAATTTCTAAACGTTAACATGGTGATTCACTACACTTTAGTTACTGAAAGTTAAAGTTTACCTGCGTCCATACTTGTCTGATTTAAACATCCAGAAGGATAATATTGAATAACCTATAAAGAATGTTTAATGTATAAACCTAAACGTATTGCACTCGGCTACGCCCGCTTGTATTTCAATTATCCCGCACAATAGTATATGACTATTCTTAGGTCTACTAAATACTATTTAGCAAAAAATGTTTATCAAAATCTGTTTAACTGTTTAGAATTAGTTTAGTTACAAACATTGTGACTCGAGATTTTTTAGTTATAAATATATATTTATGTATATTATATTATATTTTTATATATATATATATAAACTTATAAATATATATATATATATATATATATATATATATATATATAGTTCTACGACACAACACAACTAAATTATTTATTTACCGAACAATCTTATTTTATAATTATATCATTGAAACAATGATGTTGTTTTATTTTCCATATTATTTTTGAGATTACGGAACACTTAGTATAAAAGTCGACTGTATGGTTCTTTAATATCACAAACAAAATAAAGAACTAAAATAAAACTATAATTTAATCAAACCGCCTATATCAGTATAGCTGCGGTTCGAACTCGCAACCTTCGCATTGCCATTACGCCTATAATATCACTCAACTACGTGAGCCTGTGCTGTATTGGTGAAATTTACCTTCTCATTCGATGGCAGGCAAATCACTCACTAACACATATTCAATCGTTCGCAATTCACTGGCACACATAAACGTAATACACTAATACGCCTGTAACGATGACGCACACAATGTGACTTCAAAGAAATGAGTTATTGTTATTGATATTGACTGTTCTCACACATATATGTAAAACATACGGGTGCTTCTTCCACTTGACTCAAATCATAAATAGATTGTATTAGATGGTTAGGCTATCATTTTTGCTTTGTGTACAAAAAGAAGTTATTCGATTTTAATTCGTTCATACGAGCGTGTATGAGGTACCATCAAGCCCATACCACGTACGCTCAGGCTGTGGAATGAACTCCCTACTATAGTTTTCAGAAGTGCTTACAATATGGAGTTCTCCTAGAACGGCATTAGGTTTCTACAGGGTCGGCAGCACTACTGTGACCACATTCCATCATTTAGGCCGTGCGCTTGTCTGCCAACTCAGTCGTACAAAAAGTATCTCGTTAAACGATCAAATAGCAGTTTTTAAAGTAAAGTCAATGCGTAACACTCTTATTTGTAACTTTGTTTTCTGTGCTCACGAGCGAGATATCTCTAGTATCACCTTCAGATTAGCCATGTGTCTGTTTACTTCCTTAATAGGATAACAAACATTGAAAACTAATAATAGATGTAAGTAGGGTAAACAGTAAGCATATCAAACTCTGAGCAAACAATGCCGGATGCATCATAGGCGCGCTCCCCGGCGGCGCGGAGCATTTCAATATAAATTACATTACGTGACTGTGCGTAAAACGGAGCCAATTTTTTGTTTATAAGCTTTTTAATTAAACAAGACAGAAGTAGGTTAGCTGTCGCGGGCCTAAAGCCCCGGGCCCAGGGTGATTTGGGAACTTTATAAGATTTGACTTCATATTTAAATAGCCTTTATAAGTACGAGTATAACTATTTTATTTTTTGTTCTTTTTATTACACTGATTTATGATTACAAGTATTCCCGCTAACTTAATCGAGATTACTTAATTTAGGAGTTAATTAACGGTAACACCAAAATAGTAACCCGTGATCTCTCGTTCCTATCTTCGTAATCACTAAGCTATCGACACAATAATTCGATGATCCATAAAATTATGACATCGTGTATCAATCAATCAAGTAGCCTATCGTAGTCCACTGCTGGACTTAGATCTCTCCCATTCTACGTCGATACTCCCGATAATCCGCCTTCCACATCAAATCTGTCCCAGCCACCATTTCCTAACCGTCAATCTATCTGGCCGCACAGTGAAATATCATCTCTACATCGTGCTTTTTTGCTACCTCAGTAATTATAAGAATGCATAACGTCCGCTCTGTACGGCCCACACAGCACCCTCACACATTGTGCACGTGTGGCACACAATACCAATAATTGCCGGCACACAATACAGTAAGCACGGCGTCCTTATTGATGAGTTACGATTGTGCGCTCGCCCTCGAGAGAATATTGAATGGAGCTCCTTTATGTGCGGCCCGGGACAAAATATGGATGGTACGAGTGCTTATGTGGACCCAGATTTGTTAGGTTTTTTATTTGTGAAGCAAACTGTATGTGTGTCACGTTAAATTCTAGAAAGATTAGACAGAAGTGAAATAAAAAACCACAGTTCAATAATCTTGCCGCAGAATTAGGTCTAGGAATGCCTTACCAGCTCACGTGTTTCCTTCTTCCGACAGTCCCGGGTCCTCTAAGCTAAAAGGGACGTGAAAAAGCATCTGACGAGGACGTGAAGCTGGGCGTCAATATTATAACACTATACGTGTTTGTAATGACAACCCTCTATTCTGAGACTTATTTGAGACTACCATCAGACGAGGTAAACACTTTGCCTGAGGCTGTATGTTTACTGTTGAATGGAGAGCAACCCTTTCCGTCAGACGCCTTGCAATACCCACGGCAGAGAGGTGATGGCCCTATTCTACTCCACTGGGATCCAATACGGGAATTAGACTCTATGGTCTGCCTCCCTCGTGAGGTAATCAGATTGTAACCCGGAACAGTACACTCTTTTCTTCAATCTCCATAGATACCGCCCCAGTAGTCAGTGGAGGTGATTATATCGGACTGGAACCGACTAAAACGCACGCCATCTATGGGGTTCTGATTGCCGGAATTGAGATTATACAAGACATATTATATCTCGCACGATCAGTACACCCTGAAATAAGTGTCAGGCAACTAAAATTTGTAAGTTAGTGCGACTGAACGGAACTGGCTGAAATTTGTAACATCAAAAGATTACAGTCTGAAAAACACACAAGTTTTATCCCGGGAATAGGTTTAAATGAGTGGCTGAAGCTGCGGGCATCAGCTAATACTCTATAACATCATCATTAACATTCAGAGACACGTCCCGTGATGACGAATGGCCACAGACAGTCGTGACGCAAAGACGCACGCCGCTTTAATATTCAACAGATAATACATAATTATGACGTTAATAAATTATTAACAGAAATATCCTTACCCGCTCGGTGAGCACGTTAATGTTATTGTTGGTTGCCACGAATATTATTTGCCTGCTGTGCATTAGTTGCGACTAGTTGCGATAGAAGCCGCGGTAGCCTAGTGGTATGGGTAATGGACTGCTGAGATGAGGTCTCGGGTTCGATCCCAAGTTTTACCCCGGCACACACCAATGACCTTTCGATGCTTTTCGAAGTTATGTGTGTATTTATCGCAGGTTTATAAGTGCCCGGTTAATGGCTCGCCACCTATTTGACACATTGGGACCTAAACATAAACTGGCGAAATGTGGGTGCTCGCACCTCAGACTACCCCTTCGGGGATATAGGCGTAAATTGTAGTTGCGAGTAGTAAGGAGTTTTAAGCAATCCGACAGCCAACGTCTTAGCCTTAGGCTAAGACGTTAAAAATCAGTCTCAATCTAATCCCAAACTCTTTGGGAGTTTGATACGAATACCATTTGATCCCATTCCCGCTATTCCTTAAAACCTTCCTTAGAATTTTTTGTGGTGGGTATCCAATACTTTAGCTGGGTAAGTCTCGGTAAACTTAGAGAAATAAATAAAAATTACCACCCGTCTTCGAGTTTTGCGTCACATATTTTGTAATTCAATTTGATTAATATGATCGTGGTAATTTTAGTGTTTGGTATTAATACGATCTAATAATACCAAATACTAAAAATATCAAGCTTACCAACAGCGGGGTAGTCAAATTGACGTGCCGAAAAAATATCACGATAGAATCCGTGAAGAGTGGTATCGACATATTGTATATAACTCACCAGGACGTCCGACGAACAAATCAATAAACAAATTCGCTGACATATAAAGTGCAACGTTTGTTCGCGACATGGCAAACACTAAACGTTAAACTAGTCGCTAACAAATCGAATGTCCAATCCATCAAATAAACACAGCCGTGTGCCAGCTCCCGCAGGACTTTAATCCTGGCTAAAGCTGCCAATATTTGTGCGCGATATGTATGGATGTATGTGTGTGCAGCCTAGGTACACACAGACACACATCCACATTGGAATCGTCGGTAGTTTAGATAGATAGATAGTCTTTATTGTACAGAATAAGATTAAAATGTACACTATGTACATAAACATATATTATAGCAGAATGTACAATCTGCTTTATCGCCAACGGCGATCTCTTCCAGGGAACCTTTGGATGGACAGGACAGAACAGAAAAGATTTGTCATAGGTATAATAAGTTACATAATTATATTAAAAAGAAAAAACATTAATGGTTAAGGAGTCGGCTTATAATCGAGAGGTCCCGGATTCGAATCCTTTTTTTTCCTGCATTAAAGTTCCACAGATCCCAAATGTTATCGGAGCCGGTGAGAGCCGAACTCGAACTGACTAAAACGCACGCCGTGTTTGGCTCTTCAGTGGCCGGAGGTGAGATAGTGGCAAACAGATCCCGCGCATCCCGGTAGAGGGGTTCGAATCTTGGTCATTACACTATCAACGTGAACTTTAACAGAAGCCTAAATGGCTTAGCTGGGGAGTTAGAGGGAATATTAGTAATCGTATGCAGCCGTGTATACCTTGGGTTATATATTTTGGACCTAAGTCACAATAGAAATGAGACCCTGGCGCGCGCAGGTTTGATATAATTCTACGATTGCTTGTTCACCGCTACGCTCAAAAGGCTCCCAAAACGCGTACGTTTGGGTCCAAGATATATATTCCCGACGTGTACACACTCACACACCCACACATGTGTACACATGTGCCGTGTGTACAGGGTGACGTTACTGTATGCGGACGATAGGGTTAACCCTAACTAATATTGACGTCGTTCGGCAAATGACGGTAGCCACAATTCGGTGCAGGACAAACCATCTGTGACATGCGACAAGGTTCATGGTTAGGGAGGATGACCGCTATTATCTTAATTCTTACTATGTACTAGTTTATAACTAGCTATTGCCCGCGGCTCTCGCGGGAGGTTTTGGCTTACTGTTTCCACGCTGGCCAGACTGATAGGATAGAGCTTTTTTCCGTTAGTCGTCTCTTACGACTCGTTTCGGATGAGACAGACACAGACCCAACTAAAACACGCCTTAACCAAATGAACCTAAATCAAACTGATGCATAACATTAACTGTAGCACTAGCATGAACTCCTATCGAATTCGCAATGAAAAGGTTTCGAGAGAACAGAGCATTGTGATTGGCTTGTGAACCTGTGTGCGTGTGTATGTTTTGTCGATACCCTTACATTACGAATTCGATAGTATTTCGTGCTAAGGCTACTGAAAACAGCTTTTGTCTATCATTTAATAAATTAAAAATTTCAAACAGAAATCTTTTTATCAATTTAAACTCCAATATCAAAGCTCCTACCCCTGCAGCCCTGACGAACGGCATGTCAATGCGCAATAAGAGCGATTACTGCTATTACGAAGAAGTTACGACACAATCGTTCGCGTAACGACTTCGCACACGAACGCACCCGAACTTCCCCGAACATGTCCGAACGTCGCCGAACTCGCCCAAATGTCACCGAACCGTTAAAAGAATAGTAACTTTGACAAATTATTATATTTCAAAATGTGACGCGCGTAAATAATCGAGCGGGAAATAAAAATAGTTCGGTGCTATAATTTATGCGGGTATAAAATTCAATTAGGAATACTTTGAGACAATTACTAAACTTTGAAGATTTACATTATATTAAATGGAATTAAATTGAATAGATTGCTGTAGCGAATGTGTAGGTGGGTCGGATCTATTGCATATAAAACTCGCCATCGTACAAACAGTTTAACTTCTTCTGGGACACACTAAGGGACATGCTCGATATTTTCATTGGTATAGATTTTATGGATTTGTAAGTCCCATCGCGCTAGTATAATCTACATTCGGAAATACATTTGTTTGACTCTGTAAAGAAATTTTGAAGCAATTAGTATGCTAACTATTCATACGGGATGGCATTCTCCCTGCAAGGGACGGGGCGGGTTCAAATCCCAGTGCAGCATTCATTTTTTCCAAGCTAAATTCATATGAGAAACTTGTTAAAAATATAGTTATATTTATTAGTGAACTGTTAAGCTAAACCAAATAATGAACATGGCCAGCATTTTGATTACTACGTATATGATATGAGGAAGTTAATAAATAATTAGCAGCATCAGCTTGTGGACGCTATTTCATTGCTTTTTAAACGTTGAGAAAATGAAGAGGTGTGTCTATCTATGTCGACACGCTGAGGCTGCTGTAAACTGGACTAAGACTTAACCCATAATACATCATGTTGAGCGGCAAGCTGCTTGTACCACAAACTTAATTTCAAAATATACGTACAACAATTTAGTTTATTTCATCCACTTCTGTATCGAGATGATATACCAACTATAACCGGCTAAAATGTTATTTAAGCTGGCGCCTGTTCTATTTATTTTAAGCCTCCTATTAATAGAAAAAATAATGAAAGTAAATAAGGACCACCAGCTGTTTTTATTCACGCGTAATAGGCAGTGAGTCTATTATCATAAAAAGGCACTTTTCTTCGAGCGGTCACCGAGTATTTCTTAACAAAACAGCCCACAATAACACTTGTACAAGCTCAAGGGATCTTAAGTTCATCTGTACCTGGATGTACGGGCTATTCTGTGTAGTATATTCTTATAATAAACCCTTATTTAAATACAACTATCATCCAAATCGTAAGATCAACTGATAGAAGTGTTTCTGAGAGCGTATTACGATAACTTATGTATAAGTTATTTCGTGGAACACCTAGTATATCATTTAGGCATCCTACGGGAACTATTTCATAACCATAGATCATTTGTGTGTTCTACGAAAATCTTTTTGGACCCATAGTTCGCCTAGGTGTAACAAAAAGTGAGAATCGAACCTGTGTCGCTCCAAGTAACACCATCTTAAACACAAACCAAACTAGTACACAAAACTGACCTATTTTATGTCAGAAGACAAGCTAACACGGCCCCACGTTGGGCGCCAAATTTTGCATCTCGTACCACACAAGATGGTGCACAGCTGCAATCACTCACACGGAGCATCTGTTATGACGTAGTCGTAGCGCTTACTGTGACGTCACTCGACGGTGACGGATGACGTGCCCCACGGCGGGCGCCATTAAGCGCCAACAAGCTCGCTGCCAGTACATTGAATAATTAATGAACTTTAGGATAAGAGGTTTTTTATTACGGAGTTTAGAGACGACCTAGTATAACATAATTAATGAAGGAAACTTAGATTTACTTTAACAATTGTACATACTGGTAATAAATTAAAATGAAGGTCTTATCGTAGATCTAGTTTTGCATCCGAGGGTATATTTTACAAGCCCGGGGTCTGTATGTTTAAAGACTTGATTAATTTGGTCAATGGTAATAAAATACACTATGAGAGCGGCTGCTACTTGACCACCCAAACCCTGGAAAGGACACCTACGTCAGAGCCACATCCATTAGTAAGCAGGTACACCGTTAACAGCTTGGGATTGACGTGGGCCGCAAAGGTATATATAGGATGATCATTATCCCATTTACTATTATACACCATTATAATCTATCCATAGTGTCCTCTATCGCGAAAACTATACGTCAGCATTCTGTCTAATATTATAAATGCGAAATTAAAATTTCTTAATTACTTTCTTTGTTAAGTTGTCACTTCTTAACTACTCAACTGCTCATCATGTTTTCAAACAGTACCTATTGGGGTCACGGCAGCGTAATTCTCTTAAATGACTTCTTGACTTCACCTATCACCAAATAAAATATTGCTTTTTAATTCTCACCTAAAATTATATCTAATTGCTACTAACAAAACTATAAAACATTCACAATCAAACAAACAATCCAAATATAGTTTGGAAGCAATCATTTGAACATCGGTCCACTCGCGACATCAATCACTGTCACGATTATACAAATACAATGGTCTTCGATAAAACAGGACGCTGGCTGATTAAGCTAACTATTTGCCGCTGATTATTCATATTTCGTTAATACAGGCGTAGGTATGTTGATATAAACTTACACGTATATCACACATAATTATAACGGGCTTGATAGTGTAACTATAAGTAAATAGTCTCGCCCCGTCATAATTACAGACCTACGTATGTAGCTTGTAATAAATTTCGCCAAGATGGTATTAATAGCACGTAGGTGAACGTGAAGGAACCTTCTAAACTTTCCTAAAATAGGCGAGGAGCTGATTCTATTTTAAGATTCTATCTGCATAATTATCTTTAATTTTTTTCTTAAGAGAGTACCTACTTAATAAAGAAAAGTAATGGCAAATATACAACCTTACCTGGTTATTGGGTATTCAGTAAAATTGGTTTATAGAATATTTACTTTAAAGAAAATTAACTGCTTTCGGCTCTAACCGGCATTTTATAGCAAACTGAATGTTATGAATTGTACGCCTAATTTGACCGAGGTTAACTAGCACAGATGCTATAGATAAACAAGCCATTTCGTTTTTATTCGTCATATTCACGTCCTGTTACACTAAGTAAAAAGCTTTCAAATTACACTAGCTATACAAATACTACATTTTGTTAGTTCATTTGGAGATGAAGATATATTTCAGATAAATATTTATGTATATTTGCAGATATTTTATTATTCTTCAAGGTTTCCATAATGTGGGCAGTACGAGTGCGATTTCCCTGTGTTGCACAAGTTCATAGGCCATGGTTACCACTTTCCATCTCAGGTGGGCCGTGTGTTTGTCTGCCACCTAAGTGGTAAGTATACAAAATATTCAAATAGTAATATCGAGGTAATATAGATTCGTACATAGAAACTTAATGTCACTGTTTTTCAGATAGTCCATTTGGTTTTCACAGGTTCTGCATGAAACTCAATATTTAAAAATACCTCTCAATACTTTATTGTATTATGCAGAAGATTTTCTATTTACTCCCTAAGCAGTAGACAGAAGCAGCTTCACATTTCGTTAACTATGGTTTGAGCTATTGCAGCCGACTGGAAACTATAAATAAACTACTGTAATTTAACCAAATATTGCCATTAATATTGCCTTAAATTGTCATTTTAAGGCAGTTTAATCAAATGAAACCTGATACCGCATATACATAAAACATTTACTACCTCTCTGCAGCACGTCATATGGCATTCCAGTTATTTCAACAAATGCAAATATTTTATTGGCAAACAAAAAAGCAAATTGGAGTGCAGGGTATCCATAAATAATTCGCTTTCACGTACAGAGCTGGCAACACTAACTGTAGCTATTTAATACAGGAATTCCAATAGTGTATATTGGATAAATAACTATGAAATTAACTATGCCCCTAAGTATTGATGGGCTTCGATTTTTTTGCAATTTATAGCTCATTTGTAGAAAGTCATAGCCTATGATTCTTTGAGACTGAGCAATAAGAACTAACAATCAAAAATCACACGCGTGCTTTCTCCGGAATACTTCATCTGAGTACGATGAGAAAAACCGCGGAGCATAGCATTATATTTTGTGGTGTTACCATGAGCCATACATATAACATACATATTCGATCAAATATTTATCTAACTAATCTGTTTATCCACTAATACGAGTTTAATCGATTGACTATGGAAACGCCTTTCAGCTAAACTACATCATTACCTATTGAGTCATTACGTTGAAAGGGCAGTACATAATAAAAAAGTAATTTCGTATTCATTGTCGAACACACGATAACCGTAGTTCACAAAAAGATATAATTTGTTTGTCTGGCGACAATTTGATTTTGTTTTTATGGTTTAGTGATGGCTGTGGTTAGTGATAACATTTTATCGATAATTATTGAGAAATCAGTTTATTTGTTATTATCACTAAAGCATTTAAATCGAGCCAGTGTACTACTTATCATTTGCAGTGTCATTTTAATTTGGTTAAAAGTACTCGAAATAACAGTAGAGGAAGCTCGTGATGCTTGTAAAGATAGTAGCACGGGATGAGTTGAAAATCTCTGCCTACGCCGGTAACAAGGCGTGTTGAGTATACATGATCGAATAAGAGTCCACGCTATAACGGCTCTAGGAAGTAATTTCATATATCGAATCCACACAGAGGCTGGGCTCGGCTTACGTGGCACCTAAAAATATAGTTGGCGAAATGCGGGTGTTGAATACACCTCCGCCTACCCCTTCGGGGATTACGGGCGTGAGCATTTGTATGTATATATGAATCCACACATATAAGCTATTTTTGCCGCGAAAAAATAACACACACAGCTTGTAGTTCAATTTAGTCTTGGATCATTGGTGAAGCAAACGGTATTATTCCTTTCGAATACAATTTTTGTCGTAACCGCTGAGCGTTGCTATCGACAGAGTAACCTCTACGCAAATACGAAACATCGATATACTCCATGTACTATCCCTCGCCTATCTACCCCTTCACTGATGACGTCCCCGGGTGCATTGACCTTGACAAACCGTCTGTTATTCCGCCAGTGGCCTTTAGCATATGTTTATCGCCTGTGGACAGTCCAAACTAATTTATTCACCGGGGGTATTTCGTGACACTTGTGAAGGTCATAATAATACATTCCGTCTTTATCAACAACGTAATAATATTTATGTTCATGTGGACGTCGGATCCTATTCCCGTAATTACTCATAAATATTCTAGAAAAAAACTCAGCGCAGCCCATGTGCCGTGGCAGTAGTGAACGTGACTGTTACGCATCGATCAGATCGATCGATTCGATCACCGCTCAGTGCAAATATTTGTATGCTTGAATATGCCTATTTGCACTGGTCTGGTCGTGCCTCGGAGAGCACATTAAGCCGTAGGTTCGGGTTGCCATACGAACATCTATAGCAGTCGTTACGGTTAGTTGGAGCACGCAAAAGTCCGAGTAGCCTAACTACAGAACTTCGATATCGTTAATTTGGTTGTGGAGGTCAGATGTTGATCGCTTCACGGTAAATATCGAACTGGTCGCTTGATATTCGACTACATATTGTATAGAACAAGATATTCGTTCGTTCGCGTGTTCTATAATTATGGCTACTTGATCAACGAATCCGAAAACATTCGACGTCAACTTACTTGGATGCGCGGTTTTTTATTGCATCAACAGCAGCATCTAACATCTACACAAACTGTCACATTTAAATTACCAAAATATAATAACATAAAGACTACGAAATCCTCACAGAGAGGCTACAAGCGCTCCTAGCTGAATCTTTTCCGACACAAAATAATTTAAGTTAAGTTGCGTTGCACCTTGAGGCATAAGGGTGCTTCTTAAAGATTAAAATATTTTTTTGTAAGTATGTAATCCTGTAGCACAACACTGACAGACGCGCGATGGCCGAAACATCGATAATAAAAGCTCTAGAGAAAACGAAGTAAAATGGAGTATGTAATATATATTATTTTTTAAAGTCTCAGTAGTTTCGCACTCAAATATAAAAGTATACAATGTATATTATTTTACGCACTATCATCAATCCAAAGCTTTCAACTCTCTTACCCTTTGTCTATATTCGGCTTATATTGAATTTTAAAAAAGCAACTGCCGTCAAAATTTAAAAAAAATCGATATTTAAAAAAATATTGCATTTTTGTACGCCACCTACGCCGCCAACATTGTAACAGCTGATGTTTTACCTGTGGACAAAAATACGCTCCATTAAACGGGAGAAAAACATGTACTGTATAAAATGATAATATCTTTTATTGTTAGTGTTGTCTCTCAAAAAGCAGTTACACATCGATAGTGTTACGTAGGTTTCTAAAATAATACTACGAGACAAACTAGACAATCTTGAATATAACTTTGTTAGTTTATCATTCACCCTTATTGATCCTTCGTATTTTTTCTTACGGTAGACCCAAATATCCGTTCTGTATACCAAATTATTGTCGTTATACCAAAGGGACAAAGGCGTAAGTGGTGATGATAAATAATAATAATCTAGGATCTAGGAAATATGAGATAATGACATTTTTTTTGATAGCTATTCTAAAAAATGTCCTTTAGCGCATTACTAATGAGGTGTTTAAAAAAACTAGAGCAGTATATGTTTAATTGTTACAATTATTAAGAGATGGCAGCACAGGTCCTCCAGACATTCTATTGATAGAATAGCGTCGAAACGAACTGTTATCAATTGCGTTGTTTTCAATTTCGAGTCAGAAAGTTTCATGTTTCATATTTTAGATTGATGTCAACCCCATACTTTATTGACCGATTCCACTGGCGTTTTCGCCATTAGCATGTCGGAAACTTTTTCAAGAGCCCCAGAACAGTCCAAGATATCTAATAATGCCTTAACTGCATAGGCTACTATGGCATTTATTATACAACAAATAGACTACTCTCTGGTTCATAGCTTATATCTCGAAAAAATGAAATGTACTTACTCCAAACATCTACCACGAAATCGTTTACAAGTAATGGTCTTCTAAAAATGTATTGAACGATAAGTCGTAAAATCTGTTTTTACGGCAAACCTTTAAGTATAATGATAAAAATAAACAGCGAGTTCGTTTGTATGTACCGAGAATACAGTAGTGGGGAGGAAATCTAGCCTCCCTTGTCGATGTAGCGAAGCGGCGCGTCTCTAGGGCGGCATTAGGTCGCGATCGTATTGAATCCGCGGCGTTTTTGCGTTAAACTCATATTGTGGAAATTTGTAATCTTTCAACATGATCCCTCTGAGGCCCGGCCTCCGATCTGCGAAAGCGTAGAGGAAAAATATAACGAAAAATAATACTCCTCCCGTTTAATAATTACAGGGGGTTTCCTTTTCAAATGTGCTATTGTGAGTTTAATATTATTTTGAAGCAGTCAAAACAAAAATAATCCATTATTTTACTGTTTAAAATATGTATAGGGCACACGTTCATCTTTTCATGTAATTATCACGTCAATTACCTAGCCTGATGGCAAGCTTAATGTAAAGTCTCAGGAATGACGATCACCTTTATAAATACCAACAATGTTACAATGGTTGCTCTCAGTTTCACGACCTCATCAGAAGCATTTTCACTTCTTCACCTAAAGGCCTCAGAACTGTAGGAAGAAGGAAACACGTGTGTTGGTGAAGAATTCTACGCCATCTAATAGTTTACCTATAAGAATGCAAAATAATTACCGTGTCATATTTTGTGTATAATTCAGATACAAATTCCCCTGCAATGGTAACCCTAAGTAATAAGAAACCTTTTTAAGTAAGATGACGTTAACATACAATAACTACGAAAGTAAGTGTATATAATGCAACCAATTGCAAAGATGTCTTGTACCTATGTTCATTTCAATCACCACACAACGTTCCTCGTGTACTGAATAGACACTAATGGCGCCCAACGAGGGGCTCGGTGCGTCTGCCCCCATGCCCCGGGGGACGGCAGTCCCCGGTAGTGCCGAGTTGCATCACTATAAAAAAGGTTACACCATCATACTAAAACTTGGCAATTCGATGGTTTTGAACAAAACTGTGGTCATAGAATATTTAACAGTAATTTATACAGAATGGATACTGCCCCATACAGAGGGTCTTACCACCACCAAAAGTAATATTATATTTTCATAGTGTGAACCGGATTCGGACTATCGTCATCCTTCGATGTTTGTGTATCTTGTAAAACAAGTGTACAATCTAAGTTATTTAACAAATAAATGTATTTACTACAGTAAAAGAAACTATTTGACCATATAATACTTGAGTATCCTGACGGACTCTGAATGCCTGAATCACACTATGAATGTCAATAAAAGTAAGATTAAAATCTCCGACCTTCTTGGCGTGGCGGTAGTGAACGCGACTGCTACGCAGGAGGCGCGGGTTCGAGTCCCGCTCAGTGCAAATATTTGTATGCATGAAAATTTGCATTGGTTTGCGTATTTCTATGTATAATAAGTATGTATTCACAAAAATGTATTTGAGTATGTTTATCCGCATTCTAGAACCCATAACGCAAGCTAGTTAAACAATGCTTACCATGGGTCTAGGATGCGTTGTGTAGATTGTCCTAGAATAATATATAGTGCAATTATTTCACCCCACAGCTTATTACTCCTAAGATCGTAATCGGCCCGTAAGGAACTTGTACTATTTGTCATTACACAATGAAATGATTGGGTTAGATTTCAGTCCTCAGTTTACACAGCAAACTAAACTTATTGTTGTAATAATTTTGAATTTATGTTACGGAGTAGCCAGCAGTAGCGAATCTTGGTCGTACTGCTAAAATAGACGACCTGTTTAAATATTGACTTATTGATCTATCTTCTGGCTTGAGTAGAAACGGTTTATTTGTCTACTTAAATAATATCATGGTTGGTTTCCTTACTTTGAAATACTAATTTTTTTTATACAACTTAGGTTGCAGACAAGCACGCGGCCCATCTGATGGTAAGTGGTTACCGTGGCCTATGGGCGAGTGTAACACCAGAGGAATAACACTCGTGCTGCAACCCCTGTAAGAACAGAGACATTCTGTGTCGTCAGCGCAAAAGATGTAGGATAAGCCTTTGGTTTTCCCACGGACAACACAAAACCTCTCTAGTGAGCTCTGGCTACCCTACTCACCACCGAAAACACAACACAAGGTTAATAAACGGCGATATTCTGTACGGTGGAGGTACTTCCCCAGTCTTCTTCTTCTTCTTTTCTTAAAATGGCTACTTCCCCAGTCGGATTGCTCGATTGGGACGGGTATACCGTCGTGTCCTACCTCCTCTAAATGTTTCTCCATATTCAATATATTCATATCAATTAACCTATTGCAGTGTAATGCTGGACATAGGGTATCTTTATATCTCTTACGTACAGACACCACTTTATATAATCGTATTAATAAATTAGATAGATTGAGTCATTATTATGTAATTACGCTGCTAGTGTAACTTAGAACAAGTAGACTCTGTACCTTCATTGCACTAACTTTGTGCTCAAGGCACTTGCTTTAAACTTCACAAAACTCGATTTAGTTGAATCTGCACGTGATTATATTCAAACTGATGAATTGCAAACCTAATTATTAAAGCTTTTTCTAGTTTAATTTCAAAGAATATAAGATGAAAGGAAGACAAAATGGCAGAGCACAGTTAACATTATTTAACGCAAAAAAGAATTACTTTAGACAAATAGATGATTAAAATAGAAGGCCGTTCTCCAGGTTAATTATGAGATCTTTTCTTTAAAATTTCTTAACGCTCGTTTACAGGTGGCTCAAATTTCTTTTGTGAGATACATTCATATTTTTAACGTTACCCTCACAAAAATACGTCAAACAAATCCGCTGCTATTTTTCATCGGTCATATTTTTCTCGGCCATTTTTCAATAATGTTGTTACGTTGGAGGTTCGTGCATTATAATGATTAAATGCTTGAGTGATTTGACACATTTATTGATACGACTCGTCCCTGATCGGAGATCCTTGTCAGAATATAAAATTCGGTACGAGTCTTTATAAGAAGTGAAAAGGATTTCTACGGTTGTTGTCAGCAAATATGTCAATCATGGTTGCTGATAAAATATTAAGCGTGTTTCAGCTCTACTTATTTATTTATAGCATTAACCCTCTAGTGTGACGGGTTATCATAGACTCTCGCTAACAAATTCTTCAGTAAAAATGCCTCTTAAAAATTTATTTCAAGAATTTTCGCTGTGCTCGTCTGATACTCTCCGGGACGTTAACTGGTAGTGCTTGTGCGGCTAAGCATGTAATTAATTTCCTTGCGATTTACACCGCATAGCAAGGACCACCATTATGCTGAAGCAATTCTTCAGAACAAAATCAGTTTGTATACTATTCGATAGGTTTAACATTGTTTAGAACGTATAATGTTGTTCTGGTTTTAAACCTCATATTTATTACTGTCACATACAGAGACACGAACCAACTTCTATTTATTTTTAATGCCCATCTAACGACGTTTCCTGTGCGATCCCCTCAGGCGCCTTTAAGCGTCGCGCCTCTTGACCGACCCTCTGCGAGGAGGGAGGGTGGAGGGGCACATTCAAACGGATATATGGAGGTAGACGTTAATTGAGTATGTAATACTGCCCCTCCGAAGTTCGGGGCAGAGGACCGTAATGTATTTGATGGTTCTATAAAAATGTCCCTTGTTATGTTTAACGAACTAATTGAATTAGGCATTTAATGAGTTCTTGTTATTACTTACTTATTTATAAACGAGTAAATACAAGGAATATATGCTAGGAATATATATATATATATATATATATTTCTACCCACATTTTACAATGATAATAATTTTGATCCCACGTAATCGGTAGCGAGGCTTTTGCCGTAAAGCGAGCCTTTGTCATAAGCTACATGTTTATTGTCGAATAGAGAACAGCTCTATCCCATAGCCGCCTTCTACGACAACCTCGGAAAGAGATGGGGTAGCCTTATTCTACTCCATAGGGAATCGACACAGCAAGGAAAAATATATCTTATTCTTAGACGGAGACACTATCCGGAGATTACACTACTACTACTACACTACTGGAGACTTTTGATCGCACTAAATCAAACTCAGTTTCACATTTTCGGTATTGGTATGGATGGCAGTCCAATATCTTATCATTGATAACTACTCGCCTCTACAGAGGCGAAACACGTGTCGAGGTTAAGTCCTTCGCACTAGCGGAATACTGCACAAGGTACAACATCTCCTCTCTGGTAAGATTTTTTTGTTTTTCTTACTTTGAAGAGTGTAGTTTGACATTCCAATATATATTGTTGGAGTGTTGCACCGCGGGTGAGCGCTGGGCCCTCCTCCCTCCCCCAATATATATCTTTTTGAGAAGAAGAACTTGACAATATGAAGAAATATCAAAATGAAGCTTAGATTTCAGCTTATCAATCGCAGTTATTGCAGTCCAATGCTGAATATAGACCTCTCCCAATATTGGGAGGCTTTGGATTACTAGGTATTTCCTCTCCAGAAGGCTCTCTCCCATTGATATCTGTCTGCATTATTTTCTGTTAGTCGCCTCTTACTGTGGGGTGGTGGTATTCTTTCTCGGTCACAACACGAAGATCTTAGCTTAAGGAGACTAGAAATAGAAACAAGTGCAAAAGGATCGTTACGAAGCAAATAATATTCAAAGGATTGTAGTAGTGCAGCAAGTAGTAGAGTATATACAAAATACATATTGGGCACGACGCACTGGTCAGGCGAACATGACAATAAAACATTTTATGATACAAACGACCATTATACCGGCCAACACAAACCACACAATAACTGGACGTCTCACAAAACAATTAACTGTAGCTGTAAAATAATATTCATTGCAGTGGATTAGTGCTACAAGTTCATTGGCGCCTGTAAATATAATAGCAATGGAGGCCTACGATGAACAATAAAATACCATACAACCGTAACCGGAATCGGATCCGAAGACTTTTTAGCTCGGCTTAAAAATAGTGATGCCATTTTATGGTATAATTACCGCTATTTATCTTGAACTTTAAATGTGCAGTACGCTTCTTCCGATCTCAAATCCACTAATCCTATTGTATCAAAATAATTTACGCGCGTCAGGGCTCTTTTCTCTAGTGACTTGGGTCCAAGAAGCGTGGCACGAACTGTACCTATATGAATAAATGCTACGTCTATCGTACATGTTCCGTACGAACCCGAAGTTTCGTATTTTTCATGGTAGCCTCTTGATGTGCCCTGAGCCTCGCGTGCTCGAGTGGAGTAGTGGCGTAATGAACGGATATTTATGTACGTACGAGTGAATTTTGGAGCATCTAGTATCCTGCTGGTTTGATAGTTAATAGAGTTATTTTTCATCGTCACTGTCCCGGGTTCAAGACCTTTTTCTTTGCTTTAGAAATGTATGAAGATGACATGATGAAAATTATGAGAAGACAAGTCCTAACCACCAGTGTTGCAAGACAAGCTCACAGCCCACCTAATGGAAAGCGGTTACCGTGGCCTACGAACGTTTACAACACCAGAGGCGTCACGCTCATGCTGCCGACTCTGTAGAAACCTTCTAATACCCTTCTTGAAGAACCCCGTGTTGTAGTCGCTTGGGAAATCCATTACATTACATAGGTTACGTTTACAAGACCAAAATCACCGCGATAAACGGTTTCATATCGCTTTCCTCTATAGAACCCAATATCGTACTAAGTAATATGTACTTCAGCCGATACGATTGTTGACTCATGTTAATCGAAACCCTCCAATTAACTCCAACATACCTTGTACTTCGAGTGGTGTATAATACTCCCAAAATTTTAGGGGTAAATTTTGAGCGCTTTGATTTCTAACCTTCAGATTGCCTTAGTTATTTGTATCCTTGGGTAGGAAAATTAAATTCAAAACTAGATGTTCAAAATACTTCAGCAAATATGTTTGTACAGACAAGGAATTTTATTCGCGTACCGTTCCGATGATTTTTTGCTCGAACTATGAAAATATCATAAGGGTTATATTCGTTTAATTATGGTAAAATAGTTTTGCATAATTAAAATGACACATGTTCGGTTGACAGGTCTGCAAACTTCGACCTTAGATAAAGTAAGTTTAGATTAATTTCACTATGTCAAACTGAAGATAGTTTGACATAGTGAAATTAAATCTGAATACTAACCTATTTTGAGTTTCGTATTTAAAATATTAAAAAAATCTTCGGCCATGTCAAATTAGTGACACAGTCAAATGCCAACTAAAACATTGAACGTGTTTGATAAAAACGTAAAATTTTAAAATGCGGATGGAGGAAGTCAAATAATTACATTGCATGAGCAGGCCCGCGGCATTTGCGACATAGCTCGGTTACTGAATAGGTATATCGAGAACAACACTGTGAGGCTATGTATTACTCGATTTGGAGAAGAAGAAGATTCACCCGATTTATACCCAATAGAAAATAATTGGAGAATTATGGTGCAAATGTGGCAAAATGGTCAAGAAAGGACGAAGCACAAGCTTTAGTGGAATATTGTCACGTTGTGTGAGAATCGTTGCGTGGTTCAGACATTTGTGTAGTCGGATAGTAGACTCAATGCTGGCCCGACACCAAGCTGTGCCTGACAGTAGAGGTGGTTATTATTAAGTATTAAAAGTATTAAGAATACAATTTCTGATGTTTATTTTATAACATAGCATTTAGTTTTCAATGGCGGGAGAACTTGTCGACGTTAAAACTTTAACGTCCACAGCTAATATTTTGAAGTCACCTATGACAACCACGAAGTTATAGATGACAACAGCCAATTATGTTCGCCCCAGCCATAAAAACTTATTATACTTGTAACTCTATGGTCACAGTCCACCCCGTCAACCTCAAAGAATTTGGAAAAATTACCTTGTCAAGTCAACCATTTATCGTTTGTCAAATATTGTTAAGTATACATATAATCTCGAAAGATGTCAAACAGTGAGCTCGGAAGAGCTCGGTTTGGCTCGGTTTAGTATCATCGTAGTATCTCTTTCTAGTCTGTGTCTGTAAACAAAAGCGTCCAAAAGCGTCGTCGAAGAAAGATAACTCTTAATATTATAGATTGTCATCGGCAATTTAGACTTAGAACGGTACGCGAATCAAATTCCTTGACTGTACATTTAATTAATTTACTAAGCCGCAGGGCAACAAGTAGTGCCTTTGTGCAAATAACAAAGCGAATTTATTCGGTCGATGATAACCACCATGTTATGTTCACACATTGCGTAATACACATTTACATTTGTTATAAATTCGAGAAATGAACAGGAATGTATTAGTTTACCTGTCCCGTTTTCACACGGAACATTTTCCAAAAGAAATTCTACACCTCCTATACAGATTGCAGGGCTACATCGGGAATCAGTATGCGTGTCATAAAAACCTTTTACGAAAACATTTTTATAAGTATCAGACAAACACATGGCCCACCTGATGGAAAGTGGTTACCGCGGTCTAGGGACTCACACTCGTCACTAGGGGCGTTACACTCGTGCTGCCAACCATGCAGAGTGTAGAGGGGGGAGATGTAAAGAGAACTAGAGAAACACAACACAAGGTTATTATTAGCCGCGGTTATATGTAGGGTAGGTACTGTTCAATTAGGACAGGGGATACCGACATATCCTACCTCTTTGATCTGCTATCGAATTCGTATCGAGAGAGCGGAGTATTGCGATAGGCAGTCTGCCCACTGTAAACCGTTGTATGCGTGAAGCCCGCGCATCGCTATGCTCCGCTCTCTCGATCCTTTATACCTATAAAACTTTGCACTAGTACAACTAAACTAAATGTACTAACACAGTTAATCATACGTAACAGCTTTCGCTATTATACCTGAGCACTCAGTAAATTACTGCAGAGTGTAGTGTAGTATCTAAAGCTTAACGTTGATGGAAATAAATCTCACTTAGATGTACTTAGCTGTTCTACGAAGAATTTTCGAATGTTTCTTTTGCGGTAAAATGCTTCGAATTACTTTCATTCTATATACTGAAGTACAGAAAAAAATATTAAGTAGTTTAAAAAATATTTCCACGCTGTTGATAGACTCTGATGGTCATTTTTTTTTTACTTTAAGGTGACCTAGTCCATTCCTATTGGTCTAAAACCCGTATTCCAGAACGAACCCAGTCGTGAATTTCAATTTATATTAATAGATTTAACAGATCGTATTCTAGATAATTCTAACTCATCGTTTTTCCTCCAGCACTGTCAAAATTTATCACACTATATCGGTAAGTTAACTTAAGGGATTTAATTAATTGGAAATAGTAAAAAGTTACTTAAAACAATCTCAGTAAACAAAAAAGTTATTAGTTCATTGACACGAATCATACATACGTGTCTGTTGTCTACAGGAGAGGTTGTGTAGATAAGGGGCCCGTCGCATATACGGTCAGGTGGCCCAAGGGGCTCGTTGCGGGAACAATGCGTTTTACTGCGGCGGCCCCACGGTGGGCGCCATTTAGACCCCGTAGCCCTGAATGGCGGCTGTTATGTTGTTTATGTATTCGATCTTTATTTGTGGACAAAGTCGTATGTACACATGTGTGGCATCACGCTAGTATTTCCCTAAGGTAAACTGCGTAATATTAATCTAGATATTTGGTTTAGTTTAGAGTGTTAGTTTATTTTACTTATTTATTTACAATCTTGTTCCATCACTTTGTAACTAACAGATAGAGAGACTGCTTAAATATAAAACCATAGACCAGCAAAGTTGAAACCTAACACATTAGACTAATGATAATTAAAATTCAAGGAAAAAAAGACACAAAACACAGTAATACGAATGCTATAAAACCCAAAATATATATATTATTGTCATAAAATGAGACGTATAATATCATTCTTGCGAGCTCACTCCAATTGCCAGAAAATAAATCTACAGCATCTTATGTACAGTATATAAAACTATCTTATCCTTTTTCAAAGAACTCAGAATCATTTGAGAAAACCGTAACATTCATTTAAGTTAAGTTAAGGTAGTCGCTTCCGTAATAGCTACCATGCCATTTTATAAGAAATAGGAAACGGAACCCGAACCACAAAGTGGGTAACGGGGTCAAGAAGGTCATTAAAAGGTTCCTATAGGGTCGGTAGCACGATTACGATACCTCCAGTGTTGCACACGGGTCGCGTATTTTTCGTCACCTAAGTAATAATATATAAAAAAATAACAAAACTAAAATAAATCGACATCGTAATTAAATTAGGCATACAACAATTTTATGGCCAGGTTGCACTAGCAACCTTACCTTAACCAAGAGCTAGTATTTACCACATGATCACATTAATAGCCGGGTTTCGCTAACCATTTATCATGCAACGCGAAAGTTTAAATTCTTATAAAATAATCATTTTACGATGACGAGTCCATGCAGCTTATGTCGGTCACATAAACGAAACAAAACTCTTAGCCATACGAGGCACTTAGCCCCGAAACGTCATAGAAGTAAGAGCTAAACCAATTATGAAGCAGGTGAGACGCTTATTGAGGCGAAGTGTTGCGGGGCCCAAGAGGGCCCTGCTGTGCACCATTAGCGTTTAGTGCCAACTTACGACTTTCTACATACTGAAATACGGTTATGACAGTATGAGCGACTTACTTACAAAGTGTGTGATGATAGCAGATGATATTGAAGCAAAATATATATTTTTTATGGAAACTTTCTTAAATACATAGAGCTTATTAGTTAATGATTTTATTATTCAGTTCATTTGTTGTTACTAACTTTTTACGTTGAAATAATCAGTGCATTTTATTTATCAATTGAACCCGGGTTGCTTTCAAGGTTGCACTTTGGAGAGCGGAATCCGCTTTACTACCTCTGCTTTCAATAATTTGGGTCATACTTTGGCATTAAAAGTCTCAATGGGGTCTCCTAAGTTCTCTATTACCAGTCACTAATATTTATACATAATAATGTCCGGATCTCTGATTTGAGGACTTACGTATAAACATTACTTACATATAAATGACATTGGGTACATGGCAATTATAGATTTCTAAGACTAACAGCACTAAGCTAGCTGTAAAATTACCGGGTCACACGGTCTATAAAACACCTTTTGCAATATAAAACGAGTCATTAAGATACTAATAGAATCAACTTTCCAATATCTATAAAATCATGTGATAGTACCTACATAAAATATTTTTTCCATTTTACGGCGATATGTCACTGCCACGTCTTTATTCCTAAACAGCTCATATATCACACGGGACGGTGGATTCGCGAGCTATTGTTGGTAAATAGAGATATATTTGTTGGACCCAAAAGTTTCAGGCTCTCTAGAATGTTAAAGAACAACTTTCAAGTTCGTACTAATTGTTTTACAAGCATCTATTAATACTTTTTCATCCTTTGAAAATCTAGATGTTTACAAACGTAGAATATTTATTAAAGAATGAAGGTCTTGTGGATGCGGACTTAGCCACAAACGCAATTACTATGATAAACGTGTCTGCTATAGCACGGAAGAGTCTCTTTCTACGAGAAATCGAGCACACGTCTGTGAAATTAAGAATCGTGAATGCGGCCCTTAAGAATCGTTGGTACCATATATACAGGGTGGAATTTTGTTATGCCACCTGAAAGGAAAGTACTCTGAATACTGTAGATAGAAAATTTTACTCAAAGGAAACATTCCTTTATTTTTGAAAAGAAACAAAACTGCATTCAACGATTTTGAAAAATTCGCTTGCCGCACCCGGTAATCGAATCGACTAAAATCTGTAAAAGTTGTGCCCTGTACTTTTATTGCATCGATCGTTAGGGTCAATTATAAGAATGAAATCTCTCTAACAAACTTCATAAATTAAATGAAAGGAAAATAATGAAATCCTAAATTATTTACAAAAAATGGTATAAACTAACTAATTAATTGCTCGATACAAACATTTAGTTCAAAATCGAAGTTGTTCTGCTGAAGAGTTTGCCGTTGTTTTTTGAAACTACCCGTATTATTGAATTTTTCTACTATTCTTTTCAGTACAAACCGAGTTGGTGATTGTCGGTCTTGATATCTCTTTCCATACCACCAATAGGAATTTGTCATTTTAATGTATAAAAAAACGTCAGTGATAATAATTATTAATTATTAACATAAGTAACTAGATGGATCTTTGAATAAAAGTGCTTTAACTTGACCCATTGAACAATTAATTTAAGATTTCATTGTTTTCCTTTCATTTAATTTATGAAGTTTGTTAGAGAGATTACATTCTTATAATTGACCCTAACGATCGATGCAATAAAAGTACAGAGTGCAACTTTTACAGATTTTAGTCGGTTCGATTACTGGGCGCGGCAAGCGAATTTTCAAAAATCATTGAATGCAGTTTTGTTTCTTTTCAAAAATAAATGAATGTTTCTCTTGAGTAAAATCTTCTATCTACAGTATTAAGAGTACTTCCCCTTCAGGTGGCATTACAAAATTCCACCCTGTATACCCATTGGTCAAGATTCTATCACCATTGTAAAGTCAACTCTCCAATTATTAAGCAACTGACTCTCAATAAGTTGTTATCAAAATATGCATCAGTTAATTAGATTTATTCTGTCATTGACATTTAATTTATATTGTTCGAAATTTACTAATTCATAACCAAATTCAATATGAAGTTAATGAAAACTATCGTGCAGATTGAACCGTAGCAATAGCAAAATTATAATTAACAAAATTAACTTCTCTATTCATGCTGTGTTGTTAAGTCATTCATTATGAACACAAAACAGAAGTTTATATCCAACCATTCTTCATCGTATCGTGACTTTGATCCTAGAGTGTCAATCTCAATTGAGAGAAAAGTGCCCAATAAAGATAAAGAGAATGTACATACAGATCCTATTTAGAAATCAGCTTTGAGAACACTAGACACGAATTTACCTTTCAGAATATCTGAGTAGATCAAATTCGCGCTGCTTTGAAAGCACATAAACATTAATGTAGACAGATATTCAGACACTTTTATCAAGTTAGTTTTACGAAGGAAAGTGAATAATTGATGCGAGCTGGATACCTGGTCGTCCCAATTGACCCGGAGTGTTTTAGGCCAAGGTTTACTTATTCAGTGTTGTGGAATTTTCTCAGCGCCTTATATTACTCCAGGTGAGGATATACCACTTTGGGAATAAATAAATAGCTCCTGAGAGACGGCGGTCGTGGTCCCGATTATTCTCGAAGCTTTTATTTATCCAAGAAATATTGTGATTTACTGAAACGCGAAGATAGAAACGAAATGAACAGAATTTCATGGTTTTGTTTGTTGAGGAATATATTATCGCTCTATATTATTGCACTGATTTTTATTTAACTAAAGTAAATAATTTATGATTGATTTCGTGTCTAAATTTGTCATTGCTAATAACTTTTCAATTCGAGTATTGTGTAATACTAGAATTTATGATCATACTTTTGAATATCAAATCACGAACCTTAAGTGGCAGACAAACACACGGCCCACCTGACGGAAAGTGGTTTCATACCATATGTGTGTACGAAAAACTTATATATAATTTGAGTTGAAAGTTCTATTGTTATTGCAAAATGTGCTTTTTCATTATTGGTAACCAAATTCGAGAGAGTCCACATCGATAGCGTAATGGCTAGGATTTGAATTCAAAACCTCTCGATCATAGAAATGAATGGTTAACCACTAAGATACTGAAGCGTTTTTAATTAGTTCGCTACCATGATCGTTTAAATGACTAGGCATTTTTCCATACTTAATTGCAATAGCCACCTCGCGTGACGTTTTCGATTGTACAGGGCTAAAATGATAAGTGCCTATTAATTTATTTAAATTGATGACGATAAAGCTTTTAACGACAGTATTAACATGAAACACCCAGAAGAGATCTCACACATTAATATATTTATATTATAATAAATAAATTTGCCACGAAATTCTACACAACGCTGCCTAGAACCAAATTAGGCATATTCAATAACAGGCAGAACAATGCATAAGCATGCATACAAATATTTGCACTGAGCAGAAATCGAATGTGCGATCTTTGACTTAGCAGTAGAACGCTGCTACGCCATAGAGGTCGTCAGAGAACTATAGACTTCAGATAAGTTTACCGAATCGGCAAATGGTATTTAGGTAATTGATTTATAATGCTGCGTTAGCGCACGATAGACAAAGGAAACAATAGTGTCTACTTAATGCTAAGATAATTCTGTGCGATAGTCACGCTAAAACATTCTTGACCTATCTTATTTCTAATATAGTATATGTGTTTACCATTGTTTGTTTATTGGATACAAAAGGGCTAAAACGTATTTATCCGATATTTGTCAGAAACATATTATATTTCGGTAGCAAATTCTATAATACATTCACATATTACATTATTCAAATGAAAGAGTAATTTTATATTTTTCAATGCCCAGGTCTTAAGAAGGTCATCAGAAAGCTCTTATAGGGTCGGCGACCATGAGTGTGACTCACCTTGTGTTGCACACGTGTATAGACTACGGTAACCACTGTCCATTAGGCAGGCTAAACAGCCTACCTAATGGACAGTGGTGCTCATGCCTGTGCCTATCAAACATTAACTTTTAAGATTCGCAATTTAAATTTACTTTCTAAATCTTGTACTTAAATAATTTATCCCAACTTGACGTCTAGAAGGAACTTGAGTACACGTAATTACAGTTGAAGTAACAAGCTACTTAAGCAACTCAAATGGCATCGTCTAAAAGCTAAGTCTTGTATCTAAATAAAACATAATATTTTGTTTTGTCGCAAAGCGTAAATGGCGTAGGCGGGTATTGGCGCCCAACGTGGACCCTTTGTGCAAACTACCTTCACAAGTTGATATTTTGTATTCTGTATATTATTGTTGGACCGTGGTGTGAGATTAGCGGAACGATGAGTACTTCAGGCGAGGATATTATTTTATATTCGCTGAGGGACTAATGTTAATAGATGTTATATTTTCTTTGGTACTTTTATTAAAACTGTAAAGGAATATAATCTCTCTTCTTATCCATGCGAAATTTTGATGGATGTTTCGGCCGCTTTATATATGAAATGTTTAACAGCGCTAAATGGAATGGCTGAATTAATTAAATAAAGGTTCCAATGTATTTTTTTGCTGTTAGTTTACGTTAACTTCGGATACCACAAATGTCAAAAGTATTTCTGGGAATTAAGTGGACTTTGTCGCACTAGCATAAAATTATACATATTCTAATAATACATAAATGACTATATACCACCCCCCCCCCCTCTACCTCATTCCCCCCAATAGATCTCACCAATATTCGTCAAATAAACTAATTTCTCCGTTAAGAATATCTTGCAACTCTAGTCTAGCAACAGTATAAGCTGAATGTTTCTATTTATCTACAGTTTTTTTTCGGATAAAGATACTTCCCCAGTGGGGCGGGTCCCAATTTGAATAACAAACCAGCTTCCGCTAACGCCTCCTGTATCCGCACGCACAGTCGAAGTTCCACGCGACTGTGAGAATGGAGAATTTGCCAAACAAATACAATTTGTGTTTGGACTTGTTTGGGAACAATTCCTTTTAGTACCTGAACTGTTTTTAAACAAGTATTATGTTATTTGTTTTATTCAAGCGCTCTGTACACATAGTCAGCTATAAAAGTAATTTAATACCAATTCACAGATCGTCTTAGTCTGAAACTTCTTTGTTACTGATGAAAAGAAAAAAAAAAGCGTGGGAATTAAGTGTTTCGGATAGTTAGAATGCTTTGTCCGGGACATTTTTTTTTTATGGCACGTCAATTTGACTTCACCTCGCCTGAGGGCAAAGTTTCATGAAAGAGCGTCACCATTGCAAACACGTACAGTGCTACAATGGTGGCGCTCAGCTTGACGGCCTCATCAGATGCTTTTTCAGGCCCCACTAGGACACGGGACTGTAGGAAGAAGGAAACACGTGCGCCGGTAAGGACATAGGACTAGCTTGACTGAGGAAGTACCATCGGTAAGTAAGTAGATCGGTAAGTTGACATCATCATCTAATTGTCGCTTATAATTTCTAATATTTTTTATACCAATTAGGTGATAACCCACGACCCACCTGAAAGAAAGTGACCACTAAGGCCTATGAACGTTTGCAACACTAGGGAAGTCGATCCTATAGAAACCCTCGGTCCTTTTTGAAGAGGCGGTGTAAGAGGGAGGGTTATGAAGGTTAAGAGAGCTTTATATATAAATAGGTGATCCCACTGACAGCATAAAAACTCCTCAGTGAGTGAGTGAGTGGCTACCCTACTGGTGAGTGGGGTACCCAGAGCTTACCAACCAGAGGTATATATAAATACCACAAGGCAGGTTTATATAAAATAGAAAAATACGTAATGCCGATGCCTCAGACCTTTTGTTTCAACATTGGACCACGTAGTGACGTGCACACGAGGCGAGGGGACCCTCAACAAATTCAACAAAATGTGTACAATTCCAAGATCATACATATTTGCGTTGAAGAAATACAATACAGTAGACGCAGCTACGGAACACGATGATTCAAAGTAGACAAGTATACCTGACGTGCTAGAAATATCATCTGCAGAGTTTCAAGAATGACAGAACCAAAATGTACTATATATCATCGGCAGAATTTTAAGAATGACGGAACTAAAATGTACAACAAAGTAAAAGTTTAATTTTACACGTACCACTAGACTCATCATCAAACAATTTGCAAACCTAAATGGCCCCTTTACCTATTTTACCTATATTTCCTTGCTTGAAATAAATCCTTAGGTATTGAGACTTCATGATGGCGACGATTATCATTACTAGTATAATACGAACAAATTACGAAGACGATTGAATTGCAAAACATTATTTTCCCCCGAACATAAATTAATAAATTCAAGTTTGTATGGAACCCTCAGTTTCAAACTATTAGGTAATCTGTGCATGAGTTCGACTCGCACTTGACCATCTTTTTTTAAGTCCGTACCAATCTAAAATATTCACAAAAAACTGCTGCAAATAATAAAAAATACTGTCAATTTTCGTTTCTAATTCAAATATTTGAACATGTAGCTGGTCTGAAAAGACTTGGCAGAACATTTCCCGCTACTAGAAGTCTGTATATTATTATCTTTCGCATTGCCTTTAAGCTTGGCAATGCAGCCAGCCTTCTACGAACATTGCTGGTTGGTTGTGAGGCGGAGGAATTTTATGACTCGTGTTATCCGTTGTTGTGTTTGTTTTACGATGACTTCTGTGACGTAGCTGTAGAGCTTTGTCGACTGCTAAGTTAGAAGTCGTAGGTTCGATTCTGTCTCTACAGATATTTGTCTGTTTGACATGTATTTGAATTAGTTTGATCGTTTTTACTAGAAATCCCTTACAATAATATTGATAAAACATATCCTCAAGGCTCCTTCTAAACAAAAGCGTGAAGTAGCTCTCATCGCACGAGTACCACAACGACATAAAACGCAGCTCTTAATAATTGTCAAACAAAACATTTTATCGGTCTACCCTCCGCACTACTTATGACAAACGACTTTAAACCTTACCAACCACACTTTACAGTCCACTTTCATTGTACAGTTGACGATGTTAATGAGTTTTTTCATGTCTTACTGATTTTTGTTAAAAATAATTTTAGCTTTATTTGTTCAGCATTAATGTTGATATTACCGTGGCAGATGTTGATTCAAAGTACCCATGGGAAATTATTTAAATGGCGGGCAAGCAAATATTGTGCTGTCTGGATCGTGTGAGCTTGATGAATTAGATGTAATGAGAGTTTGAGATGCACTCCATAGTTCTTTTATAATTATTTTAAGCATTCGTATATAAGTCGTGACAAGACGAGCGCATTACCGTCAACGAGGCACTGTTTATGAGCTTTAATAGTATCCATTCCTACTGTCTACAATCATTAAAAATATTGCTATTCATATTTAATTTGCTTCCCACGTTTCTGGTTTATTTCATTCGTAGACATAAAGGTAATTGGATTCTGTTGTCTAGTGACAGTAAACCTCCTAGTGGTGTTTTATGTGCGAAATATCGTTTTAATGAATTCAAATAAGACAACCAAAAATAATTCATATTCATATTCATAGTATTCATAATAATTCGGCTTTAAAAATCCGACCCCAACTGAGTTGGGAAAAGGTTCAGAGAATGAGTATTCATAATTCTTCGAAAATTTTTCTTTTTTCTTATTTAAATTAGATCTATTTTCTTTTTTTTTAAATTCAAATTAGACCTATGCCTTCTAAATTAAAAAAGAAAAACACGAAGTTACATCGACGGACGACATAGTGAAAGTCGCGGGTATCCGGTGGGATTGGAGGTCGATGGGGGAGGCCTATGTTCAGCAGTGGACGTCTATGGCTGAAATGACGATAATGAAATACAGGAATTTGAGGACTTCTCTGAATGGACTTCTGAGACAAAATGTCGGGTTCGATGCTAGGTTTTACCATGGCACACACCAATGATTTTTCGATGCTTTTCGAAGTTATGTGTGTGTTTATCGCAGTTTTATAAGTGCCCAGTTGTTTATGAGCTATAATAGTATCGATTCCTACTCTTGTCACCTATTACATTGGGACCTAAACATAAACTGGTGAAATGTGGGTGCTAGTGCATTTGCCTACCCCTTCGGGAATATATGCGTGAGTTTATATGTTATGTAATTTGAATAGTTCCGAGATGTTTCAGAACAGAAGAAGTACTTAACCCGGAGTCCTATTGCCAACCTTCTAAAAAAGCTACAAATTTAATTGAGCAGGTCCTACTTAATAAATGACATGGGCGAGGGTGAAGCGGATGTCAACGAATTTGACGCCGTTCAAACCTGTCCGGTCACTTTGCCGGCTCGTAAAATTTACAAAGTTTTTTGTTAAAGCTGTGGACACACTGTAGATTGATAGATTTTTTCCCTCCGGCCGCGTACGCAACTGTAGGTTCGTAACCAGTTACGGTAGAAGAAAAATACATCTTCATTATGATACCAATTACGTGTATTTTAAAATTTAATAATTGATTTCAAAATGAGGCGAATGTAACTGATGAGTGAACATTATCAAATGAAATTAAGGAAAATAAATATTGAACGCTCCGCAGAGTGAACTTGATTAATAAGATACTTCGTAATTATAATAAAAAATATACATTAGTTTTTCTATTTATTTCAAATAGAATATAATTAAGTGCTCACATTAGCGCTAAAGAAAAAGTAAACTAACAGTAATAATGCCGTGCTTTATACTAATGAACTGGCTATGCTAAGGCTAAGTAAGGGATTTGCAATAAAAAGGTCGCGGGTTCGAACTCCGGTCATTACGCTACCAATGAGAACTAATGTTGGAGTCGAACAATCCAGGTAAGGAGATAAACTAGGCGCTCGACAGTGGAATAAAAACAAATTAAAACTAATAAAGTAAAAATAAACCCACAATCTTCTGTATCATTTAAAATTGTGATGCAGAAAAGCCATTGACTTATGAATTATGGAAATATAAAAAATAAACTTTCCGCGACCATTAGTGTGGCTGGTGTGGACGTAACCTAATGCAGAATATTGTATTAGCTTCATCGCATTCTGCTCGCGCAAAAAGCATTATTGCGTTATACAGGGTGTTGTCCTCGCCGAGTTGTGCGGAATATCTGTCATTGAGTTATAGAGGGTGTTTCGAAGTGTTAACACCATTTGGGAGAGTCTCGTTTACATAAATGGAGCTTGTTAGAAGCATGATTTTTATTTAAAGTTCAGAGTTCTGTTCACTTTGATGAATGGGGGCCATGTTTTATTAAAAAGACTTATTCTATCCAGAATAATATGATGCAAAAAATCCCGTATATCCATACGGGGTTATAAGCACATACAAGATCTTTGAGCTGCTGATTGACGGACGAGATTTTGGCACTGGTAATTAGTGGTTGGAGTCAGACCGCAGTCGCTCCCGTAAAGGCAATAAAACCAAGGCAAGGGAGAAGCTGACTCTGGCACTAAAATTCAGTTAGGTATTCTACTGCCAGTTTGAAAAAGTTAATGAGTTCTTCCAATTAATTAAATCGGTAAAAATCCTTCATCCTACAGTTCGTTTGCCGGCTCACCATGTTTTGGACTGCACCCTACGACCACCATCGGGTGAAGTGCTATCAATTTGACGACCTAAATTTTAAAAAAAGATTCGATCGTCTCATTAAAAATAATATTAGAAGACATAGAATACTGTTTAGATAATCAAATCGAAATATGAATGTTATACATTTTGCCGACAGCCAAGTACCTACCCCATTCGAAGACAAAGTTATTATTCACAAGTCACACAACGCGTTGCGTTCAGTGCGCGTTAACGTTTTATTGATAACGTAATTCAGGCGCGAACACGCACGGCACGCGACGTAGGTACACTTATACACCTTCAAATTACATTTGGTACAAAATAGCTCAGGTATTGAATGAAAAGAGTGTTTCATATGGAGGCCCTACCAAGATCTGCGGGGTCCAAGTCAACCTACTATTAAAACACATGCTGAATAACGAACGATGCTGTAGATCCTCGTCAAGTGGGGGTTAAGCTGCAGTCGTTCGCATGAAAACCATGAGAAGACAAGTCAAGACAAAGAAAAAGCGGACATTAGGTTTTTTTAAGTATAAGTTTTTAACCGGGATTTTGTGACAAGCTAATTATCATCCTTGCATTAGGTCCGACTGTATTTGAGGTCGTCTGGCGTCGGAGTCCGGGATCCACGTAAGTACGATGTGGTTGATTTTTGGGAGTGACTTAATTGTGGTTAGTGGTCAAACTGACAGAATTCTTCAGGTTACCCATATTAACAGCCAGGATCGAATTTTGACATGCCTTCCGAAGCACGACAGCTCTCAGATAGAACATCACTTAGCGGTCACCCATCCAAAAAGCAACCGCGCTGAGGTAACTTAAGCGCACCTGACTTAAAGAACTTTAGTCAATCAGGTTCCGAATTATGCTGAATATCTTGCACACAGCCGAGAGCCGGCACACTTTTTGATTTAATATCACAACCGTTTGCAAGTTTACGAGCACGGCTTTTGATAGCGTCGCCATTTGGACGCGACGGCGGATCGCGTCGTTCGCGCGAGTTAACTGTCGCGACATTGTTATATCAGAGTGTACCAAACGTTTAATAAACCACGGAATATAAAGTGAAGAGTATAACTCGCTGTTATTGCTTGTATTTAAAGTACTGAAGTTCATGATACTGGGTCAATGGCAATTGTAATGTCACTTTACATTGATATTCTTTGTCGTGTTGGTTCCTGGCGGACTAGAATTGGCCGATTCCTCTTACTGTGAGAGTCGTAGAAGGCTACTAAGAGACAGGGCTGTTCTCCATCCGATAGTAAACAAGGGCCAGGTTGGGATCGACGCAAAGGATCCAACAGGGCCGGAGTGTCTGCGGTACTTCTAGAGCACGCACCTCAATAACATAAAGATAAGCCGCACCATTAAGTCTCGGAATACCTCCTACTAGTACGTGTTTCCTTCTTCCTACAGTCCCGGGTCCTTCAAGGTGCGATCAGATGAGGCGGCCGTCAAGCTGAACGTCACCATTGTAGCACTGTATGTGTTTGTAATAGTGACCCTCTTTCCTGAGATTTTGCCTACAGCTTACCATCAGGTGAAGTGAAGTCAAATTGACCTGCGATAAATGAAAAAAAAGCGTTTCTTTCTGATTTCAGATTGTTAGCTAATATGAAGGACTCATGAAGGTCAGCAGAGCCTCACCGGTCAGTGATTTTAACACTTCAGTGAACATGCGAGACCGCTCTGCGGCGATAGTGCTATCGCTGCGAACCACGTGCTTCACATGATTTACGACCTACAATATTCTGTGACCATGATAAAGATCTTTGTTTTATATTTGTTGTCTATGTAAACAAACATATTCATGGCTTTTTATATCACTTTAGTACCAGACAAGCCCTCCTGATAGTAAGTACTTAGTTACCGTGGCGACCAGGGGCGTCATATCCGTGTTGCCGAACCTGTAGGAACTTTCTATGCCCTTTTTCTGGTTTAATAGTGGTTCACGTGTTAATTTTTTTATTTTTATTTATTTATGGCACGTCAATTTGACTTCACCTCGCCTGATGATAAGCTGAAGGCAAAGTCTCATGAAAGAGGGTCAACATTGCAAACACGTTCAGTGCTACAATGGTAGCGCTCAGCTTGACGGTCTCATCAGATGCTTTTTCACGCCCCGCTTAATGAAGACTCGAAAAGAACGTTCAACTGCTACGGTAGAGGTCGCGATATCAATTCCCAGTCAATGCTAATATTTCATAGATCCAAATATTAGCATTGACTGGGAATTGATATTCATGTCATCATTTCTCCTTGTTCTAGAACCGTTCTCTTGAATTAGAACAAAAAAAGAACTTAGATACACCTTAAGTGTTTTGCTAACATTTAACTGCTAAAGCAGAGATAGCGAGACCCATTTCCACTTAAAACATATAATAATTATTCATCTACATTCTAGTTAGAACCTTTAGTTCACTTGTTTAGGTACTTAAAAAACGAAAATCTTATTGTCTTTTTAATATTTTTTGTTTAAAAACTCCGTATAAAAATACTTTTCTGCTTAGTAACGCATTCTGAAGACTAAAAACCTGTATCGAATCACTAGTTAGTCAGTTAGTTAGTCTAGTATATTTAACATGTATTTTTATAAAAAGTTGCCACAAGATTGTTTACCTTTTTTAACTACCTAATCAAATGGAGTAGTAGTAGTATTTAAGGTTTGTAGTTTAATATAATTACATCAAGTGACCTTCACGTTGAGTTCTATCAAGTGTCCACAAATATTTATAAGCGACTTCCACGTCGTATTCCCAACTTGACCCCTCACTTAACTATGTAAAGAGTTTGGTCCCTCATCTGTCATGTTCGACGGCGACCCGCCAGTCCGCCACAATCAGATCTATCATACACACGGGACTTAGTAACCTAGTTTGAATTTAAATAGACGAGCTACATATTAACCACTGTAAAGATACAAAAAGTGGCTCAAACTCACCACTAACATCATCACAGCGTTAGACCAGGTGGACAATTCGTTTCTGTTGAGATTAGCCGCGCGCATAACAAAACTGAGGAGTAGGTTAAAGGCACAGTGACCAGCATCACGGAGTTAACTCTATTTGCATTGAATTATGTATTTAGATAAGGTTCAGAGCTATTTTAAATTGATTATATCGCCATTCATTTTTCTATACCACTTAGGTGGCAGACAAGTTTGCGGCCCACCTGTTGGAAAGTGATTACTGTGACCTTTGCAACACCAGGGGCGTCACATTGGTACTGCCAACCATATAGACAAGACGAGAGAAGGGGAAGGGGGGAGAGGAGAAGGTTACATTATGCTTCAAATTATGCCACGGGCGAAGCCTGGTGGGCCCGGCTATGCGCCAGATATAAGTGCGACGAATGTTTAAAGTTTAAAACACACGGCTATCACTTGAAAAGGTAAACCAATGTACATTTTAAATGAAACTAACATATTTCGAATTGTGTTGTAAAAATCCCGACGTCTCCGGTAGCGTAGTGTCCCTACTCAGCTGTCGAGAGCCGCGGGTCCCTTCATTCCTTTCGCCAGAAAGTTAACAGACGCTCGCAATTTTACACATTGTTGGAATATTAATGCTTGGATATCGGAATATTGTGTTAGACTCGTGCAATTTTATTACATATATTATTTTTAATAATAATAAACTCACGCCTTTATACCCGAAGGGGTAGGCAGAGGTGCTACAGTGCTACGGTGTACAGTCCTTGATTGAAGGACCAGGATCTGGCGCAGGCTTTCCTTTAGAAGTTGGAGGGTCAAACAGTAGTCATTTCCATAAAAGCCGTTCCATAAATCTAGAGTTCCTAGGTGAAAACGTCGAATTCAACCGCGCTAAGATAATGATTGCTTGGACGTCGGAGGTCGCGGAATGACCTCCGTCCTCCATGAGCGCGGGCCTGGGGGTGACGGGTAGAGCCGCCTATCACCCTTGCAGAAGCAGGCCAGCGCGACGGCGCAAAGTGCCACCCCTTACCCAGGGGCTAGATGGGGACACCATGGTCCCCACATTAGGGGAAGAGGGTCCTCTCAAAAGAGATGTCCCCGGGTCTGCCGGGGTGCGAGAGATATGTCTTGTATAATCTCACCTCCGGCAATCAAGGACCCATGGACAGCGTGCGTTTTAGTCGGTTCGCGTCCGACATAATCACCTCCAACGGTTTTGGCAGAGGTGGTATCTGTGGGAATTTTGCGCACGATAAAAAAAGTGTATTAACACGTCTACTGCAGCTAACAGTTTGCATAGAGATGAAAAGTTCCACACGACATGAATAACAAAATTAGGTCGTAGACATCTCAGTATACATTCCATCTGAAGGTATTAAAAATGTCGAGATTCGAATGACCTACTGTAGCGTAGAATTGACGAGACTAGTTAGCATAGCAAAGCCTTCAAATATGTATTACACAATTCACAACCTATGGCCAGTTAGGCCAACTCAATTAAGAGCGAGTCTAACTAACCAGCACCAGCTCTCCCGGGAATATCATCATTAGTGGGAAGCTAGGCGGACCTGCGAATGAAGATGGGAATATAAATACTAAAGAGCTCATCTCATTCTAACTAATGAATCTATTCACAGTTTTAGGCACAGGTTATAAAGTACGCGGAAAGCGATTAGCGTTTTGTATATCCTTATTTATGATTGTGAAAGTTATAGATATAGATGTTAAGATGATGGCGGAAATTATTGTGCAGTGTTAGATTATAGGAAGGGATTACACAAAGGCTACATTTTATTCCTGAAAAGGGTTTCTATGGTTTGCGGACAAGGATCAGAGTTCTACACGAGAAGAGTCACGGGTAATACCTAATTAGAAAAGCTTAAATTTCAGCCTTATTCTAGCTATTTCTTGTAAATATATTAATTAAGTAAACCGTTCATTCTGGTGATTTGTAACATTCGGCATAAAACCTTCTTCAATGTATTTTTTGTCGGGATTTTTTTTTACTTCATATTTTAATTTTTGTTGTATGAAAATGTGTAGTTATCTCTTTTTCAGACTGTACAGACGATTGCCTAAGCAATAAATCAAATAAGTATCTATGTGTTAGGCAGAATGCACACGTCGCGTCGGAGCAAAAAGACTACTGATTAAAAAATTACATATTGGAGGGGGGGGGGGGGAACCCACCACTCACCTACGGTTTAACAATCCCAACGATAGCAATAGCAATCTATTACTAATTGTCATCGAAAGGAATATCAAACCGCACCCCTTAAAGCAGGTACCAGAGAAATGTCGTTTTACTGAGCGCTACTAATGATTAAACTGAAACGGTAATGCCATATAAACCTGAAAGAGAACCACGTACCAGATCACATGCTGACGAATTCTTCAACATAGTCGCTACTCGCTGGCAGTAAGACCAGCGCCTACAACCAGCACGACTACCACATTAGCGACTACTAATTAATGTTATTATGTTTGAGCAATCAAGTATAACGGATATGGAACAACGCCGGCGCCATTGTATTGTAATTGAAGGAACGGTTCGTTAGCCAACTGTGCTACACTGCTACCCTGGTATACCTCGGGACATGTATCTTGGATTCAAAACGTACTCTAATGCGTCTCGAATCCAAAATGGATAATAGATTTATTTATTAATGTAATTATGTTTAAAATACTCCTTGCTTCAGATTACTTATTTTCTTATAAAAAAACAAGACATCGAACTAGTTTATTTTATAAATTCTATGTTATTTTTAATAATTTAGATTTAATTTGTCAAAGAATTAAATATCTGTAAGTATCCACGAATTTTTATTACACATTATACTTCGAACTCATAAAACCCGAGTATACACTAACTTTACATCGATAAAATAAAGTTTGGAGCAGAACTCGTTCCGTACATTCAATGAAACATTACATCCAAATTGAAAAGCTCTGTTTCAATAACGCTCCAAAAAATAACTGACTTACAACAGGCCTCTTTTGTCTATGTCAGCCGATGTAGAAGCATTCATAAACTTATTTGAATAATAACAAAAGCTTTTCCTTGACAGCGTGGTTAAGTACCTGAAACAAAAAAAAACATTATAAGCATCATAGATAATAATGGCCGTCTATGGTGGCGCTGGCAGCGTGCCAGTCAGTCGCGCCTCGACCGCGGTTGCGAGCCAACGTCTGTACATTATCCACCCATTATCTGCATATAAAATACGACAGAGATAAAACTGTTTAGTACGCCTTCAATAGGTTTGAATCGTTATGTTGTCGTTTTGATTATTATTCATGTTGAGTCTCAATGATCTTACTTTAAAAGGAGGGTGTCTACCTCCGACCACAAATGTATGATTGTTGTTTTTTTATACCACTTAAGTGACAGACAAACACACGGCCGACCTGATGGAAAGCGGTCTCCGTGGCCTATAGACGTTTGTAACACCAGGGGTTTTATACTCATACTACTTACCCGGTAGAAACCTTCTTATGCCCGCCCATATTGTAGTCGCTTGGGAAAACCACTGCAGGGAGTTTATTCCACAGCTTGAGCGTGCGCGGGATGAAACTCCTTTTATACCGCACAGTGCACACCGTTTCCCTAGCCCTATATATCCAAACTAATATTGTAACTGCGAAAGTAATTATCTGTTTTGTTACTTTTTCCCGGCCGAAGTAAATCGATGTTAATGCCATTTGCTACAGATATGGGTTATAGCTTGAAAGGAAAGGTCATAAATGGATTAAAAGTTGACAAAAGTTTGTACGATAGTTCGTTATTTTCGAAGATAACATATTTGCTTAGCACGAAAGACTATCAATTTCTTAATGTAAAGGTATCAAGAGAGCGGAGCATTACGATGGGCAGCCTGCCTACTGTGAACCTGTGAGCGCGTGAAGCCCGTCAATATGGGAATGTTTGGGTGGAGTCGCCGACATCAGTAGTAAGTAGTAATATAGATCTGATTCACACATATACCCAGCTTAAAAGTCACGCGCAGATTTTCTGCGGTACACCCGCCACAAGAAAGGGATTACGTCGGATTAATTAAAACGTTCAAACAGATATCACGTGCGCATATTATTCGTAATTTGCTTTCACAAAGGTTTACGTTTTGAATGTACTTATGTACTTGACAGCTTAATTATAACGTTTAATGAGTAATTATTTCTTTCTACGTAATCAATATTATTAAATACCTAACCGCGGTAGCCTAGTGGTATGAGTAATGGACTGCTCAGACGAGGTCTCGGGTTCGATCCCAGGTTTACCATGGCCCACACCAATGACTTTTCGATGCTTTCCGAGTTATGTGTGTATTTATCGCAGGTTTATAGGTGCCCGGTTAATGGCAATAGGCTCGCCACGCCACCTATTACATTGGGACCTAAACATAAACTGGCGAAACATGGGTGCTAGCACCTCTGCCTACCCCTTCGGGGATATAGGCGTGAGTTTATGTATGTATTGTATGTAAGATTAGTATCATAACCACCTATTAGCTAGCAAGCTAATTAAATTACGGAAATTTCAGCAAGTTTATAAGATAGTAGGTGAATTGAAGGGTTACCATACCTACTTTATCGACGTAACGTATAGTACGTAACGTATAGTATAGTGGTATCCATGTTGTGACGGAGAAAGAATATCACCACCCCATCTTGTCAGAAGGAACTTGAAAGAAGCGATAAACGGAACAATACGCAAATACAACCCTGTCCTAATCCGTCCGACCATACGTACGTACCGACAGGATATATACATATAAGTAGGGATACAGTAAATATAGTGTTCACACGACAACGTCCAAGTTAAATACACAAAATTGTAAACGGGTTATCAATAAACCTAAACCATAAAAATAGAGTTACGTGATCAAACTCATACCGTGCAGCTATTTTTTGTGCAAGTGTGCAAGTTAAAAGCAAAAATACAAAGCAATAAAGTGACAGATCTCGTGGCAAAGGTCACGACCCCTGGATAATCTTCAGGGCACATTCATTCCGTCCCAGCGTCCACAACAGCTAATAACATGTAAATGTACAGAGCAAACACGCAGCCGCATGTAATGGCCGCGATTTGTCAGGCTCTAGCACTTCGAGACACATTGTGCTGCATAAATAACTGACGTGTGACAGAGGAACATTCAGACTGCACATTTTATAGAAGTAAATAAAAAGCTATAAAATGGAAAAGCTGGGGAGATCTGGGCTTTCGCCAAGACGGAAGCTGCAATGGTAGTGCACTGTGCTATCGCTGGAAGTACACCATAACGAATATACGGCGTAACGCTTCGAGAAAACCACATAACCCACGTGTGGACTGCCTTCTACTCCTCTGATACTGAAAGGTTTGCTGGTAGAGAACTCATTGTGAGTTTAGCTCGCTTTTGTACATAATTCTTGCAAATATTTATGTATTATTTCTGTAATTTGTGTCTGCAATAAAGAATTAAGAATTAAGATGGAAAATGTTACCCGTGGCCTATGCTATCCTGTAAGAACGTTCTGACACCCTTCTTGAAGAACCTTGCATAGTAATCTCTTGGGAAAACTACAGCAGGAAAGAAGAAAGAAAGAAAAAAAGATTTATTTGGTGCAAGGTGGTCACAAAGATAACAATAACTAACAATATAATTATAACAAAATTATAAAAAGTAAGAAAAACAAAATAAAACAGAGTGGCTCACAGATACACCAAAAAGGTATCCAGTTCAGCATGTGCCAGGTAGAAACCTGACGCTGGTTTTCGACTAGAACCCAATTTGTCAGTGACACACGGACGCCGAACCGTCGAAGTCAAGTGTGAAAGTACAATGGGGTGTGTAGAGGTTATGACAGAGAGATGGATGGAGATGAGAGAGGGAGAACATATCACAGCTTTTCCCGAAGCGTTTCGCCGTATTCGCAAAAATGGAGGAAGACGCTTAATTGTAGAACGAATTCCATTTATAATAAGTAACAAATAATCCAATTAAAATTGTACAAATGTCGTAATATCTGTTCAATAATAAATCTCAGCGAGGAGCGATCTTCTGCGGTGCGTGGGGATGAAGCGCTGTTTGAGTTTCATTAAATCATCGCGCACAGGATACAGTTTGCGTAGCTAAGTGACTTCTGTAATGAACTTGTTAGGTTACACTTTCTAAGTTATTTGTTAGGATTATAATTCAGAAACTTGACTATCTTGACACATTACAACTTTGATATAACGCTCCGTACCGATATATTTTACGAGACGAAAGATTTTAAGCTGATTACAATATTTATATCATGCTTTTGCAAACGACTCCACCCGTGATAAATTTTGATCCCAAAGTTGCGGACGAATTCGCGCTTGGCGATAGGTGTAAATGAAAACTAACTTTATTTATTTATTTAACTTTATGCACATAATATCTGTACACTACTTGGGTCTACGTTATTAATAGAAAATGTGCGATACTAGGACATGGACAAGGGATAGCCCTTTAAAAAAAACACAAATTATTTATTCTGTATGACCAATAAACGGCACTTACAAAACGTCAATATCAATAATATATTATAAGTTACTGAGCAAATGGACTCCGGCAAGAAACTCAGCGGACTTTTCTTTTTTTATCTATTTATAAACATTTACTTAATCTAGACACAGTAATTTGCTTGAGTAGCAATTTAAGTGATCATCACATTTCTAGGTTTTTTTAAACCACTTAAGTGGCAGACAAGCACACGGCCCACCTGTGGGGAGTGGTCACCGTGGCCTATCACCTATCGTGGTGAACCTACCCTGTAGAAACCTTCTAATTCTTGAAGAACCCCATATTGTAGGTTTGTTTGTCATTCAAATAATCCTGCATTTTATAGTAGCCTTTTCGGCATAAGTTACTTAAAATAATTTGAAATTTGGTGGAGCCTACTATCACAAACAACGAGATTATTTTTGTGTCTGATATTTACGTTATACCTATCACAAACCCTTGGAAAGTTCGTAATATTTTTTCTAACGTACACCAAGTCATCCTGTATAGTCGCTATGCGCGTGCGCACGGGTGATTCGATTCCCTTTCACACCACCGGTCCGCCTACGCGCCGGGCCGCGGTGTCGCTACATTTTCTACTATTGCCAATGTTCGCTGGATTGTATTACCTATAGGGAAATAGATCGTGTACCATCGAATATCAAGATATTTGAAATACTAGTAGTGTTGCAAATGTCCATAGGCCCATGAGGTGGGGCCGTGTGATTGCCTGTCACATAAGTGGTATAAATATTGCTTTCTACAAATATATGCTGGGGAAAATCCATCATTGAATTTCTATTACAGATTTGTGAAGGCATACTTCCGGAGAAGATATATCGGAATTAGTAAAGTAACAGCTTACATTGTAAACCTTTTTATCACCATACAGTAGGTCTTACGAAGTTCAGCAAGTGTTCGTTAGATAGTAATCTATAGGTCATAAGTTCAGATCCGGGTCGAAGGACCAAAATAGCAGTATAGATATTTTGTGTGTGCAATAAAAATACACTAACATTCAAATACAATATATTGGTCCAAAGTGGCGCATTGGGAGAATTTGTGTCTAGCAATACATTATATATAACTGAGTACGAATGTATTCCCCCTCCTGTACAACTTATTCCAATAACAATAATATTTATTACCGCTTGCGTTGCACATCGCAACAATATCCACCAGCCAAAGCCCGACGTTATAACCACGTTGTAAATCAGTTGACGTCACCATTGCCTATCGGTGACGTCACTATCTCTGTATCTACGTCACGTGATTTACGAGAGCCGGAGGGTGCGGGCCCGTCGGCGGGGTGCACAGTTCAAAAGGTTATATTGTTACTCTGTCTGGGATAATTGGCGCATGTTTACCCAATTATGTAAAGCAAGGACTGATGTTGGTATAATAGGGATGATAACTACTATATATTATTGTAGGAAAATAATTAGTTTATGTTATTATTATTAAAGAGAAACAGAACTGTTTAAGTGAAATTTTCTTACAATAATAGTTTTAAAAATATTCATTTTGAGAATTTATCAAATCAAAATCAAATCAAATCAAAAATCATTTATTCTGCATTACCAGTAAACGGCACTTACAAAACGTCAATATCAACAATATTTTATCAAATGTAAATGGACCACCGCCGGTTCGAAACGCGGCCCCGACCTGAGAAGACTCCGGCAAGAAACTCATTATTACTCATTTATTTTCTTGAGTCGCAGCCGCGCAGTGCAAATGTATACAAAATCGTTAGAAAAGCGTGACATTATGCCTTCTAAGCACGTATCGCAAATGCCTGGAGCGCGAGCGTAAGAAATATCGCATTTATATCAATCTATGTTGCGTTTACACGTGTATGGCTGATAATAAAAGTAATTTGAAATTATTAAGGATTCTAAAAAGTAACTCAATTTTATTGTTTATATTTTGGCTTACCTTGGGAACTAAAATAATGACAAGTCATAGTTTGAGTTTATTCAGACAATACCCAACACCCATATTTTTCTGAATTCAAAAGAATTCATAATTCAAAAATCATTTATTCTGTATAGACCACTAAACGACACTTACAAAACGTCAGTATCAATAATATATCGAACGGCCCCGGCCTGAGAACGTTCCGGCAAGAAACTCAGCGGGCTTTTTTTAGTCTATTTACAAACATTTACTTAATCTACATACAGTTATTTCTCATTTTCAGGCTTGTTTATTATCCTAATAATGCTGGATTTTATAATCAACAGGATCGGATTTGACACTCCTGGTACGTCTATACGCCACGGTAACCACTTTCCATAAGGTGGGTCGTATAATAAATAAATATAAATATTTTAGGACTATCTACACAACGCCACCTAGACCCATGGTAAGCATAGCTTAACTAGCTTGTGTTACGGGTTCTAGAATGCGGAAAAACATACTTAAATACATTTTTTTAATACATACATATTATACATAGAAACACCCAGACCAATGTAGATATTCATATTTCAAACACACAAATATTTGCAATGGCGGGAATCAAACCCGCACCTCCTGCGTAGCAGTCACATTCACTACCGGCCACGGCACGCTTGCTTGTCTGCCTCATAAAATGGTATAAAAAAACAAATCTATTGTACCTACACGTATTCATAACGAACGATTAAACGATAAGGGCATATGTATTTTACAATACACATCCATATTGTTGTATTGTCAGTCCTTTGTCTAAACTGTACCCTTTGTGCTGGGCGGATAGCAGTGTCCTCTGGGAGCCCTACGCGAGACGTGGGTCTAACACTCGGAGTATTTCAATCCAAAATGAATGGCCGCTTCAAAAGATTATACCCAGTGGTCACCGGGACAATCTATCTGAGCTGTCAGGTTGATATAAAGGTATTCGAAGATTTGACCCATGAAATATAATATCAACATTGAATATAGTAAATAATAAGCGTCAGTGGCATAGTGGTTAAGTAGTCGGCCTTACGATCGGGAGGTCCCGGGTTCGAATCCTGGCCACTACCGACTTAAACCCATTCCTAACATGCCAATATAGCTTTAAAATATGATTACAAGCAGTCAATTAATACAACTGCAACGATTTAAATGTATTTATTGGAATAGTTTAGTTCATGTTGCCTTTAGAAATGTAGTTGTAATAAATACGAGTACCTATTCCTATAACTAAAATATTAAAATTGTTACGGGACCTCAACATGCAAGTTCAACTATAATCTTGCCCTAGACGTTCGCATGGCAACCGGCTTCCTAGGCACAGAGGGTTCTCAATATTCTATGAGGTGCTGGTGAAAAAAAAACTATTTGAATACTTATTATAATAATTGCGTGAAAATTCAATTGCATGTTAAGAAAGATCACCCATTCCACGTCTCACCCTGACTCATTGACTAAGGGTGAAACCTTTTCAAAAAGGAAACCGGTGAAATATAAAATTTCAATCTAGTTTGTCTTGTAGAATGTGGCCCATTGGGAAATTGTTAAGAATGGGGTTAGAATTCCGTAACGTTGCAATGTAATATACAGACAGAGTTACTTACATATTACTATGAATATTGGCTTAATTCGCGAGAAATTCTCATCTGGTATGATCTTAAAACATCAAAATCTAATCAAACATTATCCCAAGTTATTTGAGTTCAAAACGCAAACAAAAACCTTTTCAGTATTCATAACTTGAATATGATTGAATGCATCCCGTGCCCGTAAGTAATGCACTGCCGCCCGCCTCCGCGCGTTCAAATGATATCCAATGGGAACGGTACACTTCGATAAATGCATTGGGTATTTGTCGAAAGCTGCGAGGAAGGCACCGACTTCAATATCTGGCATACAGCTCTATAATACGGTCACTGGATATCGAAAGGTTACGTTATTCATATATTTTGTGCATATTGTTACATATTACTTAATATTGTGTTTATTAAAATATATTACACATACATATTTATGTAAAGGACTACAGTCTCGGGTCCTTTAAGCGGGGCGTGAAAAAGCATCTAATGAGGCCGTCAAGCTGAGCGCCACCATTGTAGCACTGACCGTATTTACAATGGTGACCCTCTTTCATGAGACTTTGCATTCAGCTTAACATCAGGCGAGGTGAAGGTAAATTGACTTGCCATAAATAAAAATAAAATAAAAAGGAAGCTTCTTTAAACTCCACATTAATATAATATTGACTATGATGACTATATTCATTTTAAGAAAAGTTCTCTTTAGTAAAGGAAAAATGACAATCAATCAGCCTATCGCAGTCCACAGCTGGACATAGGCCTCTCTCAATGTGCTCCCTATCGTCCGCCCTCCGCATCCAGTCTGTCTTAGCCGCCTTTTTAAGTCATCAGTCCCTTTGGCTAAGGGGCGTCCAATATAGTGACAATATTGTTTGTAAACTGCTTAAATATTTTTCGCATCTAAGTTTTATGAAAACAAATACGCCCGAAATTGTTAGTATATCCTCTAAATTGGGACCTATTGTAAGGCCGGCTCTTTGACCACTGATCTACTGACCTATACTTCTGTCTACTTGTTCAGCTAAATTGCGATACAATGTTCTCATCGTATCGGTTTTGTCACGACTAGATTTAAAGCCTCAGAATGAGCGCACAATAACATATGAAACACGTTGTAGAATGTCACATCTCAATGCCCTTATTAAGTTTGATCAACTGTAACGTAACTACGCGCGTTGGAGTTAGTCGACACTTTCGTTTGGTTTAGTTTTTTTACCAGTTCTATGTTCTACGTTAACCAATTGAAATTCAAATCCTACTCACGTTAACAGAACTGTCAAGCAGAATAATGGTCTAGTGACGATTTAGTTACGCTGGAGCGCTCGGTATGCCGGCCACAGCTCAACATTGTGCTTATTCCGCTTAGGTGTGTCGGAGATTCTTTTGAGTGTTTACAAAATGATTTACGTCGTGAAATGTTAAGAATATTTTAATACTAATTTTTTAGCTTTTGATGGCGATGATTGCCGTGAGATTTATTGTTTTAAATTTATTTTCGTTCTTACTTAAGAAAACACTTTTTGGGCACACTGGGTCTTCACGTCTGACCGGACTCTGAGCCTAATCAAATCAAGGTCCAGATGATCCAGCTTATCCAGTACCATTAGCGCTGCACGCCGCAATTAAGACTTGCGGCGCTAAGTCCTATTTAAGGCAATTAGCTAGAGAGGCGACACGGAAGCCTCTCATAAAGAGTGACGCAGGTGATCTGCGACGCGAGCGTAGAAGGTGTAGAGGCGTGGCCTTCGCATGTGACACCCCTGTATACATATTGGTTAAAAATACTCAAATCAACCATAAGAATAGGGACACTCTTGGAGTACCCCTATATTTTTTCTTAGTAGGATGTCTATTACGTTTCAGAAGCGTCGGTAGCTTAGTGGTTAAGGAGTCGGCCTTACGATCGAGAAGTCCCGGGTTCGAATCCTGCCCATTACACTACCGACGTGAACCCACTCCTAACACAAGCCATTGAGCTTAGCTTTTTTTTTTTTTTTTTTTTTTTTTTTTTTTTTTATCGTGCGCAAAATCCCCACGGATACCACCTCCACCAAAACCGATGGAGGTGATTATGTCGGACTCGAACCGACCAAAACGCACGCCGATCATGGGTCCTTGATTGCCGGAGGTGAGATTATACAAGACATATCTCTCGCACCCCGGCAGACCCGGGGACATCTCTGTTGAGATGACCCTCCTCCCCCAATGCGGGGACCATGGTGTCCCCATCTAGCCCCTGGGTATGGGGTGGCATTTTGCGCCATCGCCGTGGCCTGCTTCTGCTAGGGTGACCGGCGGCTCCACCCGTCACCCCCAGGCCCGCGCTCATGGGGGACGGAGGTCATTTTGCGACCTCCGACGTCCGAGTCGCCTCCGCTCATCGCGGGTAGTGCGGGCCCGGAGTCTTCTCCGGACCCGCTCCGCCTCCTCCTTTTCGAGCATTACTTGCTCGCAGAAGGAGGTGGCGGCTGCCCAAGCACTCGCGCATCGTACCATCACCGTGAGCAAGGTGGCGAGCGAGACAACTCCCACCCCTAGGGCTGTCACTAGGACCCGCCTTGGCGTCTCCCACGCCGGGCACTCGGTCAGCGTGTGCAGCCCCGAGTCCTCGCTCGCATCACAGTGATGGCACTCGGACGTTGGCTCCTTCTGGATCCGACGCAGGTAATCCCCGAAGCACCCGTGCCCGGTGATCACCTGCGTCAGCCGGTACGAGAGGCTACCGTGTGGCCTCTCTAGCCAGTCCCCCATGATGGGTCTTACCGCCGCTACTACAGCGTGCCCTGCGCGTGATTGCCCAAGTCGTCGTTCCCACTCGGCTACCATGTCCCCGTGGAGCTGGGACTTCACAACCCGGAGCTCACTAGGCTCGGGTTCATGTCCCCGCTCCCGCGCCTCCTTTCGATACCGATATAGCACCGAAAGGGCTCTCGCATCCAGGATCCATGGTATCGATCCGGCGAGGAGACTCGCTGCGTCGAAGGATATCGTACGGTACCCCCTGATGACCCTGATGGCCATCGTGCGCTGCGGGAGCCATTGAGCTTAGCTGGAGGGGTTAGAAGGGAATATTAGTACCTAACTTCGGTTGCTAATATTCTTAATACAAAAAAAAAAAGAATTCATTTGCACGGTTTTTCTCGATACTTTTCTCACACCTACCGTCATTATGACGTCACTAACAGTTTCGTTCTCCTTCCAACAGCGAATCCTTCAGCGGTGACATATAAGCTGTCAAAGCCAAACCCGCTGACTTCTCTAACGAGCTCGTTAAGTGAGGAGTGTCGCCACACGGCACACGTGCGACCGCAATAAATCAAAATCACGGCGACATGCGACACTACACCGCCTCGTGAGCAGCCGGCCTAAGACTTGAGATTGCCTTGTGTACACCCGTATTCTTAAACGTCGCTTGAGATTTCACTCCCCTCGACTCGGCCACATTTGCACCCGTATTCTTAAACGTCACTTCAAATGTCACTCCCCTCGACTCAATCACATTTTAATAATTTGGCAGTTATAGTTACGAAAAATCTCTCCACTCCGAGTTTACTCACCGAATTCCCTCAGTTTGAGCGGAGTAAACAAACGTCATCTGAAGTGAGCATACGACCTAACTTTAAAATCCACTCTGGGCCACAAACTATTATAAAATTGCAGAAATGTCGCTAGAAAACAGTTTTGAAGACTATATAAATTATATATTTGACGATACAACTTATAATTACCCATCAAGGAAGTATATAAGGGATGCAGACAATCCTTTAGAAGTGTATAACGATATGGAATTTCAGAAACGCTATCGTTTCAATAAAGATACAGTAGTTAATATACTGGTTCCATTGTTATCAATTAATAATAGTGCCAACAGCCGAGGATTACCTTTGCCACCGATATTACAAATTTTAATTTCTCTCAGATTTTACGCAACCGGAAGTTTTCAAGTAAGTAACGATGTATTTTGTACCTACTACATAAGCCTTTGTAGCCTTTACTTTTGTATAGCTGTTTTGTATATGTACCTATCTATCATTCTATCGAACACATAGTTGGTATGTATTTACATTTTTGTATGTTTTTCAGATTGTTTGTGGTGATCTTCATAAAATTAGTCAATCAACTGTTTCAAAGACAGTAGCATTAATTTCCAAGAAATTGACTTTAAAAATGGAACAATATATTAGATTTCCTGCAACAAATGAAAGGATGGCAGTGAAAAGAAAATTCTACAATGTAGCTCAGTTGCCAGGAGTGATCGGTTGCATTGATTGCACACACATTCCTATTAAAAATCCTACGAGAACTACAGGAGAAATCTTTCGAAATAGAAAAGGCTGGTTCTCCATAAACGTTCAAATTGTATGTGGACCTAACATGGAAATATATGACATACTTGTGCGGTGGCCCGGCTCTGTTCATGATTCAAGAATTTTCAGTAATAGCAGATGCCGCTTGCGATTTGAAGAAGGTGATTTAGCAGGAAGTGGTATATTAATTGGTGACAGTGGGTATGCACAGACATCGTTTATGTACACGCCTGTCTCTAATCCTCAAACAGATCCTGAAATAAGGTATAATCGGGCACACATACGGACTAGAAATGTAATTGAACGTTTAAATGGTGTATTCAAAAGACGTTTTGCTTGTTTATCCAGAAAGCTCCAAAATAGTATACCTAATACATGCAATATTATTGTGGCCTGTGCCATTCTTCACAACATTAGTGTGTCAACAAACCAGCCTGTGCTACAGTCTGAACCAGTTCTAATTGAAGATGTGCCCACGACTCCTACTGTGGATACAGCTAGGGGAAGCATTATCAGATCCTCTTTTATTCATAGGCATTTTAACTAGGTTTAATAAAACACAGAGAGAGGCAGAAAGGAAGCAGGTTACTAAAGAAAAAACATAATATTTTCTATTTTTTAATTCCAATTCCGTTTTTAATCTAGTATATTTTAAATGTTCTTCAGCAATCTCTTTTTCTATTTTCGCTTTCTGAAAAGCAGCTTCCCTCTCTATTTTAGATTTATTGTAAATCTCCTCAGCAGCCTTCACCATCCACTCTTTTTCAGCAACTTTTAATTTGTGAAGTATGTCTTCCCTCTCTTTAGATTCAATATATGTCTGTTTTCGTATATTGAACTCTTCCTCTATAACTTTGCTTCTTATGTGCTTTTGTCCTGCAATTTATGAACAAATGTTAATAATATAATAACATGGAGCTTGGGCTCTGAGGTTGGCTCTAAGGCCTTAGATGTAACCATGACCCAGAGCAGATAAGATGGTCAAATAATAATTGCAATGTGCTGGTAATGATAGTTTATTTATTCTTTTCCACATAGGTGTAAATGGATTATATTCCTTTAAAGTACAACTCTATTATTTGCTGCTTAAATGCACTATGTAACTACTACTCTATGTGATTATTATCATACAAATGTGTATGTTACCTTGTGATGTATTGCCTCTATGCTCAGATAACCGGGATATAGTTGATCTTTGCCGCAGTGGAGTGTCTACTATCGGACCTGAGAACAATATATCTTGTAATTATTGTAAGAACTTGTTCAGTTTATTCTGATATATACATAAAAAAAGTGTTATGTGTTATGTAATATACCTTTGTCACATGAAGAGCTCTCTTTGGTGGATATGGTTGGTCGCAGAGCAGTATCCGTTATGGAACCTATAATTATGATGATTAAATTAATCTTAAATATAGATAGGTATTATAATATAGTACTATGTGCAATGTAATATACCTACCTCTGTCAAGTGAAGGGCTTCTAGTGCCGGCAACAGAGACATCTTCAACTTTTTGATCATCTACTTCCATGATGATTTCTATAAAATATCAAACAATACAACTATACTTATTGGCATTATTTTTCTAAAATAATAATAGTCAGTCAGTCTGTTATAAAGTTAAGAATATTAAACCCATTATTGTACATATACTTATCATTATATATCAAATTAGTGTAATAATATTGGTAATTGTGTAAATGTACATAGTTCCTACCTATTTACTGACAAAACATACATACCTCCATATATAAAACCGGTATCACTGTCGATGACATTGGTCAGTTCAACATCAGTTTGTTGAGACAATGCCTCCGGTATAAGGGTCTCTGGTGTAAAAATCTCTCTACTGGTTCCGGCATATGTTGGTATGGGTGTGTACGAGCCTCCACCTGTCATCATTCGCTGGCGTTTTTCATAGGCCAAGATTGTCTTTTGACGAGTTTTTAAATTCTCCCAGCACTTCTTTAATTGGCTCTCAGTACGCTGAAATATGTAATATTAAATTTTATACTTAAATGGATAAAAAGTAATGTTTCTTAAATTAATAAATCACTGAACATACCTTTGTATTTGTTTCTATACAATTATACTCCTCGGTTAATCGATTCCATGCAATTTTTTTCACACCCGGATGGCCAACAAGTGTGGAACTTATGTTTAATTTATATTTGACAATTAATTCTTGAAGACATATTTTTTCAGCCTCACTAAATATGTGTCTGGAAGTCATGGTAGCTAAACGTAGACTGTACCAGTATGCATTGTAGAATTTGAACTTTATAAGACATCTTAAGTTTGTTCAAAATATGTTTGCCAGATGTTTCAGCTTTCTCCTGTTGCACTTTTACCACCCTTTGTCCTCAAAAAATGAATTTGTACGCCATAAAAATGGGTTCGGCCCCTCATAAAATTGTTGTTAAAAAGTATCGTAAATGTTTGTTATTCATATTCAATGAAAATAAAACAAATAAAACGACTGTTTACTTTTCAATTTGACATGTCAATCGTCTTTCACAACAACCATAGATTAAAAAGATACAGACTATTACACAAATTGATGACGTATGATGACGTAATTACTCCACTCTAACTGGAGTTAAACCAAATTTAACTCACGTCGAGTAGAGTCGAGTGAAAAACGAAAACTCCAAAAGTTTGACTAAAAATACCGGACTTGAGGGAGATTTGAAGCAACGCTCGAAGCTTTCTCAGCTGAGTTTGAGTAGAGTGGAATTCGCGGTAACGTTTAAGAATATGGGTGCAAAGCTATTTGGTAGTTAGTTGTGTAAAGTCCCTCAACTCCGTGTTCACTCACCAAATTCACTCGTGTAAGGTGAACAACATAAGCGTCATCTGAAGTAAGCGCACGACCCTACTTTAAAATTCACTCGGGACTGCGATCTATCGTAAAATTATAGAAATCTCTTTGGAAAACAGTTCTGGAGACTTTATAAATTATAATATTTGAAGATATAGCCTAATAATTACTCATCAAAGAAGTGAAATAGATAATAATATGAGGGATGCAAGCAAACGCTATCGTCTCAATAAGGACACAGTAGTTAATTATACTGGTTCCTTTGTTATCAATAAGTAACATTACCAACACCCAAAGATTACCTTTGCCATCAATTAGAGATTTATTTGTTTATAGTATTTTGTCTGGAAGTTATGTAATAAATATTATTCAAATTATACCTCATGCATACATTATAGAATTTGAACGTTTGAATAGAATTTCAATTTTGTTCAAAACATGTCTGCCAGATGTTTAGCTCTCTTTAATTGCAATTTTATCAAAAAAAGTTTAAAAAAAATGCATTCTCTTTGTCCTTAAAAAATGTGTTCGTCCTTCATAAAAAACACAATCGGCGTCTTAACTGTTGTTAACTTGTTAGGTAAATACTGTAATTGTCGTTCTTTAATAAAAATTAAACTACTTCTGTTTACTTTTTAACCTTAGGCTAAAACAATAACATAATTCTACACATCTAGACCCATAATAGACATAGGTTAACTAAATTTTATTTTAAAATGGCGAACGCGCACATTTCTTGTGTATTCATAGAAACATACATCCTAATACACAGTTACATAGAAACACTCACATTAATTATATTTACATTTTTATTATATTTATTAATTTTTTATTATATTATTATATTTTAATTTTCACATTAAGTATTCATGCATACAAATATTTGCACCTATCATAAATGGAACCCGCACTCCCTACATAACAGTCGAACACACTACCACTACACCACAGTGGCCGTAAATTACGTCATCAATATGTGTAAACTACACAAACTGATGACGTATTTACTCCACTCCGTCAGGAGTAGAACCAAGTTAAGCTCACGTCGAGTTGAGCTGAGTGGAGAATGAAAACTCCAAAAAAATTACTAAAAATACCGGACTTGAGGGAGATTTGAAGCAATGCTCGAAGCTTTCTCAGCTGAGTTTGAGTAGAGTGGAATTTGCGGTAACGTTTAAGAATATGGGTGTTATTCTTCGCACTGGCGGAATATTGCACATACGCAACATATCTCTGCGAGTAATAATCTACTATATAATATATTCGTACATGTAAAAATATCCCTTCTAAAAATTCCATCAGTAATACAACCTGTTTAAAATTGATTCAAAAATTGGTCATTATTTCCGATACTTCGTAGGATTGTCATTAGGTGATTCAAACGTCACTACCTAAGAAGTAAAGAAGAATGTCAAATGCTCTAGACGTGGTCTAGCAGCTCAGTGGTCAAAGCGTTCTCCGTGTAAGAATGGTCACGTGATCAAGTCCCATCTACATATTCACTTTTCCAATTTTAAATTGCTTTGAAAAGTGAGCATATAAAATGACTCAAAATTTTTGTAAAAAAATTGTTTTAGATTAATTCTGCTCATGTTCTGCTATTTATTTTAACGAATACCTATATGGTTAACCTATTTCCAATACATAAACAACCCGTTATAATTTATAAAGTATAATGTAAATATTTCTTCTATACAGCTATTCATATAAACTACATACATATTATCAAAACACAACGAACTCTCAACGACATCTTGACGATCTAACAATGGCGCATTCCATCAAGGTTAAAAATCAAAACAAACGCAGCTTCCATTACGAGTTCAAACACGACCACGTGCGCGCCAGGTGCGCGCGCGCATGCCCCTCCCACCGCTTGTGTGACACCCGCGCAATCCCGCGCAATACGACGCATCTGCTTTAGACTGGACTTTATGTTGTGTGGAGATTGGAGAGCAGGGCGTAGGGTTACCACGTAATAAATTAAGAAGTAAGGAAGATATTGTGTTTAAGAACAATATAAAGCGTTATAAGTCAGCGTTTAGACAACCTCCGTGGCGTGGCGGTAGTGCACGCGATTGCTACACACGGTGCGCGGGTTCCATCCCCGCTCACTGCAAAAAGTTGTATGCAAGAATATGGCTGTTTGCACTGGTCTGGTCGTGCCTCGGAGAGCACGTTAAGCCGTCGGTCCCGGTTGCTATACAAACACCTATGGCAGTCATTACGGGTAGTTGGAGCCCTCAAAAGTCCAACCAGTCTAACTTGGAACTTCGATATCGCCATTGGTCATTGGACCATTGGTTGTGGAGGTCAGATGGCAGTCGCTTCACGGAAAATATCGAAGTTCAGCCGCATCACAGTTAGACTGTAAAGCCGACCCCAACTGAGTTGGGAAAGGGTTCAGAGAATGATAAAGCTTTGTAAGTCACGTACAAGTATTGTTGTAGTAATGTTTTGATTTTGATTAATAAAATGTATTTACATGTATTTATAGTAATTTACATAATAATTGTTAAACCCTGAAACAAAACGAAGTGTTGTTCTAAGTTTGTCGCGTCTGTGTGTCTATCTGTCTATGACATCATAGACACAACACAACCCGAACGGGTGAACCGATTTTATTTTTTGTTTTAAAAGGTTAATTTAACGGAAGTGTTCTCAATAATGTTTGATTTTACCAACTGTAAAAGTGAAGTAAAAAATATAAAAGTGAAAGTGTACAAAATCAAACTTAACCTAAGTTAGTCAACAAAATGACATACATACCTATATAGGTAAACTAATCATTTAAAAAAACTAACATGATAATTAAAACCAACAAAAAAGACTTAAAAAGCGTCTTGGAATTCTTTCGCATCCACAGTTAGTAAACCCATGTTATTTTGGTGAACCCATAATCTTGCATTAAGTTTATTTATCCTAAAATATTACAGAACACAGTTTAATTAGAATTCTAACTTACATCTCTAACATCTCGGAAAGTAAAATTAACCTTAGATTCTAATCAAATCATGGTCCAAATAGACACCGGCCCTGTGCGCCAACCCTAGCACTGATTCTATTGAACTAACAATGTGTAGTACCGTCCATAAGTGACCATTTGTGGAACAACAATAGCGCGGAGTCTGAGGTACAAAGGTGAACGTGTAGCTCGGAACAACTTCACTCACAACTGTTTATAACAAACGGAGTATTGTCAACTTTAGCAATGATTTATTAGCAATATCATGGATGATAACTGTACAGTACTGCAAACGTGACTTCAGTACAAATGGTTTACTTTACGCAATGAATTCATGACCACATATGTAAATCATCATCATTCTTGTGTTAGTTCCGCCTTCACCACATACCTTCGCCACTTTCAATATGATGTAGCTTGAGTTATTCATACGGTATAGATGTAGGCGTTACCTGGCGGAAATTCATTACTAAAAAATTATATATTGGGGGAGGGATTTGGAGGAGGGAGATTGGAGTGTTGAACCGCGGGTGAGCGGTGGGCCCTCCTCCCTCCCCCAATATATATATTTTTTTGAGTTATTCCGTTAAATTTTATTTTGTTTTTTTTTTTTAACTTTATGCACAATAATTGTATAAAGGCTGACTTAATGCCAAAGGCATTATCTGACAGTCAACCTGAGGGTGAAGCAGAGACACATTGAGGTAGGTTCAGATAGAATCAGAGGAACTATACTATCTGATCTCCCAGCCTAATTGTTCACTATTGAAAGATTAAGTCATAGGCCACGGTGACCGCTTCCCATCAGGTGGGCCGTGTGCTTGTCTGCCACCTAAGTGCTATAAAAAAGTCACCAATATAAGTCTAAGTCTTAACCTAACGAGTATTGATAGTTGGAATTGACTGTCAGCGTGGATTTCGAATCTACATCGCTCAGATGAATTACCACAAAGCGGTCACCCAACCAAGTGGCATCCGCGTTTAGTTAACTTAACCAACTCATTGTTTACCGATCAGTGTATGTAGGTACGTTCACTGATCGGTAAACAATGAGTGGGATTCACTGTGATTCTAACCAACCATCTGACGTTCAAAGTTTATTCTATACAGTACACATACATGATATTAATACAATACATATGAGATGTTATGTACAAAGGCGAGCTTAACTCATGGTTGAGTTCTCTTCTAGCAAACCCAGTACACAGAAGAAATCCAATGTAAAGTGAGGCGAGTAGTTACAATCATGTCATAATGCCCACCTAATGGAACGCGTTTGCCGCGGCCTATGGACGTATGCAACAGCAGAATTGTATGAATGGTGATATCGTCGTTCTAGATGTGACTCCTCGTAACTAACATTTTTTGGTAAAATATTTTTTTTATGCAGAAAAATCAGCTGGTGTTATTTCTTAGTATTCATAACACAGAGCATAATATTTTAAGTTCAAACATGTAAAAAAATAAAAATTACCTACTATAATTAGTTATCAAAGTAGTTTTTTCTCTCTCCTGAAAAGTTTATTGGTTTGCATATACGAGGAGTCACATCTAGAACGACGATATGCGATAAGCTAATTGATTAATAGGCTTCAGAAACAACTTCCCATTATGTGGGCTGTGGGCTTTTAAATAGAGCGATCATTTCCAATTGCCATCGCTGGTGACGGCACCAGCGGTGGCAAGTGGGACATTTTTTGGGAAAAAATCCTATTTGTAACCAGTGGAGGCGTCGACAGTGGAGGCAACTGGGAGGTACACCTTGTCTGCCGGTACACCTGCTATCAGTCTGTAATAACCTTTTCTTCTTTTTTAAGAACCTCATATTGTAAGTTAATCGACAAATCAATCAATTCAATTTCTGGACATAGGCTTCTCCTAATACGCAACATTATCTCTCACTCTCTGTATTCCACATCCAGCTCACCACTGCCACCGTTTCCATCTTGTCAGTCCATCATATTATAGTTAACCGACCTCGGAGGCGTGGCGGTAGTGAACGCGAATACTACTCAGGAGGCGGTGGGTTCAATTTCCACCGACTGCAAATATTTGTGTGCATGAATATGAATATTTACATTGGTCTGGGTGTTTCTATGTATAATATGTATGTATTTACCGTATAACCGCGGTAGCCTTATGGTATGGGTAATGGACTGCTGAGACGAGATCTCAGTTTGAACCCTGGTTTTACCATGGCACAGACCAATGACTTTTTGATGCTTTTCGAAGTTATGTGTGTATTTATCGCAGGTTTATATGTGCTCGGTTAATGACAATAGGCTCGCCACCTATTACATTGGGACCTAAACATAAACTGGCGAAATGTGGGTGCTAACATCTCTGCCTACCCCTTCGGCGATACAGGCGTGAGTTTATGTTTTGTTATTTACAAAAAAATATTTAAGTATATTTATCCGCGTTCTAGATCCCATAACACAAGCTAATTAAACTATGCTTACCATGGGTCTAGGTGGTGTAGTGTAGACTGTCCTACTATATTAATTTATTTATATTTACTGCAGCACAATTTCCTCATTAGTGTCACACACATTTCTTCCTCTAACAAATATATACGTGTTTTGAGCATAAACGGAACCCGTATCGGCGATAAACCGTGTCGTAGCCATACCCCCGGGCCTTGGGTCACCGGATACAAAGGTGAGTCGCCCGCGGCACGCATTGTACCGGACAATGGGCTCAATCAGGACAAATATACGCCGTGCCATTAGGTTGTAGCTTGAGGATGTGTGATGGTGGATTATATTGCAACATTAACGCATATTTAGAGAATACTTTATAAGTTGTCAATATGACTTCACTAGTAAGCTGAAGGTAGAATCTGAAGAAAGAGGGTCATCAGATGCTTTTTTATACCCTGCTTAAAGGACCCAGGACAGTTGTAAGAAGGAGTAAACACAAAACGTAGCGATCGACAAAACAATTCGTAGCGGATCGATTCCATTTCTATTTTTGTAGGACTTTGTGAAGTAGCGGTAGTGTTCGACTGCTAAGTCATAGGTCGCGGGTTTGTTTCCCTTTCGTAGCAAATTACTATGTATATTTATTTGCATTGATTTGCGCGTTTCTTTGTATAAAGTGTTATTAGATTTTATGTAAAATACATCAACATGACCTCATTCCACCTGATGAAAACCATTTGATTCTAAAGCAACCCTGCCTACCCCATCAAGAATATAACGCACATATTAAAAAACATAGCATCACCGAACTACCTTCACCAAGAAAATAAAACAGCTGAAACTTTAGAACTAAAGTGCGATATGGCGACGTAGCCGCGCTACGTGACTACGGCGTAGCACGTAGCACCGTGATATTCGTAGCGTATTTACTGCATGTTGTTATATTCTGTTATGTTCGCGTGGCGACAATATATTTCTTTATCTGATAGTTTATTGAGATTGTGATTTTGCGATTCGTAGTCATTGTAGGGTATGGAAGCTCTATCGAGGCAGTATCGCATTCTATCTTTGTAATAATTTTAAAAAACTATATAATATACATTTTTAGGATACATCAATTTGTAGGTAGGCAAAGTCTCAAGAAAGAGGGTCACCATTACAAACACAAAGTGTTCAGTTCAGCTTGACGGCCTCATCAGATGCTTGTCACGCCCCGCTTAACAGGTCCTTTAAGCGGGGCGTGACACTGACTGTAGGAAGAAGGGAACACATGATCTGGTAAGGAATTCCAAGACTTAATAGTGTGACAGAGGAAAGACTCACCGAACCGCTTGGTTGGACACATCTGCATGACTATGGAGTACAGACTTAAAACCCGCTTTTTTATTTATGTTCAAACGAATTATGATCAGGTTTTTTGTTTGATAGATCTTCGTAGATTAGTAACTACTTGAGTAGAAACGGGGATATAGCCAAGAGTCATGATAGTTGACCTCCACACAGGGGAAGCCGCGTGTATCAACTAGTCTATAATATAAAAGTTTCCATCACCTCTCACCTCCAACCATTAGAGAGCACAAACATTACTGAGGTCATCAAGGTTCACACGACGTGTAAGGTCTGGATTACGTCGCAGACGGCTCACCCGCCGCCCACCTACCCGCACTCGCGTTATAAACAGATGAACTATTGTGTGGTTCTTAACTTATTTTTTTAACTGCACGAAGTCTAAGAGCGTTAGATTTAGTTAAGATAAAACGTTAATAATAATAACCTTGTGCTGTGTTTCCGGCGGTGAGTAGGGTAGCCAGAGGTCGCTGGAGAGATTTTTGTTGTCAGTGGGAAAGCATTTTATACAAACTTTTTCATTTATAAATTTCTCGAAGCAATTCATTTCATACGCTTCTGCAACGAGCTGTGTAATTTAAAATTTAATCTATAGTAAATTTTATCGTTTAATTAAAACAAACTTTGACAAAAAGCTTATAAGAAACTTGAAGAATATTTAAAATTTTAGATGATAAACAAACTTGGAAATTAACTGCTTGCTTTGCTAATTTATTCAAGCAATTGAGTTTAATATGCACTTGTAAATAGAGCACATATGTAAATGTCCAAGTTTGTGAAAAAGTTTGTCATTTAATTACGCTCTAATTGCTGAACGAGTGTGGAGTCAAGGGGTCGGACTTTAATCCAATGAATGAATAGACTAAATTTGTGAACTAGGTGTTTTATTACGTGCATGACCGACACACAGTACGACAAGCCCGAGACTTTTTTTCCGTGCGCAAAATCCCCACGAATATCCCCAGTCTTTGATCACCTGAGGTAAGATTATAAAAGACATATCGGGAACATCTCTTTGAGATGTCCCCCTCCCCTAATATGGGAACCAATGTGTCCCTATCGCAGCCTTGCTTCTGCTAGGGTGACAGGCAGCTTCACCCTTCAGGCCCCAGGCCCGCGCTCACGGTGGACGGAGGTCCGACAAGCCCGATACTGGTCTTCGTCCGCAATACATTACGCTTTATACCGTTTTGCTTACCTAACATGTACATCTGCGTCTTCACCGTACGTGAAACTGTATCCCCACAGGGGTTTTGTTGAAATTTGGTTGTGGTTGAAAGTAGGAATACTAAAAATATAATCCTGTACCAACTCGTCTGATGTCGAAACAGTAGACCAAAGCCTCCAATGATTGTGAGAGGCATATCCATCAGTGGACTGCGATAGGCTAATTGATAGATTGACTACCGACCTTATGGTGAGTGCGTGTTGCCACTGTACTAATACCAATGATTAATTAATTAATTAATTAGCTATGGCAAGCACATGTCGTATTGAGCATGACGCGGCGAAAACGTCAAGCACGTGAGCTTGCTTAATCGTGACACGCGGAACTTACATATTAAACATCTGGATGATACGATGTGGGTTGGACGTGTTTCTATTATACATAGCAATTGGTATCGGTAAATAAGTGTCGGTAGCTTAGTGGTTAAGGAGTCGGCCTTACAATCAAGAGGTCTCAGGTTCAAATGCATGGAGTGAGTCAACAGTAGTGCTCAGAATACGGCAAAAGGCTCACTATTACGTCGGCCCGATACTATGGTTGGTGATACGTGTGTTAAATGACTAAAGTATAACTGTAAATATTTTTTTATTGTTTTTATAATTAGCCCGTCGATTGACAGCTTCCAGGATTTCAAGATGTTAAGCTGAATAAGAATCATTTTCAACCAAATTAAGAAACCACTCTGACAACTTTGTGCCTGGGGTGTGGGCGGAGATAAGAGACAATACAGAAAGAAAGAAAAGAATATTTATTTTTGTGCGACACAAAACATACAATTTCGGCGTGGTAGTATAACACACTCCCATCTTGCACCCTTGTGTCGCACAAAGAAATATGTGCTTCTATCCTTACGCTCTCGTGTGCCACCAATTCATCAATTAATCTATGGATGTTATTAAATTTTAATTTAACAAATATGAAACGGTCGCACACAATGAATGGCGTCCCCAGAGTATCTTCGTAGCTCCAGTGATGACGCAGCGAGATTGCTAATTACAAGTCCACAATCGCACCACGCGTGATGTGTCTCCTATGACGTCACAGTGACAGCTACCGGGCTGTCTGATGCTCCACATGATAAAAGTGAGTATATGTGTATAATAAAATATTTCGTTTTGGGTTTCTACGTGTATATGACTTGAACTTCCATATCTCGCGTTGAGTTATGGAAACCAACTCGTGTACTCACTCACTCTTTTTAATTGGTGCGTGGTTCCTCAACTAATATGAAATTTAAGCGTGTTTATCTACATTCTAGATTCCATATTACAAACTATGCATATCACTTAGGATTTAGATAGCGCTGTGTAACTCCTGCGGGGTTCCACCCGCCCGTATCTGTGTTTCCGTACCCATAACCCAAGTTAAATTATTCTCGGGATGAAAAGTACCTAGCTTATGCGTTACTCTAGGCTGTAATCCAATCCTATACGAAAATTGGGCCAGACCCGTTCAGCCATTTCAGCATTATTGAGTAACAAACATCACAATCGAAACATTCACAGTGTACTTACATCAGAAATTCTACATGGGTGAACCCGTGGACTACAGTTAAGTATTGATATCTCAAAAATATAGCCAGGTCGCACTACTCTGACCATATATTTGCATAATGATGATGCCTGACAAGCATTCTAAAATACAGTTCAATATAATCCAACTTTAACCGTCTTTAATGAAGTCCGTGCCCAAAGTCGCATTAGATACGCTTCATAAAAAGTCCTCACTTCAAAACCTTAATAATAATCAGAACAGCGCAATAAGTTATATTCCTTAAGGTTCGTGTTTCGTGTGCGGGCAGCGGGTTCGATGACCGACCGCGTCGTTTATTTGTTCGTATATTTTTGTGAATGCGCTTTGAGGAAAAAGGACGAATAAGCACGAAATGATGTCTGAGCTTGATAATGTAACTGACGGTAACGGCATATATGTTTATGTACTCGTAAGAACACCAAGTTTCGATCCTCTCAATAAATGTCCAATTCTGTACCACGAGAACATGACAACTACCTACGACATGTGTCAAAAAACTCATCCTTTTGACGTCATGAGGTTTTGCAGAGCCTCACGACTCTACTAAGTACAATATTTAAAGGAAACTCTTCTTCACAACGCTGTCTAGATCCAATATAGATTCTAGATTGCGAATTAATATTCTTATAAGTTACAAACCATTACAAACACGTAATTTTAATGGTGATCCTTTGTCCAGAGACTTTGCCTTCAGCTTACCATCAGGCGAGTTGAAGTAAAATTGACGTGCCATAAATAAAAAAAGATTATTTTTGTAAATAGATACATTTTATATACTAGAAACACTTAACATACCTTCAGGCGAAGTCAAGTTATATTAGAAAACTGAGCAGTGGTCAAATTATGGAAACCGTTGAAAACAGTATTTTATTCACAGGGACTTTTATTATTAGATTCTGTTATGATTAAGAAAACAATACTTAAGCTTTAGTCATAAAAAATAATTAAAGTAGATACATAAACCTTATGCTATAAAGAAGCACCTGCAACCCATTTTAGTCATTATTTTTATGACGATACGATATAAAATTGAATTGGTGTACGTGGTGGAAGACTACACATTATGTGGAAAAAATATATAAGGAGGTATTGAATGCGTGGGTTCATAAAGTGGCTGATATTTGATATGAGTAGTGTTTGGGTAGCTTTTAGTCTGACCTGAAAAATATATTTTTTCATACCATTTAGGTGGCAGACAAGCACGCGGCACAGCGGATGGAAAGTAGTTACCGTGGCCTATGGACGTTTGCAATACTGGGGGAGTCACTTTGGTACTGCCGACCATATAGAGAAGAGCGGGGGATAGGGAAGGGGGTAGGGGAGACGGTTAAGTGAATCTCTATGCTGGCAATGCAGAAGACAAAGAAGGGTTCAGTTATCTCCGTGCGCTCTGGCTACCCTACTCACCACCGGAAACTCAACACAAAGTTATTATTAGCCACGGTATTATGTAGGGCGGAGGTACTTCCCCAGTCGGACTGCTTAATTAGGACGGGAGATACCGTGATGTCCTACCTCCGTCAAGTCACTTTTTTATCAAATCATCGTCAAATATACCGACATTTTTAGACGATAGTCATTTGAGTTTCATTTGAAATTAACTAGGGCGACTTGTTTCGCTTCTTTCATACATCCCTTACCCTGATAACTGTTTCCACGTTGATCATACAGGTTGGTACAGGATTTAATTTCCGAATTTTCCTTCTCACGCGTAATATCATCTGCGTTTTCCGTTAGTTGCCTCTTAAGGTGGTGAGCATTTGCACGGACAAATGCAGTAACCACAACCTACGCACAAGACCTTTACTTCGGTATGTAACTATTTTGCGTCAATAGTATAACTCTTTGTTGTCCAATTTCACTTATTATCAAGTTAGATACGCGCTCAAAGGCTCCGTTGTCAATTACAACACGTTTAGGTACAATGAATATATAATGCTTTAGAACAATACAACAATGCCTCAGGTAACGCACGAATCATTTGATCTCGGCGGGAGCGGTGGCCATTTAAATTTAAGCTACTGCGTCGTTTGTGTACACAGTCGGTTAAGTGTGTCAACTGCATAATGAGGAGTCTGTGATAGATCGATATTATTAAAAAATTGATCGTGTATGTACCTATATGTTTTCTTTTTTTTAAACCTTGAAGTAACATTTTTTTATACCACTTAGGTGGCAGACAAGTGGTGGTGGTCACACCTGATGGAAAGTTGTCATTGTGGCCTATGGGCGTTTGTAACACCAAGGGCGCTACACTCGTGCTGCCTACCCCGTAGAAACCTTCTATTAAAGCCCTTCTTGAAGAACTCCATACTGTAGTCGCTTGGAAAAATCGCAGCAGGGAGTTCATTCTACAGTATGAGCGAACGCAAAATGAAGTTTCTTCCGTACAAATTCAAAAAAATATTTATTACAACAAATTTTTTGGATTTTTGCCTGCAGAACTACAGAACCGGATTTGATGTAATTTATTAGAAAGGTCATTGTCAGGCTTAATATCTGCCGCGTGTTTAAACGCAATTAATTGAGTATATAGATTCAGAGATATGGAATTTCCCTAACAATTGCGATAACTGATATTACGCCAGTAATTTCCAAGATTCAGAGGAGGCCATACTATGCTACGTCTCAAGAGTATTAAACGTGTGCCGTACTAAAATGTGGTGGGGATTAAATTTTCACTAAATGACTCTCGCACGAGACACGATAAGAGTCATCCACTCTTTTCGTTCCTCGTGAAAAGATTTGGATGCGGCCGGGATTAATGCAAGTAGAATGATGATGACCCTTGTGGATGTCATCAATCCTTTGTCCTATCTACGCAGCGGGTGCGCCGAAGTGATTATTCAAATTTAAGCTAATATATCACACGTGGAAACAAAACTGACTCCAACTAGCATAATCCCACTAATATTATTTAAAGCTTTGAATATATTTGAATATGTTTTAACACACTTTAACATCTCAACAGATTTTGGTGAAATTCGTACAAGGATATACATATGTAACAAGTCCCTTCATCAACGTCACCAACATAGAGTTAGCCCCGGTCGCATCGCATTTAAAAATAAAGCCTAACTGAAAAATGTAGCAGCTAAATAAATTTGGAAATTCCCCTTAATTCTGTTCAAAGTGCCCGATTGGCGGCAATGGGCTTGCCCCCTATTACGTGGGACCGAAAATCATAATTGTCGAAATGTGGGATTACGGGCGTGAGCACATGTGAATAGGATAGGATAGGAAGTAGACCCTACTTCCTCCTAAATTGTAAGATTATTGGGAAGTAAAATATACATTTTCTATAAGTATCGCAAGTTTTTTAGTTTTCGTATACTTATTAATAGACATATCGGGTTATTAAATTAACTACTCTACTCGCATTGCAGCTGCCTCCCGTTATGGGGATGACTTCCTAACGAGTGTCGTCAGAAAGTTCCCAGTGTTCCCAGTTTCCACCCGCACTGCCCTTTATGGCGCAATAAAACATTATATGTGATATTGTTATGTCGAATAATTTCACGACATGCCTAAAATCTAAAGAACAGGCAGAAAGCGACAAAAGCGAACCGACTTCAAGAGTCTTTGTTCATTCTAGGTTGTAGTAGAATGTTTTTGAAGTGGAATGGTTCAATTAACGAGTGCTTAGTGAAGTGTTCATCTTTTTTATCAGCAGATGCACTCCACACCACTACAATAAGAGATACTATTTGAACCATTTTAATCATATGACACTAGTATCCTGAGTATCCTGACGGACGAATCACAGTATGGAAGTAAAGTAAGATTAAAATAATATTACTTTGAGAGGTGGTGGAAGGTCAGAGCTCCTTCGTTAGTGCGCAGGACCGCGCTAAGTGGAAAAAGAAGCCGGGAAGCGGTCCCCGAACTCCGGGTGAAAGATTCGGATGCGATAGGGACAACGCAAATAAGATGATGATGATGATGATGATGATGATGAGGATGATGATGATGATGATGAGGAGATGGTGATGACCCCAGACTTTTATGTTATTAGCACAGATAGATTATGGTTAAGTACAGTATATATAGACTATATCGAGAAGATGTTCTTATTTTAGGAAACGGGAATCCAGTTCACGCAGGCGGAATATAATCCAATAAGAATGCTTTACTGTAATCCACTGTACACACAATTTCAGCAAATATATTTCTAAAATGATAGTAGAATGGCGCCGGCTCTCATACTCGAACGTACGCGGGGCGGTGTGGGGCACACACAATATTGGATGGGAAGATGTATATATTTTATTATAATAGAATATTTTATATTATAACATTGCTGGTAATAACATGTTGGGGTGGCAACACACAATTTATTTTTGTTATTTTCTAAAGAGGTACCCCTCGTATATCGAAACGAAATTACTAAAAAAAAGTTATAATAATTGCCTTCAATTTTGCTGGTTGTTCCATTTCGACACTTATTTGTGATGAAAGTTTATTTTATAATCCAGCCATCTTTTCGCATAACATTTTCTATTAGAATTTTTACCAATTTTCCCTTTTTATCAGAAAGATCTAAATGGCATGGTACTTTAGTTTAATATAATCTATGATTGGTAGATTTGAACTCTTCCACCACCATGCATCCTTAAGACACAGCCCAAAAACACGTACACACGCAGTACGCGTTTTTGGACTTATAGCTACATTTTTAATAAGTACAATTGATAGCGAACAATAATTAAATAACATAAACAGTTTACAGTAATTACAAGAACTGCACGTCTGCAAAGTGCGTACTGAGCACCCCACGTCTGCGGTTACCTCTCCATGTGTACAACCATAGCACCAGACGCTCGTGCGACCGCCTATTATACACACTCTCACCCCTCAAGAGAGAGCTGCGATATAAAATGCTACATTAGAACGAAAGAGACGCAACGGTGTGTACTGGAGTCAAATTGAGGGCAAAGTGAAAAGAAAATTGCAGGAATTAGTTACGAAAACTTGAATGATGGTATTGACTTGCGAAAGGGTTAAATGCTTTGAATATTCAACTATATAACTTAAGGTGTTCTACTTTCATAGAAGGTACAGGAATTTGGTTATATACTTTTTTATATCACGTCAATTTGACTTCACCTCGCCTGATGTTAAGCTGAAGGCAAAGTCTCATGAAAGAGGGTCACCATTACAAACACGTTCAGTGCTACAATGGTGGCGCTCAGCTTGACGGCGTCATCAAAAGCTTTTTCACGCCCAGCTTAAAGGATCCGGGACTGTAGGAAGCAGGAAACACGTGTGCTAAGGAATTCCAAGACTTAATGGTGCGGCAGAGGAAAGACTCACCAAACCCCTTGGTTCTTGATGGAATATTCTGCAGCTTTTATTCACAAGCTTTTTTTTTGTTTGTGTAGGGAGAGAGACCAACTGTTTTCTAATGTATCATCATCATCATCAGCCTGCTCTTGTCCTAATTAATTGTGGTCAAAAACATGGCATGCTCCTCAATACCTTTCTGTTAAAAAGAAAGATATTCATATATTGATAAACCACTCCATGTCTTTACCCCTCGATATCAGGAAAGTTCAAAACATGTATTTAATAATTTCCAATATGTTGCAAACTTCAGTGTAAACGTAAATGTATTTCAAACTTGTTAACAACTTGTTTGTGACACTCTCAATACGTGTATAGAACAATCTTTTACAAGCTTTTGACAAATCTTCAACCAGTTGTCTATCAAATATGTTTACAAATTGTTTCTTGGTTAAAACGAGGAGTTAGATGCAGCAAGGAAAAAGGTAACTTCCTACAAAAGCTGAAATGTCCTACCCTCAAACAGTAATTCTATTATCGTATAGCCTTCGCCAAGTAACCATAAATCCAGTTAACTTCCCAAAGACCCCGCCACTACAGGCGCCATTAACCCAGTTCTGGAGTACATCTCATTGGATATCGTTGGTCCTATAACAATACAAGCTGAGAGCTATACATCAAACTAACTTCAGCGCGCAACTTCATTTACGTATCTAAGATTTATTGTGCGAACTATAAAGTTTTGCCTGACAGACCACACTTTCTGACATTTATTTGGGAAGTTTTTTATTTACAGAAGCTTTGCGGTAGAGGTTTTCTAGCACGAAATGGGTTGACCCAAGCGGAAGTTATCGGAGCTATCGCTAGTTTGCCACAATGCCTGTTAGATGATCAACTCGCCCGCACGCGAAAATTGTCATTACTTTATAACCCCTAATACAAAAATAACGTGACTGCGTAAGTGTATGTATCTGTCTGTGACATGGTAGCTCAGGAACGGGTGAACCTATTTTAATGTGGTTTTTTGTTTCAAAGGTAATTAACCGGTAGTGATCTTGGCTAACAAAACAAGGAATAAGCACAGTAGCACTAGCATGAACTCCTATCGAATTAGTAATGTAAAGGTTTCGAGAGAACTGAGCATTGTGATTGGCAGTCTGCCTCTTGTGAACCTGTGTGCGTGTGTAGCCCGCCAATCGCAATGCTCCTTTCTGTCGATACCTTTACATTACGAATTCGATAGTATTTCGTGCTAAGGCTACAGATCAAAAGTACATCCACACAGTATTCTGCAAAATATTCGTCACCATCAAATCTTTCATCTTTCACACAAGAACCATAAACCCCACAATAACACTTTCGCACCACCCCGCCGCCTCCTCAGCGGACGGGCCCGATGCCATCACCCTCACACGTCGGTCAGCGGCTGTAATGTCGTCGTTAAAGGACATCGGTATGGTAGCATCGTTATCTGGCGCCCGACTGATTTCGAATAGATTTTGGATACGTCTATCTGTTTGGTGAAGTTTAGTCAATAAAGCTATCCTAACTTTTAACTTCAAAGTGACAGAGTGTAAAACTTTTTTTATAAACCATTATCAACTTTCACAGGAATGGATAATGTAGTACCGTTAATATCTCTATACTAAAAGTCACAAGTCACTGCCACTGACATTTTAAATTCGGTTACGCCGTAAAGCGTGAAGCGACTGCCATGTGACCTCCACAAATAATGGTCCAATGACCAATGGCGATATCTAAGTTCCAAGTTAGACTGGTTGAACTTTTAAGGGCTCCAACTACCCGTAACGACTGCCATAGATGTTTGTATGGCAACCGGGACCGACGGCTTAATGTGCTCTCTGAGGCACGACCAGACCAGTGCAAACAACCACTACGAGGGGATTGAACCTACGCCTCGTGCGTAGCAGTCGCGTGCACTACCGCCACGCCAGAGAAGCGGTCTTCTGTGCTTTTTAAAAATATTCTAAGAACCTTTTATTTGTGAAGTCTGGTCGTCCAGGCCGCAACAAAATCCAAGTTTCCCGACGAGGCCAGTTGCGCACCATTGTAGTGTCGTCACTAGTTAGCGAGCACGCCCCGGGCGCGTCTGGCCCGGACGTTGTGACGCTTGCAAACGGATAAGTAATGAATTAGGTATGTATAAAAAGTTATATTAAGAAAATACTCTTGAGTTTGAGTTTGAAAATACTCTCTAAGATCTGTCTGATACTCTCCAAGGCGTTCATTGGTAGTGCTTTAGCGCATAGCAAGGTTTCAGGTTATTTTTTTTCCAAATTTATTTAGCTGCAAAATTTTTGATTAGAAATGTATTAGGCATACCCATTTCTTTTTGTAAAATACCGGATTGGCGGCAATAAGGTCGCCCCTTATTACTTGAAACCGAAAATTATAGTTGGCGATAATACACCTCTGTATACCTCTTCGAGGATAACATATGTAGCATCTGAGCATACGTATGTATGTTGAAATTTCAAGAGATATTGGTTTTAATTTTTTCACGCTGTACCTATCCAAATTCTCAATTAACATCGGAAAAAGTGAATGCTCGGATGGGACTAGAACCCTCGACCAACTACGGAGCCACATCTTCAGTGTTCGAAATTCTCCTATACAACCATCTTGGAGCGATGGTCTTTCCCTCCTACCATCGGTTAGAGCTCACCAGTTAGAGTGAGAGTCCCCCCTGTGAGAGACTGGTTGCAGGTTCAAGTCGCGTAAGACGATTTACTTTTCCGATCAGTTAGCATACTAATTACTTTACAATTTCATTATAACCTAATTCTTTTTGTACATAAAGGCACCTAAGTTTGTTTCATTTTCTTAGTTTATTTTTCCTCAGCAGCACGGGTATGACGCCCGTGTTGCGAACATGGTAACCACTTTCCATCAGATGGGTCGTGTGCTTGTCTGACACCTAAATTATATAAATAAACCAAAAGCTTCATTTAATAACACACGACAGCAGCATGTAGAGCTTTTAACCTTCGGTTTCTCATACCCAAAACCAGCCTTACTTACCTACTTTCGTGGAGGATCATAATTATCTGCTCTGTTGCCATTAGTCTCATAAGCCGCCATTGTGTGCACCGTTAGACTGGAATGTCTAAAGCACCTCCTATTATTTTGTAAATTGCTATCGAGACAAAGGCGCGTGTAATCTTTGTTATTACACGTGGGGTGCACAAATGTTTGTGCCAGGTGGCAGTACAATCTATACAGGGCATTCTATGTTCAACACTGGAGGTAGCTTTAGAACATTCTCGAAAGATGAGTCAAATGGGATTACATAGCTCATGTTCCACACGGCAATTTTTAATGGTTATCCTAAAATATTACCATAATTATATTGTTCTTGCTTAAACATATTTGCTCATGAAATTGTTTTGGAGGAGAGAGGGAAAAGGGAGAGGCCCTGCCATATAATCTATAATAATGGATCCACTGGCATATACTCTCATGTTATTTACTTTGAGTCGAAGATAGGTATATGACGGGAGGTAGAACAATTATCTGGCAATACCGCCACTGAAGGACTACAGCAGGAGGGGTTGCTAGATATCGTAGAAGCATGCCAATGGTATTACTGCCATGTATACTCGACCGTGCTAAGTGGAAGAATGAAATTCCTAAAAGAAGGAATCATTGTATAATTTAAATTCACATTTGCTGATAGAAGACGCTGCAAGTCCTAGAATTTAATGAAATTTTAAAGCAATCTGTATGCAAACTATTTCTAGTCTTAAACAACGTTCATTCTGTGAGCCTCTTCCCAAGTCAATTGAGGTCGGGTTTCCAGTCTAATTGCGATGCGGTCGAACTTCGATCATTTCCATGAAACGATGGCAGATCCATCTGGTATCCACATTATAATACTCGTATCTAAGTTATGTAGTGTCTCTAGAGTTATGAACTACGTTATAGTCTAATAAAACTAGTTCTATAATATTCTCATAAATTTCCGCAAGCGTTATGAACAAATTGTGAATTCCCTGGATAAAAGTGTTACCCGAGAAACTTATTTATGACTCGCCGTGCAGTTATTATGTGATAGCTCTTTTCCTTTCAGCGCTTACACTGACCAACGTAAACAAGATTAATATTGATTTATATTTTATGTTGTTTTTATGTTAAGAAGAAAGTGAGGAACTATGAAGTTTGTACATTGTTTTCTTGCTCATCGATAAATTCCTTTAGGATGTAGGATGTAGGTAGGTCCCTTATTGCGAGGAAATTCAGGCAGCCCTAGGGTATGGTATGACGGTGTTGACTAAACCACAAGTCGTCATAGAACTCATATGCCAGGGCATAAGGTAGATATTGCGTACGATAAAAATATGAGTATAAGGTAGCCAAATAAGGTATTTCTGTACCCCAAAGTATATATTCCGTACTGTATTTTGACGTATTCTATACCCATAGCACAAGACACAATCAAATTCGTTATGTAAAAGGCATCAAGAGAGCGGAGCATTACAATAGGCAACCTGCCCACTGGTTACCGACGTGTGCGTGAAGCCTGCGCAATCACATACTCCACTTTCTCGATACCTTTACATTACAAATTCGATAGTTTTTCGTGCTACGGGCAAAATTCCAAACTCTCGAAACTCTACCGTCGAATATTTATTTCGATCTGAATCCAGAGGTGACTGCAATTCGTAGAATTTATGAAAAAATATTTATATATTTATGTGTGTATGTATGTATGTGTGTATGTATGTATGTATGTATGTATGTATGTATGTATGTATGTATGTATGTATATATATTTATGTATGTATGTATGTATGTATGCATTTATGTATGTATGTAGATGTGAATGCTGTATGTATGTATATGTTGTATCTATGTATATTTATGCCTTTTACCTAGGGTATACGTCTCTATACCTCCTACATCAAATTTACCTTTTGTACACTAGACTTAGCCACTCATATAGCAATTCCTCTGTGCACTCCCAGGTTTGCTAGAAGAAAACTCAATTTTAAGTTAAGCTCGCCTTTGTATATCTAGTCTCACTATTTTATATAAATATAATTTATGTGTACATAAAGAATAAAATAAAACTAATTCTTCAACGTTTTCCTAAACACAGTCCAGAAATTAATCGAAGTTAAAAGCCAAGAGCCCTCGACTCCAGTTTAACGCGTTTTCAACAGATTCAACTGAAAGGACGATGTTTCCATTTCGGATGCTTTTTGTTAATATTACGCAATTACTTCGCCACTGGTGAAACATTTTGAATTAATCTTTTTAAGTAAGAATATGCCCCGTTTCGTAAGTTTGATGGGAGTTTGTGAGGTCTACCGACCTCCGTCTCCTTGTTGTCATTTTCCTTGTCTCTATCGACTTCTCATAGTCATCATCATCATCATCATCATTATCTTTCTGCAATTTTCTGGGTACTGTAAATAAATTTAGTAGGATATTCTACACAGCAGCAGCTTATAGTATATTATCTTGCAATGGTGGGTTTCTGCCATGTAACGTCTACCTCAATGTAATTCAATACATTTTCTTTTGTATAACAACCGCGGTAGCCTCGTGATATGGGTAATGGACTGCTGAGACGAGGTCTCGGGTTCGATCCCAGGTTTTACGATGGCACGCACCCATGACTTTTCAATGCAAAGTTATGTGTGTATTTATCGCAGGTTGATAAGCCCGGTAAAAGGCCCGCCACCTATTGAAATGTGGGTGCTAGCACCTCTGCCTACCCTTTCGGGGATGCAGGCGTGAGTTTATGTTTATGTTTATGTTCTTTTGTATATACCAATAGTTTATATGCACTTAGAAACCTCCACACTAATACAAATAAACATAATCATGCATACAAATATTTGTACTGAGCGGGTATTGAACCAGCAACTACCTACTTAGCAATCAAAACTTCACCGCTACAAGAAATTGTCGTAATCAAATACGATATTCTACAGAACGTTATTTAGACTCACGTCCAGTTTAATTAGCTCGTGTTATGGGATCTAGAATGCGGAAAATCATACACTTCAACGGAGGTAGGACACGACGGTATCTCCCGTCCGAAATGAGCTGTCCAACTGGGGAAGTACCTCCGCCCTACAGAAGACCGCGGTCATAATAACCATCGTGTTGTGTTCCCACCGGTAAGTAGGGTAGCCAGAGCTCACTATACCCCTCCTTCCCCTCCCCTTCCTAGCCTCCCACCCCTTCCCAGCTCTCCCCCTTTCCCTTCAGGGTGGGCAGCGCGTGTGTGACACCCTTAGTGTTGCACACGTTCATAGGCCACGGTGGCCGTTTTCCATCAGGTGGGCCGTGTGCTTGTCTGCCACCTACGTAGTATAAAAAAAAAAACCCTTTGAAGCCCAAGGTCCGCTTTTCTATTCTTACTCCAGCCTGCAGTCCCCCAGGGACCCAGGATCGTATCCCTGGCATTAAGTTATGGAGTGGCGATAAGGCACCGGCGACCTAATGACTTGCTGCACGCAAACTGAGGGTTACGTAGAGTGGTCGCAGTGCTAGCGGACGAATTATTAGCGATTTTATGTACATCTTCTGTACTATTATATAATTGTAACAAGTTTATGTTTGTCCGCGATAGACGCAAAGACTACTGCCGCCTTAGCACGAAATACTCTCGAATAACTCTGGTTCTACTTAACCGATTGCAATCAAACAAACGAAACGATTTTAAGTTGGTCCAAACCGCTTCAAACAAAATAAACCGCATCGAAATCCGCCATCGAAAAACTGTCGAATTCGTAATGTAAAGGTATCGAGAGAACGAAGCATTGCGATTGGCGGGCTACACCAGGTAATATAGAATTTAAGTAGCACAGATGGCGCTTAGGTCGCGATAACCGACAGGCACGCTGGCAAAGTCGCGGGCATAGGCTACTAAATATATATATGCTCACACCTATATCCCTCCGGGATAGGCAGAGGTAATCTAACACCCACATTTGACCAATTATTGTATTCGGTCCCACGTAAAAGGGGGTGAGACTGTTGTTGATATTATGTGTATAAATAAATCATTGAAATAAAACGTGCCGTGACAAGTTCACTGTATATTATCACGGTATACTGCTTAAATCCCGCGGGTATCTATTTGGATTATTCAACCAGTAGGATCCCCTTATCAAAGTACTGGGTATATTAGAACGGATTCTATGGTGATTTATTTGGCAACAATGATCGCAATCTTACTCATTTATTCCGGGGTATACGGTACCTGAAACAAGAAAAAACATTTCGGTTAACCTTTAAAAATGTAAGGACATTAAAAAGGGAACTACATAGTAAAATAATAAATTTTACTGACACATCTAAAGTAAGTTAAGCTGAATAATTCAATTTACTTCGACAGTATGAGAAAACCAATAAATCAATCTTGCGGCGCACCCATCTTCCGTTTTCGTGACATGGTCGGATGTGACGTAACCATCCTGTGATATTTATTGTATAAGAGATGGCAGGTAAAGGACTTCCAGAATATTTATTCAGTTTAAACTAAGCAGCAGAGCAAACAGATCTAAGAACTACCCGAAAATTGATATGATCAACACATCTGATGTAGTTTATTAGTCCGCTTTTAATGTAGGACTAAGTTACTATAATAGATATAATTGTGAGTAAAGTAAAAAAAAATGGAGATCAATAAATGGATAGCATATTGCCAAAACAGGTACGAAAGATCATAGGTTCACGTCACCGTGTGTGTGGGTAAATAATTTTAATTTTATACTGCGGCAAAAATTGTGCTGAATCTTTTAGTTCAAGATAGAATTGTTTGCACAATAAGGGATAATTCAACCCCCAAAAAGTAGGGGGTGCGATTAATTAGGAAAACGTAATCGGATACTCACCCTAGTATTTTATCAAAAGAACACGAAAATGAGCGATGATATCAAGCGTTTTTACGGATCGCTTTCAATGACACCCCACCTTAACATTTCTTAATCGTTTCTATTGCGTAAGAATAAATTATTTTTGTTACTCCTAGTATAAACCATTTTATCTTTTATCCCTTTATAATAAAGTATATTTTACTGTACGCTGCGGCAAAGTGTAACTTTAACTTATTACGAAGTGAATTTCCAAAAATATTTTAATGGAATACCTCAATTAAAGGTTTCAGGATATTAGCATAACGTGTGAATTTAAGTATTCCCTTAATACTAGTAAGAGAAATGGCATTGCGATCGAAAATTGGTAGGCTTCAGCCACACCAGCTACAGTAGACCCCAAAAGTTCCTGAACACCTTAAGATCTATAATCCTTTGACAGCCTATGTGTAATTTAACCAAAAGTAACATAGATAGTCGATGTCTTGTTTCTTTATTCTCATAAGAAAACTCATGCAAGTTCTATCCTAAACTTATTTACATTAATAAGTAGATATATTATCCAAAAACTTCTAAGACGTGGTAGTTGTATTGTATAGTAGGAGGAGATGTAGTACCTAAGACTGCCTGAAGAGCGAAACCTATGCTCGGGCCCTCTCCGTGAGTAGCGGCACTGCCGTGAAACAAATTACTACACAACGATGGCAACTCATAAATGCCGCCGATTCGACAGAAGAACTTGTGTACTAGCATCATTTTATACATACATACTAATTTGTACCTTTATTCATGAAAGTTTCCACAAAGGGATATAATTAGTACAAGGAATGAGAATGGAAAGTCACCTCCACTAAAGTTTCGTCGAACCGACGAAAAACCGTCCACGACCACGGCCGTCTTGGGCCATCAGTTGCTGAAAGCGAGGGAGCCTCTGGCACATTCCTCACTCGTATATTCACGCACACAAATATTTGTACTGAGCGGGAATCAAATCACTCACGATCACTACCACCACGACTGGGTTTTTTTGTGCTAATTGTTCTGTTATCTTTGTATATATTTGTTATGACATGTAATAAAGAAAGAACGGTATAAGATTTGCCCCCCCCCCTGAGTACAAGTAATTACTTATTATAGACAGGTGCACTCGTTTAGTATTTCACAGTCAGGTGTACTATGCCAAATCGAATGGCAAATAATCGCATATCAATTGATCGACCATTAGTCAGCGTAGTCTATTTGTTTAGGAAAGTGTTTTATTGGTAGCACTTCTACAATACACACCCTCTCTAGCGAGTTCGAAATGTATAAGGGATGAATTCATCAATATAACGTGTCCTAGACAAAAAAAGAACCACACATTTAATCTAATCAAGAAATCATCTTAAATTTAAAGATACAAAGTAATTTCACAACACGTCCGTTATTAACGAAATCCTGTGAGTCCTGTGACGACGACTGTGACTGTGTGTAATGGACGCTCATATGAAACTCAAACACGAGTATTGCCACAAATAACATTCTTTTACAATTTTAATGAAGCGCACTCCGATTTATCGTAATCGAAATATATCGATAACCGATATCGAGTTATCACGATCGTTTCATCGTTAATTGGAAGGGCTCGGAGGGATCCGATCCAATAACTTAAACGATTTTATGTTGACTCGCTCGATTAAATTATTCTTCATGTTGATTTAGGCAGTAATGTGCAGCTGATAACCGCTATCATAATAGAATAGATACTGGAGTTAGAGTGTGTGAGTGCAAATTATGAGTTGGTATACAGCATAGATATATCTTTAGCAGAAGTAGGTCGCGACGGGCGGCGATGAAAGATGTGGGTACCGTCACATCCGTGGAGGCCTTCGAAGACCCTGGGCCAGCCGGAGAGTGAGGAATGTGCCCTCATTCTCGGCAACTGATGGCCCAGGCCCAAAAATAGACTACGCTGACTAATGGTCGATCAATTGATATTCCATTATTTGGCATAGTACACCCAACTGTGAAACATTAAGCGAGTGCACCTGTCTATAATAAGTAATTACTTGTACTCAGGGGGGCAAATCTTATAACGTTCCTTTTTTTTATTACAGGTCCTAACAAATATATACAAAGATAACAGAACGATTAGCACAAAAAAACCCAGTCGTGGTGGTAGTAATCGTGAGTGATTCGATTCCCGCTCAGTACAAATATTTGTGTGCGTGAATATGAATATTTGCATTGGTTTGGGTGTTTCTATGTTTGTATTTACAAAAAAAGTACCTATGTATGTTTATCCGCATTCTAGAATACGTATCACAAGCTACTTAAACTATGGTTACCATGGGTCTAGGGAGCGTTGTGTAGATTGTTGTAGAACATTTATTTGTTTATTTATTTATTTATTTTATAGGTACCCTTGAAAGGATATAATATCGAGATTATGTATTATAATATTGACGAATTTTTGAATGACACTCCAACACTGACATGAAATAGGTAAGTATTTTTAATTGTATTGTATGTATTTAATAATTATTTCTTTAAATTTAAATGTAATATGTTGTACAGCAGAACCGGCAGAATATGTGATCCGAGCCTATATTGTAAACATCATTATTTTACCATATTCGACAAATAAAGGACTTTGATTTTGAGAATCAAATGCTCCCCTGTAGAGTATCTGCAGAGACTTGTGGAAATATGAGACTTTGTCCCAAAGTCAGACTTGCTTCTACAAGGACGACAGGCAGCCTGAAACATCGCCCCCCGGTATTTTATAATTGGAAACGAAGGTTCAAAAGAAGATGCTGGTATCCGCAATAAGACATCTAAGAAGTATTCGATAGATTTGTTTACACGCTTCAGATTTAAATTTCGTTAATTAATTACACCATTGAACAGACTACATACCGGCGCACAAAATTACCCCGACTGTAAGGTACTCGGCTCATACATGCGGCACGGGTAAATTACTCTTACACTACGACAGCGTTTCTAAAATGGAGTCAAGACCCCTATGAGTGTTGGCAGGTTAATCGTGCATACTTCTACATTATCTATATTATATACAAAAATAGCAAGCAACCAGATAAGTACTAAAACAAATAAATCATTAGTATTTTTATACATTTTTAGAACTATGATTTTATTGTTCTTCTTCTCTGGATTTTATTCTGGAGTGGTCTAAACATTAGTGGATTGTTGACAAATCCACTAATGTTTAGACCACTCCACAATAAAATCTTGCGATATCGACTGCACTTTTTATTGATACGGTATAATACAAAAACTGTGTAGTCGCATTTCAGAATCCAAACTGTTTTTAGTTTCGATCTAGATGACATGAGTAATGTGAAGTAGTTATATTTTCAGATTTTACTTACCTAAACTACCGCAACCTAGGTTTTATCTTATTCTAAATCTTTATCAAAGTCCTAGTTCTAGGCCTGGAAGCTCTATACCTCGCAGAGATCGCTTACAGCTAAAGCCACCCATTGTAGGTACTGCTTCCGTAGTCTTATAGATATTATTTATACATTTTCTCTTGGTATACAATAAAGAAGAACAATCTTTATCCAAAGAAAAACAAAATTGTACGAATACCCTCATAAATAAGAGAAGAGAGAAATTGAGGGGATCAAGTACAAATAGATAGATAGATAGATAGATTCATTTATTTGTCAGAATATTGTATAAAAGTTGTTATAAAATAGTTACATGTCCATAATATTCTGCTGTCTCCAGCGTACAAATATTGAGATAGAGGATTTTAAATTATGTCAGTATATAAATTAATAAGATAAAAAAAAACAATTAAAAATGTCAAATTGCAAATTATACATGTCAAGATTCAAATTAAATAAAATTATAATATTTGTAGTAGGCATGTCAATCATTAATCATCATAAATTCATCAATTCAACCAAATTAAATCATTATTCATTCAAATCATCATTCAGGTATTCTGTTACATTATAATACGCTTTTCGAACTAACATATTTTTAAGTACAGCTTTGAATTTGTTACAGTTCAACTCCCTCCAATCTCTAGGCAATTTATTGTATATTATAGGCGCCATACAAATTATACTTTTGCGCACAAGAGCCGTTGTCGCCCTGTGTAAACGTAGCCTGGTGTTATCCCGCCTGTTTCGCGGAACTGTTGCCTCTAAGGTCGAAAATGTTGAGAATCACTGTACGGTAAGTACGTCGCTTTGATGTCTCGAGTAGATGTAATGTGTGATACGTTGCGGATATGCGGTTACTTGCATGTGGGTACAAATACACTGACTGCCTCTTTGGTCTCGTTTGCGATTATATTAGCGTGCGAACGTGTGGTCCCAGTTTCGAATTCCGAGTCTGACCAAACTGTAATTGGGATTCTGAATATACAAATTAATAAACAAAACATGTAGAGTGCTTAGTCGGTTCGGACATAATAATAGTGGATGGCAATAATGTCACTAGATTGAGGACAGACTGGGTAGAGCCGCCTGTCACCCTAGCAGAAGCATCTAGAGCGCAAAGAGCGGCTCCCTATACCCGGGGGCTAGACCCTGCACCTGAAAGCGGTCATCTCGAAAGATATAGCCCAGGGTCTCCCGGGGTGCGAGAGATACCTCCGGCAACTAAGGGCCCAAAAACTGCTTGCGTTGGCTTTTCCACTACTGTTCTTATTTCCGCGGGCCAGAGGCGGGTTTCCCCCTAAGCCGGTTCGGTTCGAGTTCGAAGTAACCTCCCCAATCGTGGACAAAATGTTCGTGTACAAAACCCTATGCCTTTACCTTCGACAATGTACTATAGGCACCACTCGGGCACTTAAAACAATTTTTTTTACCCGATTCCTTGCTACACGGTGTAAATTGCAAATAAATTAATTACGTGCTTAGCCGCACAAGCACTACCAATTAACGTCTTGGAGAGTATCAGACTGAGTACATGTACAACATCAATATGGTTTACATAGAATTAGAATACACACCGAGTGAATATTTAACGTCGGACTTGTAGCCAGGCACTTAACCTTGGAAAAACAAGCTCCCGGGAATATAATGCTAATGTTATTAAAGCATTAGTCTAAATAAATGAACTACAGTTTCAAGATTACAACCTCTGAACAACCTCTGCACGAAATACGAGAATAAATTTTTCGTAATCTCATTTTCAAAGTAGTCAAAGATGAATATATTTTTTATTCAAATCGATCTAAAATTAGAATAGTGAATGTTCAGACTAGACCTGAACCCGCCAGCAATCTCTTACAGAGAGTATGCTCTGACCACTGAACTACTGTCCCATGAACTATATAGAGTGACATAAAATGGGCATGTAAGTACCATATTGTTTACATTCTTAGGTATAAGAGTATATTATATATATATTCATGCCTACTGCTTACTGTCGTCAAGTAGGTACTATGTCATGGGTTGTTTGTTCACCGTCGGATTGGGAACAGCCCTACCCCGTCGCCTTCTACGACACCCACGAGAAGAGATGGGTTGTGGCTATTTTATTCCACCATGGCAAACACAGCATGGCAAACACATGCAATACATGGGCAACTGTTACCCGTGTCTATCTAGGCCTATATCTTTTCTCAAGCTCAAGTTCATCTCTGTAGTAAAGGTGAAAGAACTCAGTTTTAGTGCTAAGGCCGCCCATTGTGCTTTCAACTGTACTTGTACAACTATAATTATTCTGTAATAATCTATCAAAATTTTATCTAAATCCGTCCAGTCGTTTAGGCGTGTAAACGTATCACACAGGAGCTTCGAAAGGGGTATAAAATTGGCCAGATTTGGCAGTTTTCTTATTCAAGTAGAGCAGGGTCTCTCAGACCATGGTCGCGAACTCAACGGCGAAGGCATGGAAAATCAATGATAAAGAGAAAAAATAATTTATCCTCTCTTCCTTTCTCCTGCTGTGCTTGCTCTCTGCCGCTCCGGCCGCCTGATGAGTTCGCAATTTGCGACCGAGATATTTATTGCCGCCAATCGGGCACTTTGTAAAATATGGGTATGCCGAAAATAATTTCCTAACCGAAAATGTTGCTAAAATAAATGTTGCGAAAATAAATTTGGAAAATAAAATTTGACCTGATTCCTTGCTATGCGGTATCGCAAGGAAATTATTTACGTGCTCAGCCGCACAAGCACTACCAGTTAACGTGTACTAAAGTATCAGGCGACGTATCTACCTCTTATTGGCTTAATATCCTATTTAGAAAGCAGAATCCAGTATTACAAGCACATTACTTTGTAAGCCATATTTAATTATGCATGCCGGAGCGAGACGTCGGAACTTTATTAGTCCGGAGTCCCGAGTCGCTCTGTAATCCCGACTAAATACATATTTCATTTCGTTCGTCATTTTTGGTACAGATATCTTTATAAGATGAGACCAAAGGGAATACAGACGAAATGGCGGAATTACACACTCGGAAGTTAAATCGTCAAGTAAGAGTTGGGCTTGGCGTTCTGATCGTAGTGACGTAAGTTTACATATTGTTTTTTTAACTTGCTTCCTATGGCGCCGGTCCTCTAGCGGCTCATTATCTTCTTAGTGTGGTTCCTGATTGACACATAAGGTGTGCTCATCATCAACCAGTTTTAATTGCAAAAAATATGCCAAAAAGCTTATTATAAAATCCAGAATTATTTAGATTGGAAATGAGCTGTTCACTCAACTTGCTACTCAAGTAAATTTCTGTATGTAGACTAAGTAAATGTTTGTAAATAGACCAAAATAATGGAAAAGACGCTGAGTTTCTTGCCGGAGACTTCTCAGGCCGGGGCCGCGTTTCGAACCGGTGTGCGGTCTATTTGCTCACTAATTTATAAAATATTGTTGTTATTGTCGTTTTGTAAGTTCCGTTTAATGGTGTATACAGAATAAATGATTTTTGAATTTTGAATTATTTTAATGTTAGTAGTACCTATATGGAGTCATTGAATTTGCGTCAGCGTTGTGTACTAAACAAGACCGACGCGACGCCAGAACACGGTGTGCAAGGCCAAGCCCTTGCGATAAAATATCTCTTAGAAATGCGACCTCATTCTGCAATTAGAACCAAGTAAGCACTCAATATTAAGACATTATCAAAGCGATAAAGTACGCATTTACCTAGTGTATTTACGGAACAGATAAATACACGAATTAAGTGTTGCAAAATACAGAAATTAATAAGTTCTTTAGGTAAGGCTGAGTGTACACTGGACTAGGAAATAACTGCGAGTGAAAATTTCGCCTGAAGTTGATTGTAACGCCATCTAGCTCTGAATCATCCCATATCTAGATAGTTCGTCGATATAGAATTCTTGGATAGTTTTTGAACCGTACATAATCCATCTCAACATTTTTACACTTAAGCAGAGTTTTTGACATTGAGTTTAAAACATAAAACATACATATCTACACATATTCACTCCTGTAAATTCTCGAAGGGGTAAGCAGAGACCTATCCAAGTCCCACGGCCCCACGAGCGAGTCTTTTGGTATCAAGCAGGCATTTTGTCCCGCGCTGTATATTTACTGCCTATGCAATAAAAAACACTAAACTACGCGTAAAACCACAGGGCGCAGTTCGCATACTACAAGTACATGCTAATTAATTTACTTTTAGGAGCCGTGTGTCAAAATGTGCAGGTACAAAAGTTTAAAAGGATCAGCTAGTGACACATATGCGGAATGTTTGACACATCAGAACGAAGTACGGCTGGCATGTGTCTTTCGCTCACATAACAAATATTAGCGCGCATGCAGCCACTTAGCCACATCACAAAACATGAGAAATCCCTCGTACATTGCGTTAAAATCGTACCCAGGAGACTGGTGGTATAGCCACGTTGAATAATGATGTTTACTTTCCACTTTCACGCTGAATATCGAAGGTTCGATGGCAGAAGCGTGCATGCGCAGTCGAATACTCCACGATCATCTGTCTGCACTAAATGTGATTATAAAGATGTAGTACAATTATACCACATATCACTATCAGCCCTAATTATTATGTCAACTTTCCACTATAATAAAAATAAAAGTAGATATTATTAGTCGGTCAGTATGTCCCCGGCCTAAGACTGCATCTCGACGTGTTCATTACAGTAAGTAAATCATATTTCTGTATAATCTGTAACCGGTCGTGCCGCACACAGAGTTGCGTGTGCGCAACATTTAATTACACTAAATGTACTTACATATACGTAATTGAAAACAGCCTATGAGAGCTGTCTAGACTTAATTACGCTTGATATAGACTGCAAGGGCTAGAAACTATCACAATAACTAGACTAGATGAATTACTTTCATGAATGCCTAGCATTATTTTTGAAAAACATTACTATTCTTGGTTACCTACATCAAAAATGCAAAATATGACAGATTCGATGTATAATAGTAAGTACCGCGGTAGCCTAGTGGTATGGGTAATGGACTGCTGAGACGAGCGAGGTCTCGAGTTCAATCCCAGATTTACCATGGCACACACCAATGACTTTTTGATGCTTTTCGAAGTTATGTGTGTATTTATCGCGGGTTTATAAGTGCCCGGTTAATGGCAATAGGCTCGCCACCTATTACATTGGGACCTAAACATAAACTGGCGAAATCTCTGCCCATTCCTTCGGGATAAAGGCGTGAGTTTATGTTATGTTATGAAACTAACGCAAGGATTTTTGGGTTATTTCTGGATATTAAACAGAAGCCGCCAAGTCCTGTTTCTAAACCAAACACATCAATCTTCTGTCCTCATTAGTGGGCGATGGGCCATTACTAGAAGTTTAATTCGAGGGGGTTATAAGTCCATCGGCTAAACGTTACAATATCAACGCTATATATCTATCATCTACACGGTTCGTCCATTTATGAGACCGCAGAGCGAGGTATCGTGATATAAATAAGTACAACTAGAGTGTAATCGAAGTGTTTACAGTTTGATACATGAAAGGAATTAGACTTTTAGGGAGAGAGCGCTAGGTTGATTTTTAGGGGTGTGATGTCGAAATAATGTTTGTCAAGAAAATAGTAGATCTACCGCCAAAAAAAATTTGTAAAATTAGCTTTCTCGTGCATTAGGTACTATAAAAGTGACGCGAAGAGAACTCTTCGAACCATCATTCCGAGTAAGAGCGCACGAATACTGGTGGATTTACCATTTTGAGTACCGAATTTGGTGACAAAATATAAGCTTTAGTGACATAATATAAACTTTACTGACCAAAAAATACATAGCCTATCTTTTAGTCATAATGTTTATAAGTTTCGGGACTTCACGCGATATATTTTTGAACACTTACTTACCCGTGGTCACGACTTGACTCAAGTCGTGACCACGGGTGCTGCAACGCACCCGACCCGAAACGTCGACAAAAGTAAGTGTTCAAAAATATATCGCGTGAAGTCCCGAAACTTATAAACATTATGACTAAAAGATAGGCTATGTATTTGTTGACTTGAGTCAAGTCGTGACCACGGGTGCTGCAACGCACCCGAACCGAAACGTCGACAAAAGTAAGTGTTCAAAAATATATCGCGTGAAGTCCCGAAACTTATAAACATTATGACTAAAAGATAGGCTATGTATTTGTTGACTTGAGTCAAGTCGTGACCACGGGTGCTGCAACGCACCCGAACCGAACCGTCGACAAAAGTAAGTGTTCAAAAATATATCGCGTGAAGTCCCGAAACTTATAAACATTATGACTAAAAGATAGGCTATGTATTTGATGACTTGAGTCAAGTCGTGACCACGGGTGCTGCAACGCACCCGAACCGAAACGTCGACAAAAGTAAGTGTTCAAAAATATATCGCGTGAAGTCCCGAAACTTATAAACACTATGAGTAAACGCCGCGATAGTTTGAAAGTTACAGTATCTTTTAGTATTTTACTAGGGTTACAGGAGCAGGCAATACGCAGGTAAGTGTGCCACTATAGCTCCAGTAAAACCTTCAGAGCCAAGTCTTTAGTACTCGGTGTTTAGATATTCACCCTACTGCGAATTTATGAAGAAACTACTTTACTCTTACTTGTACTCACAAAGCATAGGTTCCTTTTCGAAGCACCATTGTATTTATTTGATAATTATTTCTTTGAATTTAAATGCAAGACTTTGTACGCCAGAACCGGCAGAATATGTGATCCGATCCTATATTGTAAACATCACCATTGTACCATATTCGACAAATTAAGGACTGACTTTGGTTCAAATCTAAAGGATATGGGCAACTGTTCATCGAAACACCCAACGAGCTGCATTAGTAGAATACAAATATATCCTATCCTACTAATATTATAAAGGCGAAAGTTTGTTTGGATGGATGTATGGATGGATGTTTGTTCCTCTTTCACGCATAAACGGCTGGACTGATTTGGTTGAAATTTGGTACAGGGGTAGATTAGAACCTGGAATAACACATAGGCTACTTTTTATCCCGGGAAAAGGTTCCCAAGGGTTGCGGGAACGGGAACAAAATTCCACGCGGGCGAAGCCGTGGGCATCAGCTAGTATCGTATAAATGACAGGGGCAACTTTTCAGCGCAGACGTAGGAGTACACGACGTCTCGTCAGCGTCTCGTCCGGTCTGGTCACTTAGGGCTGCTACTTATTATTTAGAGGTTCTCACAAAGTGCAGTATGAGTAGATGCTGAGCGGATCCGGAGAAGAGTTGCACGCACTGCCCGCGATGAGCGGAGGCGACTCGGACGTCGTAGGTCGCAGAATGATCTCCGTCCCCCATGAGCGCGGGCCTGTGGGTAACGAGTGGAGCCGCCGGTCACCCTAGCAGAAGCAGACCACGGCGATAGCGCAAAGTGCCACCCCATACCCAGGGGCTAGATGGGAATGTCATGGTCCCCACATTGGGAGAAGAAAGTCATCCCAACAGAGATGTCTGCCGGGGTGCGAGAGATATGTCTTGTATAATCTCACCTCCGGCAATCAAGGACCCATGGACGGCGTGCGTTTTGGTCGGTTCGAGTCCGACATAATCACCTCCATCGGTTTTGGTGGAGGTGGTATCCGTGGGGATATTACGCACGATAAAAAAAAAGTATGAGGAGATGCTTTCTACTAAAAATATATATTACGACACGCATAAGAACTTAACAAAAGGATTTAACAATCCAGCCTTGAATGCCAGTATATTATGTACTTGATGGCCAAAGATCCAACAGTCCAGCAAGCAATAAAAATAACAAAACGAGGATATGTCCTCTGTAGGGAGACATTCCCCAGTTTTTTATGGCCAGCCCTTTTCCTCAGACCTATCACATTGTAAACGAAATAGACTAAATCAATCCTAATGACTTACGATTTTTTGTAACCGTAACTGTGGGAATTGGATGAAAACGGTTTGTGGTGTCAAGTGCGCGTTAGCCCTAATTTTACTTTTTTACATCTCCCTTGTCCCTTTTATTTGGGGTCAAAATCAAAATCAAAAAATCATTTATTCTGTATAGACCATTAAACGGCACTTACAAAACGTCAACATCAACAATATTTTACAAATTAGTGAGCAAATGGACCACCACCGGTTCGAAACGCGGCCCATATCATGTTCACGGCCAGCGCAACTTGTCATTCTCTTCCATAAATTCCAATCAGATGTCATTTTCTGTCACTCCCTTCTTCGCCATATCTTCTTTCACACAATCTATACATCTTATTTGTCCGACCTCTACTTTTAAAGCCCTCTACATTCATACTATGGACGTAACCTTACTTTTTATTTATTTTAATTTGCATATAAAGGCAACCCTAACTGTCACTATACTAATTGTACCGCCCGGTTCCGTCCCTGACTAATTGAACTGACATCAAAGCGCGCATCGCACGTCCATTTTAGTTCACAATTATATATATTTTATTTTAGTTCCTTATATCTGTTGACGAGTGCACACGGGCCACTTTTAGTTGCAAAGTGAATCATGAGTGAAAGGAGTTGTGATATACTGGTGTTTACTTATTTACATAGTACATTATGTTTTTATCGTTTAGATATCATAATTAAACACGTTTGAAAGAATATAATATCAAACTTTTCATATTCAGTGAGGTTTTTAGTAGCATATCTATTCAACAGAAATTCATAGTCTAAAATAATTACGAGTAGACAAATATATCTATAATTGGAGGCCATGTTAATTTTAATAAGCTTTCCAAACGATGTCCTGATATTTACTATTGATTTCTGTACAAGGTAGAAGCTTTTTATAGCTTTCTTATGACTTACCATGTTAAAATATACCTACCTAATACGGTAGGTCGTGCAAAAAAACCGTCATGTTGAATAAAATCAAACCTACTACTACAACAAAAAGTTGCCCGTCTGCGCGTAGTTAGACGCACATAATTTATTTTTATTTCATATGGCAGTAAGATGCATTATTTGTGGTTAAACATGTGGCAGGCACATCAGGGCGAGTCTAAATCAGTACGGGTTATTACCACGGAGCTGGTTAGAGATTCTCTTGGGGCAGGTGGATTAAACTATGGCGTTTGCACTTGAGCAATTGTTAGCAACTTTGTGAGTGTGTTCGCCAAATTTTTTTTTCTTTTTTTTTTTTTTTTTTTTTTTTTTTTTTTTTTTTTTTTTATACCACTTAGGTGGCAGACAAGCACACGGCCCACCTGATGGAAAGCGGTCACCGTGGCCTATGGACGTTTGCAACACCAAAGGCGTCACACACGCGCTGCCTACCCTGTAGAAACCTTCTAATGCCCTTCTTGAAGAACCCCATATTGTAGTCGCCTGGGAAAACCACGGCAGGGAGATGAGCTCCCACAGCTTGTATTGCAAAATATTGTAATTCAACTTCACCATGAATGGAACATAAATATTACTACCTACATTCAGCGGTACCTAACCGCGGTAGTCTAACTGCTTTCAGTTGTTTTACGTGAGAGCTTCTAGTATTATACTTACATTAATAAGTCAATTACACTGTAGGACATTCGAAAAACTGATTATTATATTCTTTACCACCGCGCCTCGACATCACCCATATAATATCTTAACTGTGTCACTTTTTAATGAGTCTCCATGTGGGTGTCGTGGGCTATGGATGACGGTTGCAACACCAGGGGCGCCACATTCGTGCTAACGACCATATACTGACCCGGGACTGTAGGAAGAAGAAAACACGTGCGCCGGTAAGAAATTCCAGGACTTAATGGTGCGGTAGAGAAAAGACTCACCGAACCGCTTGGTTCTTGATGGAATATTCTGTACCGTATGCGAGTGACATCTAAGCCCTGCACGTGTTGTCCTGTGTAGGAAAGGGGAGGGTGGGATTAATTGGAAGAATTCATCACAAACATCTATGGTGCGTCCCTGGCAGTATTTTATTATTTACGCATCTGATTTTTCGGTCTTCCCACTGACAACACAAAAACTCTCAAGAGCGGCTTGCTATAGAAAATGATTTTTATTTTACATGATATTTATCTGGGTAATATATCACGATGATTATTTGATGAGTAGGTCCCTTTAGTTGTATGGACTTGTACATTGTTTATTGTATAATTTTGATAAGAATTAAAAATAAATTACGCTGAAAGAATACGAATTGTATTTTTGTTTGGTAAGTTAGTATCACAACTTTTTATTTAATGGAATTGAATTAATATTACGCGATAAGTTCGTGATATTGTATGAATTTGAGAAATTACGTTCTAGACAGGAATTCATGTTTTTTAATTTTTAATTTTATTTTACCCATTAATTGTATCTAATCAAACGCTGCTAACTTATAACCCAGTCGGTTATCTACAATGCCCCCTAGTAGCAAACCTAATTTTTATTTCTATTTTCTTTAGTAATCGCAAAAAATACATAAAAATACTTATCTTTCAACTTTTATCACGTACTGTACTTGTTTTAAGTAACATTAACAGTGATAAAACGTGGCGTAGCACTAGATGTACTGAGGTTATCCACAAAAATGAGCAATTTAAAACTTGAGATAACCCGCACGAATATCATAAATATACAAAATGACGCAATATACGTCATTTAGACACATTTAGTAGATTTTTAGTAAATCCCCCATCCTATATTCTAGAACAATCTACTCAACGCCTAAACTCGTAGCTTAACTAGGTTGTTTTATGGGTTCTAGAATGCGGCAACTTATTAAGATATTTATATTTTTTTTGTAAAAGAAGGAAAGATTTGTTTATTTGTTTGTTTGTAACGAATATGCTCCGAAACTACTGGACCGATTTCAATAATTCTTTCACTTCTAAAAAGCTACAATATCTAGAAGTAACATAGGCTAATATCATCACGCCATCATTCAAGAGAACGGAGTAATTATCATAAATCTCAATTGATCCGGTAAATTTCTATACATTGTCGCTAATATCGACAGCAAGGAAAAGTAGTATAGAGAGATAGAGAGAGAGAGAGAGAGAGAGAGAGAGAGAGAGAGAGAGAGAATCGAGTAGAGTCGTACAACGTGATTATCGACATCCACGCAGGCGGAGCCGCGGACAACAGTTACTGTAATATGTACAAACACCAAAGACCAATACAAATATTCATATTCATTCACAAAACTCTTTACACTATTTATACTGTTGATTGATGGCACTTGGTGGAATTTGTTGTTACACATATTGAGAACTCACTTGTACTTTTCCACAGTATTTATATACTAGTAAATACTGTGGAAAAGTACAAGTGAGTTCTCAATATGTGTAAAACTCTTTACATTGAGTGGTAATCGAACCAGCTCCTCCAGCCTAGCAGTCGCGTTCACTACCGCCACTCCAGACACAGAGACACACAGAGACTCTATAGTGCGAAAGAGTCGTTTCGTCTTCCCCTTCCCTTAAGAATCACTAACATATTGAATTCCCGTGTACATTAGCGTCGTGTTGAACATTCGCTGTGGTTCTAATTATTAAGTAAACACAAGTCATTGTTTATTCAACTGTTAACTTTATACAACTCTTAGTTACCTTTCCGCGTGTATGCGCTTTACCGTTGTAAAAGCATATTTTAACATTTCCAACATTTTTATTAGCATAAAGGTTATGTTAACAGAAAATCTTGTAATTTCTTTCTCTTCGTCATCACAATGTTATTTCCGGTTGCATTTCAAACTCATTCTTTAGAACCCAGTGTCCACTCTTGATTTGGGTTTTCCTCGTTTTTACGGGAGTGACTGTTGTCTAGGCCCTCAACTCCAAGAGGATAGCACGTTGAGTTTTTTTACAAGAATCTTCACAGGATTCAGGATGGGGTCGCGTTTCGAACTGGTGATCTATGCTGTTTTCGTTTTCGTACAATCTAGAAGTTAGGATTCTCGGATAAAAGTTTTAGTATGGCTTAATTTTATGCACGTCTTCGACTCCATAAATTATATCTTCTAAAGTACATGCCGTTAAATGATCTAATATACAAAATAAATAATTTGTACTTAGAGTTTGAGTAACTAGTAAATGCAGTTACCTACTAGTAAAATAATATGCTAACTTTATTATAAAATTTTCAAATATTATCAAGACCGGACATGAACCAGTGATCGCGTTTTTATGTGCAAACCATAAAGTTATACTTAGAGGAACTGACATACGTATCTTTACACAAGCTAGGCGTGAGAAAGCGACAGAATATACGAACCGCAAAATTCTATTTTCTTCTTTTTTTCTTTATTTCTTTGAAAAAAGAATTATGTATTAGGTATTTATTTTCATTTTTATCACCATTACCAACTTTGACAGAAATAGACATATACATTGACGTCATTATTCCTACACTAAAAGTCATAAGTCACTGACATATAAAAACCGGTGAGGCGGTAATGAAGGAGTCTATTAGTCTACTTAACCAGTAATATTAATATCTATATGGTCCACACATAACTGTAAAATGTGACTAATAGATATTATCAGGTTCGCTTACCATCTCCGCATCTAATCTCCAAGAAAAACAAAACGAGGAAGGTAGCGCCAACTTCAGGGGCAGCGGTGACCGGCGGCGACAGCGCCAGATTAGATGACAGATAACATCTGATTGAGATCATCAGCGACTCAGGCTGGGCTGGTTTGACTAAAGAATCTTCAGATTTAAATCGAGATGAAGGAGGAAAGAATTAGGTACAAAGAGTACCTGTACCTTACGAAAAAATGTTATCCAATTTTAAATTACTTTTTTTTTATACAACTTAGGTCGCAGACAAGCACGCGGCCCACCTGATGGTAAGGGGTTACCGTGGCCTATGGACGTGTGTAACACCAGAGGAATAACACTCGTGCCGCAACCCCTGTAAGAACAGAGACATTCTGTGTCATCAGCGCAAAAGATGTAGGCGGTACTTTCATCATGAGCAATACAAACCGCTACGCTGGCCGAAATAAATGCGATATTCTCTCGCACTCCATACCTTTGCGATACGGGTGCGTAACGTAACATATACTCCATTTGGTTAGGTACTTAAAAAAAAGGTAAACAATGTTGAACTTTTTATAAAAACATATGTTAAACAAATAAACTAAGCTAACTAACTGACTAACTAGTGGAAAAAGATAGTCAAAATTTCTACTGACATATACAGCCACGTAAAAGGCCCGCATTTGACCACACCTGTTCCAACCTTTCTCACGGATTCCGGTGAGATTGGTATCCCTGAGGATTTTGCGCACGGAAAAAAAACTCCTATGTTATAGCTTTCCAGCGAACAGACACTTACAGAGCAGTGCACTCAATAGCAGTACTCATAATGAATGTATTGATGAAGCATTTAAAGCATATGAATAAATTAACATCTTTTTTTCAAATCAAAGAGTTAGCGTGCGAAAGAAATGTTGTGGTGTTCACAATGCAAAACAATTCTTTCGCACGCAAAGAGAAACAAATTGTTTGTATAATGATATATATTCCAACCAATTATAATTAAGTAGAGTTCACCCGCCTGGCTATATATGGGCTGTGGACAGAAGCTAGGCTGTCAATCAGGTCGGACTGCATACCGCAGCCGCTGCACCAGCGAGATACCATCTCAACGTAATTATATTAATTATTCATGGAAATGTATGAACTCATGTCTATTAGTTACCCGCGAGAACTTGTTAATACTTGGTTTCCTCAGCGCGAATGGGGATGAACTAGATCTAATCGCGCGAGCCCTTTGCGCCCGTCATTGCCTACTTTAATATAGGCTATGATTGGTTGATAGTAGTTTGTGCCTCAAAGATTTGAGTGAGGCTTTATATCTTCCTAAAAACATAACATAAACTCACGTCTATATCCCCGAATGAGTAGGCAGAGGCACCCACGTTTCGCCAGTTTATGTTTAGGTCCCAATGTAATAGGTGGCGAGCCTATTGCCATTAACCGGACACTTATAAATACACACATGACTTCGAAAAGCATCGAAAAGTCATTGATGTGTGCCATGGCAAAACCTGGGATTGAACCCGAGACCTCGCCTCAGCAGTCCATTACCCATACCACTAGGCTACCGCGGGACCCATACCACTAACTATCTTCCTAAACATAATTCATTGAATGTTGAGTTAGGTTTAAAGTCAATTTCAAGTTAATAAATGATAAATCATTGCATGACGTCACAACTTATTGACACACCATTCTGTTCCTAATTTAAAATCAATTTATAACGGTTATAACGACAGCCATTAAATTGATTTTAAATTAAAAGAACTCGAGGAAGGGTCGCCCTTCATTTGACCTCGTGTGATAACAGTTTTTTATATTTTTTAATTCACAATTCTATACTCGTGGTTCTGCCCGCGTGGATGCCGATCATATTTATAACATTGTTAGCACAAACAATATACCTAACTAGTTACGATACCTGCTACTAAGGGTGTAAAGAAGTACACGTTCCAACTTTTTATATTGAGCCCATCAATTGACTACACCCAACTGAACTGTGGTTTAGCTAAAGGTGGTTCAGATCAGCATACAGATGCTCACAATCCAAAATTGTGGCTGACGGTAAAGAAATACCAATAGAAATGTGGTTTTGAATAGATCAAGATATGTGCCTCACGCCAGTGTTATGACGAAATCGTCTAAAAACTTGAAGGTAACAGATAAACTTTTATCTGGGGCGTTCAGAAATAACAATTAGTTAACCCTCTCTCGGATATTACGGTGTCAGGTTGCTTGCGTAACACTAGCCGCGGCCTAACAAGGGTTAAACGTTTGCCAGAGATTACGTTACATTCATTCAACTTTTCTCGTACTACTCTTGTATAAAAAAATATATTATGCGGGGAAAAATCGGCAAACGTTGTTTTGCCTAAAAAAATTTAAGGGTGGACAACCCTTATCACTAAGGGGTATGAAAAATAGATACTGGCCGATTCTTAGACCTACTCAATATGCTCACAAAATTTCATGAGAATCAGTCAAGCCGTTTCGGAGGAGTACGGGATTACATTGTGACACGAGAATTTCATATTAAAAACATATAAATATATTATTGGAACCTGACACCTCTTGATCGTAAGTCCGGTTCCTTAATCACAAAGCTACCGAAGCTTTTTTGTTTGGATGTATGTTATTCAATCACGCTCTAACGGCTGAACAGATTAGCTCAAATTTGGTATAGGAATAGATTACACTCTGAAACCAAACATATTGCAGCTTTTTTCGCGGGAATAGGTTCCCATGGGTCACATGGAACGGGAAACTTTTGATAAATAATCTTGAACAAATTACACGGCCCTATCCAAAACAAAATAAGCATAACTTGTAATATGGACTCTAGGATATGACAAAACATATTTAGATTGGTACTTTAAGTTGGGTCATACATCGAAACGCATAGAGCAATATAAAATGACATATGATGACATACAAATATTTGCACTGAACGGGAATTAAACCCCCAATCTCCTGCGTAGCACCCCACATAAGTCGTCAACATCATAAGATAAATGTCCTAGTCGTGTAAGTCAAATTTCACTATGGCGTCCGACATTTCTGAATTAAAGCGGGTCATCAATAAGCCCTTTGAGAAAAAACGTACAATAAATCGAATGTTGCCAGAATAGAAATGGAGCCGTGATCATTGAATACGTTCGCTTCATCTCCGGGCCTTTAGGGAAATAGTACGTGTGAAATAGATGTGCCAACCAATCTAACGGACACATCACGATACTGAAAGCGGAACATCCAGGGCTGCCACTCCTTCTCTAAATGTCTATCAATATAAATAGTAAAATGAAAATTTGATTAATTTATTATTATTATCAATCAAGTAGCCTGTTAGGCTCTTTATACCACTTAGATGGGACAAGCACACGGCCCACTTGATAGGAAGTGGTGGTGGTTGGACGATTGCAACACCAGGGGCGTTACACTCGTGCTACCTCTAATGCCTTTCTTGACGAACCTTTTATTGTACTATCTTGGGAATACCATATATAATTTCGCTTTTTTTCGTTACGAATTGAATATCGACCAATCCGCGGTATCCACTATCTTGCAGATACTTATTGATGCTTGTTTTTGATTACTGCTGATTCGTTTTTAAGATACGAAATTCGAGTCGCAGGCACTTCGTGTTTCGGATTCAAATTAGTCCCAAATGTACGAGTCGCTATACAAACGTACGCTGCATCGTACACGGCAACACCAGTTTTACTTGATTTGCCTAATGTAAAAAGGGCCTTACAGTCCACTTCTGAACACATAGGCTTATCGCAATGAACTCTCAATCTTTTGCTGTTCGCATCCAGTTTATCCCAGCAACTTTCTCAGGTTATATGTATAACCATGACTTCAGATATTGACATAATTTTTCCCAACGGACGCAATTCATCCATCTTTGAAACTTATTCGACTTATAGATACCGATGCATACTTTCCGGATACACCAACATTCGACAGCCCTATCTCTAAACACGTCTTATCCCTGAATATACTTCTTTTTATTAAAATTCAGGAATCGTTCACTAACTGGACAAAGCCAACACACTAGTGTACTTCGCGAATTTGTCGTTAACACATTTCTGAGGCCAAAAGCCGCTTTGCCAACCGCAAATTTAACTTTGTTAGTACGTGGGCAGCCTCTCAATATTGTAGGCCGTATCAATAATTCCCTTGCCGATAAAAAAGTCTAAAAAGACATTATTGGCGGGTCAATGTCAATACATTTTTAAAATAAATTACGGTCTGGTCAGAATTAATAGGTCTTATATTTCAGCCGTTCTACGAACGTTTTTACGAACTCCCAAAAAAGATAAAAATTTCAAATTACGATACAAAATGTTGATTCAACAATAAATTCACTTCATGTTTACAAAAAATACCTTACCTACCTATTCTGAAAGTAACTAGTAAAACTGTTAGATTACTTGTAAACACAAAACATTTATGACAAGTTTTGTGTAGTTATAGCACAAGTACCTATGTAGGTACCTATGACACACCAATATGTACAAAACATCAGAATAACTCACTAGTATGGCACATGTATGACAAAGTATAAATAAACCAGGATACAAGTTTTGTGTAAAACTAGTGGTATCATAATAGATAATTTGATTGCAACAGCAGATACGAAATCTGCTTGGACTTCAGAGTCTCGAGATTACCTGTAACAAACAATAAAACATTATTAGATTACTAAATGAAACCTCATTTTACGAATTCTATCGCGATATACCTATTTGGAATTGAGTAAGACATTATTAAACATAGCATAACATAAACTCACGCCTATATCCCCGATGGGGTAGGTGGAGGTGCTAGCAGCCACAATTCGCCAGTTTGTGTTTAGGTCCCAATGTAATAGGTGGCGAGCCTATTGCCATTAACCGAGCACTTCCAAACCTGCTATAAAAGCATTATTATAAAATGCATTATTAAAAAATTAAAAAAATACTTTATGCTCATACAATAAGCCCATGCTATGACAGATTGGCAAGAACAAAATCTACCTACGTTTTGGTGAAGATACTATACAATGCCATACTGAATGACTTCAAAATCGTGATGAGAATGTAGCTAGTTCGGAAACGTGACTAATATAATAATTTTAAGTTCACACTTTTTAAAAACATAATTTTACACAAGCAGGCCCAGAAATTTTAATGTTTCATTTTAGTTCTCTGAAAAAGTTAACGAAGACAATCCTTTAACACTTAATTAATTTCCCTTTTATCTGAACTCTGTCTTCATCACTTCTCGTCAAGCAGTGTTGAGTGGCGTTTCGTCCGTCTCCGGGCACCCATCTCAAAGGGAACTGCTCAATTAAAATGTACCCTTACCATAAATTGTATTCAAGATGTCAGCTATGCATCTTATACATGCGACCTTCAACGAAATAAATGCAAACCTGGTGTATTCTGGTCAAATGTCACTGTCATAGAGCAACTGTCATTACTGTCAATTGTTTTATTTATAATAAATAATATCAGTAACTATAGCAAGCCAAATTAGGAAGTCAGTATAATACTGGAAAGGGTTGAATCACTTTATGAAACTCCAAATGCAATTTGGGAGCCGCGGTCCGCTGTCATATTACTCCTACCTTTGATTTGTCTGTTCTGCCGTGGGGAAAGACTGTCTAATTTCGCCTTTTCGTGAATCTATAAAAACAGCATCCGTATGATGATGGAAAAAAAATATCACCGCCCAGGATATCATAAGAAGTGACAAACGAAAAACATTTGAATTCCGATATACGAATGGCTTTACTCTACACAACTTTTATATTACCTTCAAAAATGACTCACTCTCAGGAAATTCAGTACTTTATCTGTTGGCTTTTGACTGAGTTATGCATTGTAAATGCATTGATGACATTTTGCTGCCAACGTCATCAAACCATTCCAATTGAATAATAAATTCTAGCTAATTCTACAGAACGATTATCCATCCAAATAGGTATTAGCAACATTAGTAGCGACAAATGTTGTCCCACATTTGCTACAACAAACAAGGCCGCGTCGGTAGGGACCTAGTTAATTGGGCATGGTGTCAACTTGCTACTCACGAGATATTATCCTTAAGTGGTGCTAATTTGTCACCAGCCTGAACTGGGTTAAGTTCACTAATAGTTTTACCTGTACTTTACCGGATAGACATAGAAAGGGGCTACGCATATTTGATAACGCGGTGGTCGCTGTGGAAAAAGACGGCAGGAAGATAATTCTACACCTTAACTAGCTAGTTTGGACCCTATAATAAAGATCGGGTATCTTCGACCGTATTTTTAGATTCCTTTGAATATATTAATCAATGTGCCGTTGGACCTGTACCTTCAATACCTTTTAGGAAATTCTGAATTCCTACTAAAAATACCTAAAAGATTGAACGAATTCGAATAGTAATAGTAATTGGTTGCCACCCCATTATATGGGACCGAAAATACAGCTTACTCCTTCAGTGATACAGATGTGTCAATAAATGGTCCATCATTCGGGATTGCCACTAGCTATGATCTTCAAACTAATCCTCAGCATAGTTGACACTTTGCTAACAATCTCAACAAAATATATGGTTCTTATTTTGTTAAATAAGATTCCAATGCTAAAAATAGAGCAACAGATCATCAATATAGACAAGAGTCGTGGGGACGGCGGCAATAATAGCACGCATCTCGGTTATTATTAGAAATACCTCCTTACGAACAGTACGTGACCCGCCTGCACGTAAGGAGATGTTTTCTCCATCTATTTTATATTAAGATGGCGTCGCAAAAATTGTGCGGCAATATTTGTAGGTGGAGGATGCGAGATGAGATTTTCTGAAATATTCAAGTGTGTGTACATTGTACAATACACACTTTGCATGGAATGGGAATTCAAATTCCCTGAGATACGAGGGCATAATAATAACGATCGCCATTTGCTTACTTTTTGAGACGAGCTTAGTTTAGCAGCAGGACAGGCGAAAACCATATTAATCATGTTCTACTCCAACTGGCCGTCTGGTAAACACGTTACAGCCGTCAGTAGCACTAGTATGAACTCCTATCGAATTCGTAATGTAAAAGTTTCGAGAGAACGGAGCATAGTGATTGGCAGTCTGCCTCTTGTGAATCTGTGTGCGTGTATAGCCCGCCAATTGCAATGCTCCGTTCTGTCGATACCTTTACATTACGAATTCGATAGTATTTCGTGCTAAGGCCACTGGTGACGCGGGCCTCTGCTGACTCACTTGTTGCCCACTATTGCTACAGCAATAGAGTGGTCCGTAAGTGCCACTCTATTGCTGTAGCAAAATTTACTATCAGAGGAGTTTGTTACTGCCACCTCAATAAACTCATTTAAAAATCGACTCGATAACTGGCTACGACATCATAATTCAGAGCTTAAAAAAGTGACAGATAGACCACCGGTATTACATTTATAAACTGTAAACATAAATAAATAAATAAACAAATATATTTACTAATGGTTAATGTCGTAACCTTCCAGAGAATCCACACAAAAAAAGATTTACATGCAAAAGTAATCTACACTCCTTAATTAATTAGGCTCCTGTTGCCAGGTAGAGAAAGCCCCTCAATGTTGGCAGCCTTGGAAATGATTTCAGATAACATTTCATAATGTCACACGCACACGAGATACTGAACGAAATTATTACTAGACTATTAAGACTTTTACTACATAATTAATTCTTAATTTCTCGAAATTTTCCAATTATATAGTACTAGCCGACCCGCGCGACTTCGTCTGCGTCACCCCGTTTTTGCAACATTTTTAATTCCTGCTCCGCACCTGTTAGTCGTAGCATGATGTTATATACATATAAACCTTCCTCTTTAACCATTCTATCTATTGAAACAAACCGCATCAAAATCCGTTGCGTAGTTCTAAAGATTTAAGCATACAAAGGGACAAGAAAAATAGGGACAGAAAACGCGACTTTGTTTTATACTATGTAGTGATAGTGATATAAGAAAATTTTAGCTATTCCACTTAGCCGACTAAAGCCGTCGTGTGCTTGACACGGCTCACTTGATCTATAGTCGTTACTGTGACGTATGGACGTGTGAAGCCAGGGGCGTTACACAGAAATATGCTGATTACTGATTACTGCAATCACAACATAATATCAAAAGGAAATGCATTAGTTAGGAATTTGAAACGGACCGGATACAAGATGCACATTGTGCGGAGTGAAAGGAACTTCATCTCGCGCACGCTTAAACTGGGTAATGAACTCTGTGCTATGATTTTTCCAAACAAGTTCAGTATGAGGTTCTTCTAGAACAGCATCAGAAGGTTCCAATAGAGTCGTAAGCACGAGTATAACACCCCTGGTATTGCACACGTCTATCGATCATGGTAACCACTTTCCTTTAAGTGAACCGTGTCAGTCGTGTGACCTAATATAACTTAGGATGACTAAGTGGTAAAAAAAAAAAAACAAAGCCGCCAAATTTTCGCATAAGTAGTACGATAGAGGAACTCGAGCGCGGGCTTCTTTCTCATGGTTGGGAGGTCAGAACGCAATCGCTCTCGAAAAAGCAACAAGGGCACACCGGATTCTAAACAACACCGAACATATTAGAGAGAGAATAAACTCAAAAATTCCTGTGCCTATTTCAAAAATTCTTTCACCCTTGGAAAGCTACATTCGCCCTACGTAACATGGGCTATATTACATGTGCAATAACCGACATCCGCGCGAGCAGAGCCGCGGGCAACAGCTAGTAACAAATATTATCGCGATAGAATCCGTAAAAACTGGTTCCATTTTCAAAATGCCTAATACCTAGATATTTTTAGACTCGGTGCGTATTTTTTTTAATAATACTATTTAATGAAAATACTGGTAAATATTCCTTCTCTGACAGCTAAGCTATATATTTTTTTCGTTAGGAGTGTGGTTTACGTCGTTAGAAGGAATCTAAGCCGGGACCTCTTCAGGCAGAGTCCTTAACTACTACCTTACGACCGAGGTGTACTAACACTCACATTCGTCAACTGATGATTTTCGATTCGAGTAGTGCGTGCTTTGCCTTTCGGAAACACTTCCGACCCTGTTGAAACCTTTGCATCGAACCCAACCTGGCCTACGTTTGAGGAGGGATAACTTGCCCATTTAGCTCGAGTATTTGCCGTCAAGTGGGCACTTTGTCTTTGGCTGCATGTTAACTGACGCATGGAGAACAGTCCTTGTTTCCTGCGAAATAAGCTTGATCCGTAAATTCAGTGTAATGGACGTTTATCAGTTCACATGTCTATCGACAAGTAAAATATATTTAAATCGCTATTTATATGCTGCTTCGTGGACGACGACCATAACTCTGATGTTCTGCGAACCAGGACACGCGAGGAATGCCAGTGGAATCCTATAAAAGATTGTTATAATAAACATAATTTAAATTGGAAAACAATGCAATTAATTTAACTTGGTTTCAATATTTAGTTTCCAATAGTACCAAGACATATTTATTGTTATAAAGAGCATTGGTAGGCTTAAGGGTAGGCAGTGGGCGGGGCATGTAGCAAGAAGAACAGATGGCCGGTGGAGCCGAAAAGTTCTCGAATGGAGACTGCGTACCGGTAGACGAACCGTGGGACGGCCTCCTGCGAGGTGGACGGACGACATAGTCAAAGTTGCGGGTACCTATTTGATGTAGACCGCCTCCAACCGGTAGGACTGAAAGTCGATTGGGGTGGTATGTGTTCAGTGAACGTCCTATGGCTGATTACCTAGGCGAACATGTTGGTATGTCAATGAAATCGAGGCCATTTTGAGACAAGACTAGTTCTAGTTCGGTCACTCACTACTTAGCAGTACACAAGGATATCGGAGTACCCGTTCATTATACCATCTTATTTTTGATTTGTTTGGGTTTCCATCGCTCCAAACGTCGGACTTGCAAATGTACTGTTGCAGATAATATTATGAGTCTCACCCAGCACAGCACCCTACCGAAGGATATTCCTAACATTAGTATCTTACTAAGTTAAATAAGGTGTGCTAATGGATTTAAGGTATGCAACTAATCTTCGTAGCTCAAGCCAACCTTATCTGCGAGTCGGTAAATATTAGAATAATCGGTATAACTGGAATCAAAACGAAAAATACCTAAAGGCAAAGTCGGTAGGTGGGTAGGTTAAGACAAAAGCTACTAGCGTAAAAACCATATAAGGCGGAGTAATTGCAGGCTATCGCAGCTGGGGTGTATTTATGATGATGATGACAAACGAACATAACATAAGGATAACTTATGTTTGTCACTAGAAAGCCTCTGTTAAATAAACATGAACGGGATTCGAACCTCCAACTTACCACAAATGAGGTTACAAAAGTTTACAATTAGGTACACGAAATTTATGAGAATACTCCGTACACTCACTCCATGAATCAGCCATTTATTGCTATTCCCGGAGATGCTATTCCAGTGCACACATAATGCACACAATAGAAAGCTTATCTCATCAATTATCGCCAAATAAACAACTTTAAAACTATAACGAGCGTCTTTTGGACGCGTTCCAGATGCATTCTAATAGGAAATCTACGCGCGTAAAATTTATCTGTTTACGAACGAAATTAACTTCCCTAATTAACCGAAGGCACTCAATAATGTCTGATTCATTTGTATCGTAAAGCTCTTGATATACAGCCGCTTAAGTTAACACAATAAATACTATTTTGAATTAAAAGGAAACAAATGAACGATGCAAGTTTATATCGAGACTTCAAGAGTAAATAACCGGTTCTAGAATTTAAAAAAAATAACAACAAACCGTGTTCTGCTAACGCAGTTGGCCCACTTGAACATTGTTGTCTTTGCCTTGTTCATAGCTTGGAGAGAAATCGACTTCATCCGAAATGACTGAGTTCAACATAAAATTCAACTGAGCGATTCAAAATGCAATTTTCCGTTATTTATATTCCATGAATATAAATGTCATTTACTGCTTAATATACGCACCCTGTCATTACAAACAGTTAAGACTAACGATCGATAGTAAATGGTAATATTTATAAAGGGCTTACCTTGAGCGTATGTAAACAAATGGAGACTGGCGAACAAGAATATCCAGTTCCCAACACCGAAACGACACATCCCGGTCCGGCACATGTTGCAAACCACTACAACAACACTACACAATAAGTTTTAATTCATGCTAATCACATTTTCACATACAATTTACTAATATTTAACTTATTCTTTTACACAACGGTAGAGCGACGTTACTCCCGTCGAGACGCCATTTTCAAGCGAACACTGCTACGTTCGGAAACAATTCAATAATGAAAAGGGCAATGCCCGGGTGTATACTGCGTGAAGGCTGCTACATTTGATGCTAAGTAAATGCGTTGAAGATAGTCGCAGTTCTAGTGCGCGACTTGGTAAGAGATATCACGTTTGGTTATTTATGAAGAAATTAGTAAAAGTGCTCATAAGTGTGGAAGGAGCTTAGTACTGATATATTAAGAAACAATTTTAGGGTTAACTTCTTACGACCCAATCTTATGATTAGATAGCCGTTCAAGAATGCAATTATTTAAATAGATAACCGTTTTACGAGGTCTGGAAAAAGTGAAAATATAAGTACGTAAAGGTAAATCCACGATAAATGAAAAGAGGGAAATTATATTCAGAGTAGGAAGCTTTGCGAGAAATAAATATATTAAGATAACAACAAAGTCCCCTTCATTTCATATATTCATTACATAAAAATTTTTGAAACTAAACGCTGCATGACGTTCCACATACTTTAATTCGAGGTAATAACTTTGAGCATTATATAAACACCATGAGAACCACAATAAATCACATCACGTTAAAATATGAAACAATTTAAATTTCGATTGCAATTGATCTGAATTCTGTTAGCTAAAGTGAAAATTAAATTAAAAATTTAATAAACGCCCGACCCAAACAATAACTTCAGAAAATAAAAAATAAATAGTTCATACGTTGTCGTATCGGGACTTCGGGAGACCTTCGATCGTTTCAAAAACACGTAGGAGTGCATCACCAGTTAGAGGTCTCCCGACACGACAGTGCATGAATTATGTATTTTTTTACTTTGTATATTTTTGTTTGTGATGGGAGTTCATTAAATTTTTAATTTAATTTTCACTTTAGCTAACACAATGGCAAGGCGAATGCACTGGCCAACACATGCTCCCAAACGCCCCGCCTCAAACAAAGAATGGCACAAAACCCTGCTCTACATTTCTACACATTCGCCAAAATATTGGCCAACGTATTAGCCAATGTGTTCGTCAACAGGTAAAGCGATCATATTCCACAGCAGTAAATCTCAAACTTATGTATTTCATTCTTTGTGAATGCAACACATCATCTCTTAAATATGGAACGCAGTTACGACACTCATGCGTCAGAAATGTCAGCCTCAGAAATGTCAAATTTAGTTTAACTTGGCTTGTGTCATGTTTACGGCTTATATTTATTTACAATTAATACGGGATTACTGTGGTTTTATTAGGCTCTCTGTACTACCCAGGAACGAATAAGCATGGAGTTAATATATTCTATGAGGCGAAAGCCCTTAAAATGCGAGCCACCTCACTTTGAAAGGTAATAAATGAAAGGTTACAATGCTTATTTTCTAGCGTAAAATTGTATTTACAGACTAAATTTTATGGCGACGTGGTCCTATCCCGTCTAGTACTTCCTCAAAGGGAGACAAAGTGTATTGATAGGGGCCGTACGTCCCGTGAACACGGGATACAACACCTCTCCATTCCGTAACAATTTCATTTAGAAATGCCAAGCCATTGAAATTCGTAATGAGCTTCTAGTGTCTTAAAACAAATAACAATGTAATCACTATTTCCTTACGTAGTACATACGTACGTACTTTTAACTTCGTGAAGGCAGAAAAACATACAAATTAAGTATTTGGACTTGGCCCAAATTTTTGACATGTGCTCATTTATTACTGTACTGATACTCGTTTATATCCACTGACTCATCGCTAAGAACCTCCACCAACTTTTAAGAGGCTCTCGTTGCTGGACCTGGTACTGCTGGGCATGGCACACATAGGGAAGAAGTTCTTCTCTTTGGAGCTTTAACCACCAGTAGCTTGGTCCCTGTACCCTATAACGGAGGGCTAGTATTGTTTATATTTTAAAATATGTTTGTATATGCATTTAAAAATATAATTTATAAGCTTGCTATGGTTATTATAAATGGACTTACTCTCAATTTCAGCCCTTCAGATCATGAGGTAGTTCGTCCTATCTGCACTATATCTAACGCCAACATCATCGCCTTCTCATCACCTACAGAACTAATGGACTCAGAAGGTGACACATGGGGTGGGCATGTGTATGTGTGTGACCTGGACACCCCATGGGACAGTCATAAGGTTACCAGCACGTCATATCCTGTAAGTATTTATCTGTTACCTGTTCCATACTCTGACTAGTCAATTTGACTGAAACCTCTGCCATGATATCTTGAAATAAGTTAATAATTAAACTGTCATACTCCATATATTATATCACAATAAGGTCTTGTATGACTTGTGCAAATTATTCACATCATATTTGTTTGAGCCAATGTGCACATGAAAAGCCTGCCAAAACTGTGAGCATTAAACCACTGGGAAGCCGACCTCCCGGTAGTTTAATGCTCACAGTTTTGGCAGGCGTTTTCATGCGCATTACGCACTACCCTCTCCTTCCATGCATCCGTATGCATACTCCATCGTAACTGTACAGTCTCACTACGAAAGACTAAAAGAATAACGATAAACCAGGAATAAGTATATCGTTATTTTCGTTCAAAGCAAACTTCATATTGTCATTCATCTAGATTATATTTTTATATAGGTTTTATTTGGTTCCAGGTGTCTGCACTAGAATGGGATTTGGAAGGCAAACAGTTACTCGTGGCTACCACAACTGGAGATGTGTCAGTGTTCACACAGAAGGAATACTTACTTAACGAGTGGACCTGCCTGTACACTGCCAATTTCTCAGGTAAGCTTTTTTTTGGACCTTCAATTTCAACTCGCCTGGTAGTACAGCTGTACACAAAGTCTCAGGAATGAGGATCATCATTACAAGCACAGTGTTACAATTTACAATGGCGGCGCTCAGCTTGTGTACTGCTTGAGGATAAACTCAAATTGACCAACTCAAATTCTAATTCAAAATTATAAAATCATTTATTCTGAAAATAGCATTTACAAAACGTCAAACATTAAACATACATTACAGGTCACTTTAGCAAATGGACCACGGTTCGAAACATAGCCCCAGCCTGGGAAAGCTCCATTCTAGATACAATAATTTACTTGAGTAGCAAGTTAAGTGAACAGTTCATTTCCAGGCTGGTTATGTATGTTATATATTTCTAACGTATACTATATGAATATCATCTTATTCTCTGCAGAAACTTCAGATCTGTCGAGTTTAATATTCATCGGCTTATGTATTTTTCTAATACAAGCTTTTCGTTTCTCATATTTATTTTTAGGTAATAGTCATTCATTAACAATTATATATAGGTGTATGAAATAATTTATAAAAAAACACTTATACTATTTGAAACTAAACCTAAAGTGCGTCATGAAAGTCCTCTACATCACATAATTCTTGTTGTAATGTTCCCAGAAGACTGGGAGTGTTGTCACATTATATGGCAATGTTTATTCTCTATCCTAAAAGGAATCCAGCTAGTCATTTCTAATGTCAACACCATATCCAAATCTCCCACCAATGCTTGATGCAAGGTTTAGGTGTGGTAGTGGTACTTCTCTCTGTGGTAGGAACAGCGGTAGATGAGGGCTCTGTGGTTGTCTGCTCGCTGGGTGTGGTTGTGTAATCCTCTGTGGTTGGGTACACCGTTGTGGGTACATCGGTCGTCGTATCATTCACTGTGGTTGGGTACACTGTTGTGGGTTGACCTGTGGTCGCATCATTCACTGTGGTTGGGTACACCGTTGTGGGTTGACCTGTGGTCGTATCATTCACTGTGGTTGGGTACACCGTTGTGGGTTGACCTGTGGTCGTATCTTTCACTGTGGTTGGGTACACCGTTGTGGGTTGACCTGTGGTCGTATCATTCACTGTGGTTGGGTACACCGTTGTGGGTTGACCTGTGGTCGTATCATTCACTGTGGTTGGGTACACCGTTGTGGGTTGACCTGTGGTCGTATCATTCACTGTAGTTGGGTACACCGTTGTGGGTTGACCTGTGGTCGTATCATTCACTGTGGTTGGGTACACGGTTGTGGGTACATCGGTCGTCGTATCATTCACTGTGGTTGGGTACACCGTTGTAGGGCGACCTGTGGTCGTATCATTCACTGTGGTTGGGTACACCGTTGTGGGTACATCGGTCGTCGAATCATTCACTGTGGTTGGGTACACCGTTGTGGGTACATCGGTCGTCGTATCATTCACTGTGGTTGGGTACACCGTTGTGGGTACATCGGTCGTCGTATCATTCACTGTGGTTGGGTACACCGTTGTGGGTTGACCTGTGGTCGTATCATTCACTGTGGTTGGGTACACCGTTGTGGGTTGACCTGTGGTCGTATCATTCACTGTGGTTGGGTACACCGTTGTGGGTTGACCTGTGGTCGTATCATTCACTGTGGTTGGGTACACCGTAGTGGGTTGACCTGTAGTCGTATCATTCACTGTGGTTGGGTACACCGTTGTGGGTACATCGGTCGTCGTATCATTCACTGTGGTTGGGTACACCGTTGTGGGTACATCGGTAGTCGTATCATTCACTGTGGTTGGGTACGCCGTTGTGGGTACATCGGTCGTCGTATCATTCACTGTGGTTGGGTACACCGTTGTGGGTACATCGGTAGTCGTATCATTCACTGTGGTTGGGTACACTGTTGTGGGTACATCGGTCGTCGTATCATTCACTGTGGTTGGGTACACCGTTGTGGGTTGACCTGTGGTCGTATCATTCACTGTGGTTGGGTACACCGTTGTGGGTTGACCTGTGGTCGTATCATTCACTGTGGTTGGGTACACCGTTGTGGGAACATCGGTCGTCGTATCGTTCACTGTGGTTGGGTACACCGTTGTGGGTACATCGGTCGTCGTATCATTCACTGTAGTTGGGTACACCGTTGTGGGTACATCGGTCGTCGTATCGTTCACTGTGGTTGGGTACACCGTTGTGGGTACATCGGTCGTCGTATCGTTCACTGTGGTTGGGTACACCGTTGTGGGTTCATCGGTCGTCGTATCATTCACTGTGGTTGGGTACACCGTTGTGGGTCGACCTGTGGTCGTATCATTCACTGTGGTTGGGTACACTATTGTGGGTACATAGGTCGTCGTATTATTTTCTGTGGTTGGGTACACCGTTGTGGGTACATAGGTCGTCGTATTATTTTCGGTGGTTGGGTACACCGTTGTGGGTACATAGGTCGTCGTATTATTTTCTGTGGTTGGGTACACCGTTGTGGGTACATAGGTCGTCGTATTATTTTCTGTGGTTGGGTACACTATTGTGGGTACATAGGTCGTCGTATTATTTTCGGTGGTTGGGTACACTGTTATGGGTACATCTGTCTTCGTATTATCCTCTGTAGTCGGGTACACCGTTGTAGGTTGAACTGTCGTCGTATAACCCTCTGTGCTTGGGTACACCGTTGTGGGTTCAACTGTCGTCGTATAACCCTCTGTGCTTGGGTACACCGTTGTGGGTTCAACTGTCGTCGTATAACCCTCTGTGCTTGGGTACACCGTTGTGGGTTCAACTGTCGTCGTATAACCCTCTGTGCTAGGGTACACCGTTGTAGGTCGAACTGTAGTGGTAGTTACTATGTGGCAACCGGCCTGATGGGGCCAGTCACACACGTTGAGGACAGGATTAAAGTGTAAGCCAGAGGGGCACTGTCTACAAACTGGTGGTAGATATGGTTGTAGACAATAGTAGAAGAGTTGGCAGTCATCTGGATGCGGGAGCAGGTGGTCCGGGGTGATGACGTCAACACACGACACTGGTGTCAATGAGTTCTGTTCACAGCGCTCTTTCACACTCGATTGTACCCTGGAAACAATAATTTATTTATTAAATCTAGGTTTGAGAGTGGCTTGGATATACTATGAGAAGAGATATAGTAACATAACGTAACGCCTATATACCCGAAGGGGTCGGCAGAGGTGCTAGCACCCATATTTCGCCAGTTTATGTTTAGGTCCCAATGTAATAGGTGGTGAGCCTATTTCCATTACCCGGGCACTTATAAGCCTGCGATAAAAACATACAACTTCGAAAAGCATCGAAAAGTCATTGGTGTGTGCCTATTGAAACTTGGGATCGAACCCGAGACCTCGTCTCAGCAGTCCATTACCCATACCACTAGGCTACCGCGGTTATTTGTGCGCGGTGTTTAATCGTATGTATGTAAATATTTAATGAATTAACTGAAAAACTACGGCCCCGATTTAAATAAAAATCCCCATTGGAAAGCTACATACACCCTGATAAATAATAAATAAATAAGGCTATATTGCACTGCACGATAACCGACATCCACACATGCGGAGTATTGCGGAGCCGCGGGCAACAGCTAGGTAATAATAACTAGATAAATTTCGCGACTAATCATGGTTATCGCGCCTCATAATCATATCTCCAGTTTTAATCAATCAATTACGATCATAAACACCGGTAGATTTTGAGCTTGATCAACAACTTCTTAGTAAAAAAAACCGCCTCAAAATCCGTACAGGCCATTTTTTACTACTATCATACATGATGGAAAGTGATCACCCTGGACTATGGACGTTTGCAACATCAGAGACTTTACTCTCGTGTTGCTGACTCTATAGAAACCTTCTAGTGCCCTTTTTGAAGAGCCCCATATTGTAATCCTTTGAAAAAGCCACATCGAAGACCTATAGTTGCACTCAGCGCGAATAAATGAAAGAAAAATTGCAACTAGGGTTCGAATTATCTAACACGTAATGTCTTGGAACGCCAATATATATACAGGGTGGAATTTTGTAATGCCACCTGAAGGGAAAGTACTTTTAATACTGTAGATAGAAAATTTTACTCAAAGGAAACATTCCTTTATTTTTGGAAAGAAACAAAACTGCATTCAATGATTTTTAAAAATTCGCTTGCCGCACCCAGTTATCGAACCGACTAAAATCTGTAAAAATTGCACCCTGTGCTTTTATTGCATCGATCGTTAGGGTCAATTATAAGAATGAAATCTCTATAACAAACTTCATAAATTAAATGAAAGGAAAACACTGATATCGGCAGTATTAAGAGTACTTCCCCTTCAGGTGGCATTACAAAATTCCATCCTGTATAATAATTTGTTAAGTTTGTAATAAGAAATAAAAAGTCACACTTACATCGCTCCCGAGTCCATGATACGGCCATTCGCACTAATAAGAAGACAGCATAGCGCCAACAATTTTCCAAACTCCATGATGCTCACTCCGCGGTCAGAAGATCCACTGACAGACCGCGGCCGACGCCATGCTTTATACGAAAGTTACAACAAAATCTTCGATCTATTATCTGGAGCAATCTCTTGAAAACACCTGCTAGACTTATCGTTGAAAGATAAGATATAGAGTACAGCTTTCGGAAGTACATACGTACTTCATACATGCCGATTTCCCGCCGGGGTATACAGAGGTGAGGGTAACACCCATATATCTTTCTCTGCCGCACCATTAAGTCCTGGAATTCCTTACCGGCGCACGTGTTTTCTTCTTCCTACAGTCCCGGGTCCTTTAAGAGGGGCGTGAAAAGGCATCTGAGGAGGCCGTCAAACTGAGCGCCGCCACCATTGTAGCACTGAACGTGTTTGCAATGGTGACCCTCTTTCATGAGACTTTGCCTTCAGATTCACATCAGGCGAGGTGAAGTCAAATTGACGTGCCATAAGTAAAAAAAAAAATATTACATACTTTCTGTTGCCTGCGACTTTACCCGCGTAGGATTTTGATAGTATGTTGCGTCCACATTTACGTAACATTTTGCCTTGACTATGTCAGAAGTGCGTGCCCGTCGCGTATTCAGCTGCATGATGAGCTTGCTTAAATGAAACCATCGCTTGACTGGTGGCCGTATCAGCGCAACTCTAAATTGTGTGCCCGTGTGCTACAAGTTTTTACGTCCACACTCAACATTTTGTCTTTATGTTACGCTGTCCGGTTCGCTGTTCATTTCACAAAAGTGGACGCACCTTTACCTCTACCGATCTCCATGGGAACGCATTTCTGTGGTCTACGCGCGAAACCGTAAAAGGCAGACAGACTTTCGCTTGTCAAACATTATTTGCTGTTGCGGGCAGAATCGCGGCACCAGCTAGTTATACCTACATATAAATTTTCCACTTGAATCACTCTGTTTGTTGCTGGAAAATTAAAAATCTAAATAAACAACCAGTGGAAGTGACTTCATTTTGTACTTATGTAATAAAGGAGATAAAATAATAGTATACCTATATGAAAAAGTACAATAAAGTCATAAACTAATATCCGTAGATAATATAATTTTATTTGCTATAAATAGTTAGATAGTAATGATAATTGTGAAAAATTGCCTGTTGTTATCACTTCCGAGAACTTCGATTAAAACAACTACGTGTGTTTTATTGTTAAATTTCCACTGTCTACTCTTCATTAGTACAAAAACCTTTTAAATTTGGAGAGAATGACTCTATCTTTCTTCTCCACATAAACTTTATCAGTAATCAATTAGCGTATCGCAGCCCACTGCTGGACATAGTCTTCTCTCAATCTTGGCAGACTTTAGTCTACCGTTTCATGTTCATCCCATCCAACAATATTTATATCCGGCTACACTGAAAAATTACGTTCTTAAATTGTTAAACAAGAAAATGTCAAGGGGCTATTCTTGATATTTTCTTGTTTAAGATCTTAGTCGTATGCCACATTCTCTTATGCAGTGTCAACATTTACGTAACATTTTTCCGTGACAGTGTCAGAAGTGCGTGTCCGTCGCGTGTTCAGCTGCGTGATAGCTGAGCTTGAATAACACCATCGATCGACAGGTGGTCGTGTCAGCACCACTTTAGATTGTCTACCCAAGTGCCCATGTGCCACAAGTTTTTACGTCCACACTCAACGACATGACGGTCACCTGTTCATGTCACAAATCTGAACGTATCTTAACACACATTTGAAATGTGCTAATTAAGCCCTTACATCTGATACCCACCATACACGCCATATTTATTTGAAATTTATTTTTTATTCATCCGTTTATGGCCGCTAGAGGGCGCTATATTAGATTCAATGACACGTCATATAGCCAATAACCAATAATTAACCTTCTGCCCTCCCCCTTCCTCCCCCCCTCCGCTCTCATTGGTCGGCAGCACGAATGTGACGCCCCAGGTGTTGCAAACATCCATAGGCCACCTCACGGAAAGTGGTTACCACTTTCCTTCAGGCGGACTGCGTAATTGTCTAAAAAAATAGAAAAGTAGTTGAGCAACTATGAGGGAACAGATAGCCTGTCTAAATCATAACTTTCCTTTGGCTTTGACATACTGGGGTAAATGTAATACAAATTTTTCGCTTAACATTATATTAATATAATAGGTATTATGTGAAGGTTACATGTTCCTGGGGTCAAAGTCATTCCTAATATCAACACCATATCCATAACTTGTACCACTTCTTGGTGCAGCTCTCTACTGGCGCAGCGGTGGTGGTAGTCGTCGAGGTCGTAGTGCGGAGCTCTGTGGTGGGTTCTACTGTACTTGAAGGTTCAGTGCTTGTCAGTTCACTGGTCGTTGATTCGGTTGTGGTAGACGTTGTGTATTCCTCTGTGCTGGGTTCTGCTGTAGTTGAGGGTTCAGTGCTTGTCAGTTCACTGGTCGTTGATTCGGTTGTAGCAGGTGTTGTGTAATCCTCTGTGCTGGGTTCTGTCGTAGTCGAAGGTTCAGTGCTTCTCAATTCACTGGTCGTTGATTCGGTTGTAGTAGACGTTGTGTATTCCTCTGTGGTGGGTTCAGCAGTAGTCGATGGTTCAGTGCTTCTCAGTTCACTGGTCGTTGATTCGGTTGTAGTAGACGTTGTGTATTCCTCTGTGGTGGGTTCAGCAGTAGTCGATGGTTCAGTGCTTCTCAGTTCACTGGTCGTTGATTCGGTTGTAGTAGACGTTGTGTATTCCTCTGTGGTGGGTTCAGCAGTAGTCGATGGTTCAGTGCTTCTCAGTTCACTGGTCGTTGATTCGGTTGTAGTAGACGTTGTGTATTCCTCTGTGGTGGGTTCAGCAGTAGTCGATGGTTCAGTGCTTCTCAGTTCACTGGTCGTTGATTCGGTTGTAGTAGACGTTGTGTATTCCTCTGTGGTGGGTTCAGCAGTAGTCGATGGTTCAGTGCTTCTCAGTTCACTGGTCGTTGATTCGGTTGTAGTAGACGTTGTGTATTCCTCTGTGGTGGGTTCAGCAGTAGTCGATGGTTCAGTGCTTCTCAGTTCACTGGTCGTTGATTCGGTTGTAGTAGACGTTGTGTATTCCTCTGTGGTGGGTTCAGCAGTAGTCGATGGTTCAGTGCTTCTCAGTTCACTGGTCGTTGATTCGGTTGTAGTAGACGTTGTGTATTCCTCTGTGGTGGGTTCAGCAGTAGTCGATGGTTCAGTGCTTCTCAGTTCACTGGTCGTTGATTCGGTTGTAGTAGACGTTGTGTATTCCTCTGTGGTGGGTTCAGCAGTAGTCGATGGTTCAGTGCTTCTCAGTTCACTGGTCGTTGGTTCGGATGTGGTAGGCGTTGTGTAATCCTCTGTGCTGGGTTCTGCTGTAGTTGAAGGTTCAGTGCTTGTCAGTGCGCTGGTCGTTGATTCGGTTGTGGTAGGCGTTGTGTAATCCTCTGTGCTGGGTTCTACTGTAGTTGAAGGTTCAGTGCTTGTCAGTTCACTGGTCGTTGATTCGGTTGTGGTAGGCGTTGTATAATCCTCTGTGCTGGGTTCTGCTGTAGTTGAGGGATCAGTGCGTGTCCGTCCACTGGTGGTTGGTGGGGTTGTAGTAGACGTTGTGTAATCCTCTGTGGTTGGGTAAACAGTTGTGGGTCGACCTGTAGTCGTATAATCCGCTGTCGTTGAATAATCCTCTGTTGGTTTACCTGTAGTTACTATGTGGCAACCGGCTTGATACGGCCAGTCACATACATGGAGGACAGGATTAAAGTGTAAGCCAGAGGGGCACTGTGTGCAAACTGGTGGTAGATATGGTTGTAGGCAATAGTAGAAGAGTTGGCAGTCATCAGGATGCGGGAGCAGGTAGTCCGAGGGGTTGACGTCAGCACACGACACTGGTGTTAACGAGTTTTGTTTACACCGCTCGCTCACGTTCAGTCGCAACCTGAAAACAATGATTTCTTTTTAGAAATCTAGGCATAGAAGTTAGCTCCAAGCTAGGAGTCAATTTTCATTGAAATCTCTATAGGACATCGTTTACGCCCACTTCATTTAGCAGTATAAATTATTACAAAAATCGGTAAGTAACTTGGCAAGAACCGTCAGCGCATCTGAGACGTTTTTTGATTCTCTTTTGCGGTAATGCAGACATGATTCAAAATAAATGATGGCATTCTGGTCAATGAATAGAATAATGACAAGCACTTTTTGTACCTCTAAGTGTACGATGCGCGAACTTACCCCAGCTGCTACAAAACCTTGTCAAGTTAGATACTATGCTAACCGATAACTGCGAAAATTTTTAACAATTAAAATAGCACTTACATCGTGCTTGAGTCCATGATGCGCCCATGCACACTAACAAGGACACAGCACCACACCAACAATCTGCCAGATGCCATAGTGGTCCCCAGCGATCTGAAGTCCGACTGATGGACCGCGTACCACGCCATGCTTTATAGGAATCTAATAACAAAGTCCTCGATCGATATCAGGAGCACTCTCTTCAGAACACGTACTTAGAGTTCACGTTGCGAGATAAGATACGAAGAATAGCTATGACAAGTGCATACATCTGAATATCCTCAGAACCACCACTTATAACACGACTACCTTTATCATTTCCATTAAGGAGCTGACCGGGTGGATTTGTGGGTCATTTCTTCCATATCCTCATAACATTCGCAGTTGCGGATCAAAGTTTGGGACAAACGATTCCACGATAGCTTATTTATCCCAAAGCGAGTAGCTTCCCGCACAGCATATTGGCTTGCATTTAGGCTGAAGCCATACCTGCGTAATTTTTTCAGTCGTGAGTCACGTAATTTCAAACCCTGCTTGCGATTTAATGGAAAACTGACAACTCATTATGCGTCGCCGTGTGGAAAACTGGACTTTTGCGTGAAAGCAATTGCAGCTGAAGTTAAGCAACTCACAACTTACAAAATTACACTACGCAGTCAACGGATGGTGTCTTTTCAAGAAGGATTTGCTGCCTAAATCTAGGACAATGGGCTGGGTGCTTAATGCTTTCTTTTTGGTGTGTGGCCCCTGAACAAAACCCAGCATATAGTTATGCATAGAGCAGTACATATGTCCATTATGTTAATGCGGATAAGTATGCCTACATAGGTAAACATATAAAAATAAATGTAAAAGAAGTAGTTTAAATCATTTTATTGCATGGTTACAAGTATATTTTCAACATCAACAATTTTTATCCATAAAATCTACCACGTCACTCAAATCGCGTTGCCCTCTCAGCCAAGCATATAACATACTTCTAAGCGTTGCATAGTCCAAACCTTTCAGGTTATCCGGCAGTCTGTCAGAAATAAGGTCATATATACGCTCGCAAGATGTCGGTGCCTCAGTTCCATTGTTAGCAGCCGTGGTTTCACCTAAGGTCGTATTTCTATCCGTAGTCGTATCATTGACCATAATATACTCTGTCGTAGACTCATCTGTGGTTGGGAATTCTCCTGAATTATTTGCCACTTGGCAACCAGCTTGATCCGGCCAGTCACACACGTTAAGAATAGGGTTGAAGTGTAAGTTAGGCGGACATTCCCGACAAACAGGTGGGAGATATGGCTGCTCGCAGTAGTAGAATAGCTGACAGTCGTCTGGGTGCGGGATTACTGAGACTGTGATGTTGACGTCAGCACAGAATACTGACGTCACTGAGTTCTGTTCACAGCGTTCGGTTTCGTTCGCTTGCGGCCTGGCAATAAATGTACAAAATTAATATTACTGTCATGAAAATCTTTGGCTGGGTCCAGTAGTACTTTGGTTGGTTTTATGTTCAGTTCCTTTATTTACCTTCTCAAAATAATAAATAAATAAATAAAAAAAGACCATTTTCAATATTCAACTCCAATCCCAGTTGCACGAAGCCTGTTACTTAGTTTCCTATGAGGAAGCAGTGACGCAAGGCAGGGCATTGAAGCAAATTTACCTACAGGGGTGTTATAAGCTGGAAGAAAAATGAATGAGTGTATACTCAAGGCGTTCTTTCATGACATGTTCTGACATTTACTTCTATTTGCTTCTGTCCTTACACCCTAGAAGCTTCCTCTACTGTCTTTTTTCAACACCATGAGTTTCTTGAACAGAAAAATTGTTTTATACCTCACCTGTTCTGTACTTGGCATCCAGCTTGATGCGGCCAGTCACACACGTTAAGGGTAGGATTGAAATGCAAATTAGATGGACATTCTCGACAAACGGGAGGTAGATATGGTTGCACGCAGTAGTAGAATAATTGGCAGTCGTCTGGGTGTGGGAGCAGAGAGTCTGTGGTGTCCACGTCAGCACAGGATATTGGCGTCACTGAGTTCTGATCACAGCGGTCAGTTTCATTCGCTTGCAACCTGAAAATAAGGGTACGAAATTAATTTCATTTGAAAATCAGCAGCAACGAACCCTAGTCCAAATGCATTGGTAAATCCTCCCAGGTCCTCAAATGTGATGTTGCATATCGCATGACTGATACCTAATGTAATAATGTCCAGGACATTTATTATCTTTCTGTACAAATATACATACGAATTACTAGATTTTAAAAGTAAGTAGATACTAGTAGTATAAATTTGAAATTTTAAAACATTGGAAGTTCTCCGTTAGGGGAGTGACGTTGGAGCCATCTAGCGACATCTTACGAACTATCAATATTTATTTTATTAATTACTAGCTGACCCGCGCGACTTCGTCTGCGTCACCCCGTTTTTGCAACATTTTTCATTCCTGCTCCGCACCTGTTAGTCGTAGCATGATGTTATATACATATAAACCTTTCTCTTTAATCATTATATCTATTGAAACGAACTGCATCAAAATCCGTTGCGTAGTTCTGAAGATTTAAGCATACAAAGGGACAAGAAAACTAGGGACAGAAAACGCGACTTTATTTTATACTATGTAGTGATAGTGAAGAAAAGTCATTGGTGTGTGCCATAGTAAAACATGGTATCGAACCGGAGACCTCGTCTCAGCAGTCCATTACCTATACTACTAGGCTACCGCGGTTTTTTTTAAAGTTATTAATAATAATGCGCACTTACGCCGAGCCAAACTCCAACGCACTAACGAGCACGCAGAATATCGCCCATAATTTGTAAGACTTCATGATGCTCGCGCTCCGAATGAGCACAGCGACTGAAGGAAATATTAAGACTCATATTATATATTACATATACGTATACTCCACTATTATTATGAAGTGCTTGTTGTAAGCACTCACTTCAAAAGACCCTCTAGATCACGTACGATTAGATGTTATGGCTGAAGTACCAAGAATCAAAGAATCAGTTTCATTTATTCAGTTTAAGCACATAAAGAGCACTTATGAATGTCAAAGTTTTACAATAATTATCAAAAATATTATAATTCATAATAAATAAAATACTTGGTAAATAAATCATTTGAAAATGATTCTTTCGCTGGTTCGGTAGTCAATTTATCAGGAATACTAATATTATAAAGAGGAAAGATTTGTACCTATTTTTGTATGTTTGTAATGAATAGGCTCAAAAAGTACTGGGCCGATTTAAACAATTCTTTCACCTCTAAAAGGCTACAATATCTAGGAGTAACATAGGCTATATATCATCACGCTACCATACAAGGGAGCGGAGTAATAATCATAAATCTCAATTGATCCGGTAAATTTCTATACATTGGCGCTAATATCGCTAACAATTTCCGTTGTCATGACAGCAAGGAAAAGTAGTATAGAGAGGCAAGTAGTGAATCGAGTAGAGTCGTACAACGCGATAATCGACATCCACGCGGGCGGAGCCGCGGGCAACACCTAGTCAGGAATAAAAGGGGTACTAATATCGAACCTTGGTGTACTCCCATGACTAGCGGGGCGCCAAAAAATCATAAGAGGGGAATAAATTTATGAGCATTTATTCGTATTTGGTCGGATTTGCAAAATGCGGATTCTCATTGCTGCTGCCTACAGCTTCGCTGGGAAAAAAGAGAACGAGCTGATTACGGTAGTTTCTTCTTAGTAATCGTGCAGGGTAATTGAATAAATTAGTGCGATTGAAGACTGCTCCTGCTGTGAGAATCTACTCATGTACTCAAAGCGTCATCACAAAAAAACAGATCCATAAGCACCAGAGGCAAATAGTCATATTCTCATTTACCCAATACGAAATCGATCCTATTGTAATGAAAATAAAACTGATATTGAAATAGTAAAGTCATACCTGGTCATTGTTTTTGTGACTATCTTTAAGTATAATGAATAGAATAAAATACCACGCACTTATATATCGTTGCAGTTAGGACTAACCCAAAGGATTGAATTTCATAAATCACTAGTATCGAGCATTTTTTGAAACCTCTAATTAGTCACTTCGATTCTGACTTTATTATTATCGATACTAAGAAATGACGTCATATCACGCCCTCTTAAAGCTTGCTACTAATCTTTATTACATAAATAAGTGCTTAGAGATATTCCAAGTGATGATTCCACGCAAGTGTTTCATAGAAATTTTGTTCAGACATGAGTTATAGCACTACTCACAAGGAATATTATATTATTTCACCACTGTAATCTTTAAAAAGGAATTAATAATATATAATAATGCTGCACTTCCATGGTCCACTGTATCAAAATATAACTTTTTGTCTACGATACAACTTCAGCTGGATCAAGGAGGTTTCAATGCAGTTTTCTACATAAACTAATGACGCGGCGCAACGCGCCTGCGCGATCCACAGAACAGATGCATTTGGAAGTTTACAAATTAATAAATATTATATTACTGTAATTTTACCTAAATTATATTATTTGTGATTAGATAAAGGCGTGTATGAAACTGTGCATAATTTGTTCTTGTAACAGTCGTATGATACTATAAAAAAACTCGCTTACGGCAGTGACTAATAAATATTTACTACTTACGGCAGTTACGGCTCGTTTTCATAACTCATATTCGGATTTTCGGAACCTTTATTATGCACCAGTTTCATAAACTACTACAGTAAAACCCCGTTAATACAATCTAGAGACCAGACGAAAAACGCGTCTTATGCGGGAAATGGAAAATCAAATATGTTGTATTAAACGTGATCGTATCAAGCGGGTTCAAATCAAATCAAATCAAATCAAATCACTGTATTACCCTTTTCGGTATTTACAAAAATCGAATGCTATCTTGCTAAGAGGGTTAACAGTTACACAATCAGTCGTAGTTTCTATCGATGCCGGCTCAGTCGTGCGGGGTTGAGTCCCAGTTGGAGCTTCCGACCATGTCTTACTTATGCTTGGTTGAGTCTCAGTTGGGGCTTCCGACCATATCTCACTTATGCTTGGTTGAGTCTCGGTTGGAGCTTCCGACCATGTCTCACTTATGCTTGGTTGAGTCTCAGCTGGGGCTCCCGACCATATCTCACTTATGCTTGCTTGAGTCTCAGTTTGAGCTTCCGACCATGTCTCACTTATGCTTGGTTGAGTCTCAGCTGGGGCTTCCGACCATATCTCACTTATGCTTGCTTGAGTCTCAGTTTGAGCTTCCGACCATGTCTCACTTATACTTGGTTGAGTCTCAGTTGGGGCTTCCGACCATATCTCACTTATGCTTGGTTGAGTCTCAGTTGGAGCTTCCGACCATGTCTCACTTATGCTTGGTTGAGTCTCAGCTGGGGCTTCCGACCATATCTCACTTATGCTTGCTTGAGTCTCAGTTTGAGCTTCCGACCATGTGTCACTTATGCTTGGTTGAGTCTCAGTTGGAGCTTCCGACCATGTCTCACTTATGCTTGGTTGAGTCTCAGTTGGAGCTTCCGACCATGTCTCACTTATACTTGGTTGAGTCTCAGTTGGAGCTTCCGACCATATCTCACTTATGCTTGGTTGAGTACCAGTTGGAGCTTCCGACCATGTCTCACTTATGCTTGGTTGAGTCTCAGTTTGAGCTTCCGTCCATGTCTCGGTTCTCGGAGTCTCGGTTGGGGTGTCCGTCCGTGTCGCAGTTGCGGTTGCAACCGTTGTCGGCTCTCTGGTAGTGGCTCCAACTGTGGTTGTGGTTTGTAATGAAGTCGATTCTCTTGTCATTAGTTTCGTGGTTGTAGTTAGAGTAGACGGTATTAGGCATCCGGCATGATGTGGCCAGTCACACACATGAAGAGTAGGGTTGAAGTGTAAGTTAGATGGACATTCTCGGCACACGGGTGAGAGGTATGGTTGCACGCAGTAGTAGAACAGCTGGCAGTTGTCTGGGTGCGGGACCAGAGAGTCCGTGGTGTTCACATCAGCACAGGATACCGGCGTTACTGAGTGCTGTTCACAACGGCCGTTTACGGTTAATTGCCTCCTGGTGAAAAAAGATATACAATATAAATACCTGCTCAGGAATTTGACAGCAGTTACATCGCTGTAATTTTTTTAAACGCAAGCACGAGCAGGTCGGCTTAACAGCTTTTAATTAAACATCGACCTATCCTTATAAGAAAAAATGAAATCTAACTTACATCGAACTGAGAGCAATGATGCGTGCGTGTGCGCCAATCACGACATAGCACAGAGCTAACAACCTGCCTAACATACTCGTAGTAGCACTGGCGAATCTTGCGCGATAGATGATTAAAGCAGTTGGAGAAACTAAAGCAACTAGATGTCTACACTCCCGCCATACTTATTTATTATAAGCTGTTTGAGTGCTACTTAATCACATGCATGTGTAGCAATTGATTTAACTACTTAACAATGTATTGTGTGATGACTAAGAGAGGCCACAATGCAAAGCAGCAAAAGGACTAAAACTACATTTACGCAGCACAATGCTTCATGAAATTGACTTTGCGCGCAGCAAATGCTACTGTGGTGTGTTGCCTCTTTAGAATATTTCCTACTGCTGTAACTTTTATGCAGACAGGACGGCAATGTTTGCTTTGTAACAAATGCACCCGTTTTTGCCCTTGGAAAGTCGTCGATCCCGTCCGTTGCCAGCGCCGAAAGCACTCTTAAAATATTTCTATAACTAACTAGCAAACCCGGCTAACTGCGTTTCGCCATATGAAAAATGATTTGCCCGCTTTTCTGTTGAAATTTTTCCGGAATTTTCTTTGCTATTAACCTCACGGAGCCCGAGACCTTTCCAACGAATGCAAAACCGAGGAAATCCGTTCGTGCGTTCTGGAGTTATAGCGTCAAGAAGGAAAACGCGACTCATTTTTATGTAGTAGATTTCCACTGCCACGTCATCTTTTTAATCTTTATAAGTGTTTTCCATACGATTCCAAGTAAACATTATTATACAAGTATTTCTTGGAAAATTGTATCAGCGATCCTTTAGAAAAGTAGAGCGATTGGCAGGATTTTTACCTACCCAAATGGGTTAGACGCTCTCAACCAAGAGGGTACCCTGCGCCAGAGCGTATTCCGTTGTTTAGCAAGTGAAGTTACCTTGGGCCTCCAAGATATTGGAGAGGCCTGTATTCCCCAGTCGTGCAATTCTTTAAGGATAACAACGACCGGCACAGCGCTGCAATAGCCTTGATGGAGATTATCATCTTTCAAGGCTATCGCAGCGCTGTGCTCGACGCTGAACGCCTAGAGAATTGCACAGCAGGTCTAAACTATTACGCTATTTTAAATATCTTCGAATTTCTTCCTCCAGGAGAGCACATAATACGGTCCATATTCTTCCACAACGGCCGGCGCGTGGTCGCCGTGGAGAAGAAACCTGATGTTCCTATCACTGAGAGGATACAGCTGCTGAGGTCCACTCCAACGCTGAAAGGATTTGGGTAAGTGACATTTGCATCCTGTTATTGATCTTTTAAGGACTACTGATTTTTAAGAAGTAAAAATGGACGCCGCGCCGCGCCGCTTTAACATTTAAATGTCGGTAGATGTTATGAGTAAGCGGCGTGATTTATACAAGGAAGTGAAAACTCAGTAAGAAATCACGCTCCTCTGCCATAACAATGAAAAGTCTACTTAGCATACGAGTTACACGAGTCATCATGAGACGTGACTACGAGAGCTAACCCCACTACACTACTAGCAATAAAACATAGTATATAAGTTGATGTAAAATATAAATAAATACTCAATCAGAACAAATCAATCAGTAAATTTTACCACCTCCGCAATAGCTCTGAAGTCGCTGCCTTAGACGTAAAGATGAATTTTGAATGTTTCAGACGGGTCTAGCAGCTCTAGTGGTCAGAGCGTTCTCCTTTGAAGAGACGGGTCGCGAGTTCAAGTCCCGTACTTGAACTCGCGACCCGTCTCTTGAAAGGAGAAGTCGACATTCACTTTTTCCAATTTTAAATTTAATAAATAATTGTTTCAGTGGGTCACCTTTAGAAGGCGCCCTGATCATAACAGCTACGGGCCTCATCGGGGCCCTCACCCCGCCTTTGAGTGCAGACAGCGTCAGAGCCCAGGTTGCCACGGACTGTCTGAGGCCCACCAGGGACCACATTACGACGGCCAGCATTGCGCACAAGAGTAAGTTATATATACTGGATATATTATTGTGTGGTGACGAACAAAGACTCACCACCTCACCACATCCGAAGGGTGTCGTAAGATGTATGATTTTAAATATACCTAGGCATTAAATAGGAACTACATATTGACTTTCGGGATATTTACCATGTTTGTTGTATGTTGTACCATGTATGATGTTTGTTCACCCATGGAAAGAGATGAAGTGACCTTATTTTGTACTCTAGCGGACACACGGGCTGAATCTAAAGAAAGTATAAAATGTCGTCGTGTTTCCAGACGGTAGTCTGATAGTGGCGGCGGTGTGTCGCGCGGGCGCGGCTCGCTGGTGCGTGGTGTGCGCGCACTGCTCGGTGACTGCCGCCGCGCCCACGCCGCGCCTGGCGCTGTCGCCGCTGCCCACCATCTACCTGCCGCACCACAATATAGCACAGACTGGTATGTACACACACACACATACACACACACACACGGATATACACACGCACACATAGGCCTGCGCGCGCACTTGCACTCTAGAATTCAATTACACCTATAAAAGGTCACAGAATTTATTACGCTGAGTATGGGAGGCCACATACCAAAGCAATTTTTGCTACGCACGCTCTTCCTCCGCTCTTCCTCACTTCTACTTCTTCTTCTGCACTATGCTGATGTCACCTTCCTCGATACAACTGAAGAGCTCTGGTACAAGATGGAGCGGCTGCGAAACTTATGCTTCGTGTCATTCTCGGTCGTCGAAAGAACAACCATGTTTCGGAGTTCCGCAAGCGACTGAGTTTACATTCTTTCCCTATTCTTCTCTATTCTTCATAATCCTCACTCTCCTCTATATATTCGTGAGGGTTTTGATTTTCTTATCCCTTGAGGTAAACCCTGTCACACTTCATCTTCTCTTTTACTTCTACCTCCTTTTCACTGCTCTACATGCTAAGACAGTTCGTTTACAGTTTCCCTAATACGGCTGTGGAATTCTCTGCCTTATTCCAAACGCACTAGCCCTTCCTTAAATATGTTAAAAAGACAAATAAGAGACTACTTTTCCTCTCAACAATAGCAGACATAACATTTAATTATATGTATATATATGTATACTAGTGTTTATTTAATATTATAGTAGATATGTATGTATCAGTGTATGTATTTATTTATATATATGTGTGTAGGTATGTATATGTATGTTTAGTTCCTGGGGTATACCTTTTGTATACTTTTATTCATTAAAATTATCAGTTCCGTGTACTTTGCCTCTCTTTGCATTTAGTTTCCTCTGTGCACTCCCGGGTTTGCTGGAACAAAACTCAAACTTGAGTTAAGCTCACCGTTTGTACATAACATCTCATAACATTATTCTATTATGAATGTGCTATATGTGTGCAATAAAAAAATAAATAAATACAATGAGGAAGTAAATGTAATTAGATAACATAAAAATACTGTTTTATGATTATTTATCGAATAACAATGTTGTCAATAACAAAAAAAAATTTTGTCAACACATTTTTCGTCTGTACTACGTCTGAAGTCAGAAAATTCCCTATTGCTTGAGCAAAACCGGAGATATAGGCAAGAGCCGCGATAACAGACCTTCAAGATTATATCTAGTAAATTCACAAATCAGGAAGACTTGGCATACCAGCCTCTCGGGCCCCATCCCGAGAACCCACTAATTCTTGAAGTTTCCGTTTGAAACTAGGGACCGAGAGACTAAATATGTCCAAGTCCTGACATACGATATTGTATGAATTACAAATGCGATACAGTGATGAGTGTTGACCATAGTTTGTGCGAGTTTTAGGTAAGCTGAACGTTTTTCTATTTTTGAGACGGCTTCAAGAACGTGGAATAGTTAATTTTATACGTTTCAGCAGCAGAGGACTGTCAATAACAAGAAACTGTTTGATGACCTCTGGCGTGGCGGTAGTGAACGCGACTGCTACGTAGGTGACGGTAGTTCAATTCCCGCTCACTGCAAATATTTGTGTGCATGAATATGAATATTTGCATTGGTCTGGGTGTTTCTATGTATACCTAATATGTATGTATTTACAAAAAGTAGTATTTAAGTATGTTTATCCGCATTTTAGAACCCATAACACAAGCTAGTTAAACTATACGTACCATAATGAGTCCAGGTAGGGTTGTGTAGATTGGCCTACAATATTTATTTTATTTATTTAAACATTGGTTGCGTAAATGTTGGTAATTATGCTGCTTATTGGGGGCCTAAGAGTTTTCCAGACCCCCCAAGAGGAAAACTTGCACTAAGGTTTCGTCTGTTACGCAGGTAATATTTTGGTGCCCTAAGATTTTGGTAGGGTACCATACCCACTTGGGTCTCTAGACAGAGTAACATTCTATTGATGGAATCAGAGTTTTAACAGATTTAGGTTAATTCCATACTTTACTATGCAATGCCACTGGTGTTCTGGCCAATAGAATGTCATTTTGTCTAGAGCCTCTGATACGTGGAATCAGTGTTAATCATGTATTCTCATGGGTCCCTCCCAGTGTCCATCAGCTGGTGGCAGCGCGAGGACCCCGACTCGCTGCTGGTGTCGTGCGGCTCGCTGTCGCTATGGAAGTGCACCGAGCGCTCGCACCAGGTCCACAAGCTGTTCTCCAAAGGTTTACTATTTGAAAAGTAGACTAATTTTTCTAGATATAGTTTGTTTTAGTTCTAGATATAGTGTAGAAAATAGTTTGACATGATGCCCACACCTACTTTTTATCATCGCACTGCTCGCCATAGGGAGGGAGTTCATCCTCACACACTACGACCGGAAACGGCGAGTTTCATCCCGCGCACGCTCAAGTTGTGGAATGATCTCTCTGCCGTGGTTTTCCCAAGTGACTATACAATATGGGGTTCTTCAAGAAGGACATTAGAAGGTTTCTACAGGGTAGGCGGCACATGTGTGACGCCTCAGGTGTTGCAAACGTCCATAGGCCACGGTGACCGATTCCCATCAGCTGGGCCGTGTGCTTACCTGCAACCTAAGTGGTATAAAAAAAATATATAGTTTCAAATTTTGATATTTTCTATAAGGAAGGAACTTATGTTTTGTGAAGGAAGGAACTTATGTTTTATGAAACTGCCCTATGGCACCCAATGGGACTATAACAGTGTAATTCTCTAAGCATAAAGCGTTGTGCTTGTCGCCGAACTGAACGAGCACAGCCTAGACTGCAGTAATGTAGCATGCAGTGTCCAGCTCTACTATGAACTTGGCGTAGAGTACATTCTAGAACTGCTTAACCTCCCTAACTGATTTTGGATCCGGTTATCCGGTTCTCAAAGGATGTGTATAATATATAATATTTTTAGTAGTAATTCTCTAAAATATTTGTACTAAGGACCCTTGCAAGGCAGCAGTACTCCCGGTGGAGGGAATAAACCTGGAGCGGACTGCTTCAATACGTTGGTGAGTTCTAACTTTCACTCCCTACAGATAAACACCGTCTATTGCATGATAAGAAATTGTTGTAGAAGTTTAAGAGTGTCATGTTGTTCGATAGATGGCGCTGTTTCATTTTGAAACGCGATATTGATTTGTGTACAAAAGGTTTAAATTTTTATAGCATATTTAAGTGGGTTACACATACAGTGGGCTCCAAAAGTTCCTGGACACCTTAAAATCAATAAGTAATACTTTGACAGCCTAACTTTAATTCGACCAAAAGTATACATACAAATAGCATAAATAGCGTTAATAAAATAACCTTGATCGACGTCTTGTTTCTTTATGTAAAATAAGTAAGTTCATGTAAGCAGTAGCTTCACTTTAATTACATTGACAAGCTAGTAATTGTGCAGTGGCATCGCTTCATGCAATGTTAGTTAGAAAGCGTCCAGGAAGTTTTGCAGCCAGTGCCCTGTGTGACTCACCCTTACCGTGCCCGTAGGTGTGGCAGAAGGCGGCGGCGTGGGCGCTGGAGGGCGCGGGCGCGCTGGCGTGCGCACGCGCCGCGCCGCCCGCCGCCGCGCAGCACGCCGTGCTCGCCGCGCCGCGCGCGCTGCACGTCGTGGCAAGGGACAACCCGCACATAGTACGTACCTAGCTGTGGCAGTACGTACGCCCCGCGCCCCTAGCTGTGGCAGTACGTACGCCCCGCGCCCCTAGCTGTGGCAGTACGTACGCCCCGCGCCCCTAGCTGTGGCAGTACGTACGCCCCGCGCCCCTAGCTGTGGCAGTACGTACGCCCCGCGCCCCTAGCTGTGGCAGTACGTACGCCCCGCGCCCCTAGTGTGGCAGTACGTACGCCCCGCGCCCCTAGCTGTGGCAGTACGTACGCCCCGCGCCCCTAGCTGTGGCAGTACGTACGCCCCGCGCCGCTAGCTGTGGCAGTACGTACGCCCCGCGCCCCTAGCTGTGGCAGTACGTACGCCCCGCGCCCCTAGCTGTGGCAGTACGTACGCCCCGCGCCCCTAGCTGTGGCAGTACGTACGCCCCGCGCCCCTAGCTGTGGCAGTACGTACGCCCCGCGCCCCTAGTGTGGCAGTACGTACGCCCCGCGCCCCTAGCTGTGGCAGTACGTACGCCCCGCGCCCCTAGCTGTGGCAGTACGTACGCCCCGCGCCGCTAGCTGTGGCAGTACGTACGCCCCGCGCCCCTAGCTGTGGCAGTACGTACGCCCCGCGCCCCTAGTGTGGCAGTACGTACGCCCCGCGCCCCTAGCTGTGGCAGTACGTACGCCCCGCGCCCCTAGCTGTGGCAGTACGTACGCCCCGCGCCCCTAGCTGTGGCAGTACGTACGCCCCGCGCCCCTAGCTGTGGCAGTACGTACGCCCCGCGCCCCTAGTGTGGCAGTACGTACGCCCCGCGCCCCTAGCTGTGGCAGTACGTACGCCCCGCGCCCCTAGCTGTGGCAGTACGTACGCCCCGCGCCCCTAGCTGTGGCAGTACGTACGCCCCGCGCCCCTAGCTGTGGCAGTACGTACGCCCCGCGCCCCTAGCTGTGGCAGTACGTACGCCCCGCGCCGCTAGCTGTGGCAGTACGTACGCCCCGCGCCCCTAGCTGTGGCAGTACGTACGCCCCGCGCCCCTAGCTGTGGCAGTACGTACGCCCCGCGCCCCTAGCTGTGGCAGTACGTACGCCCCGCGCCCCTAGCTGTGGCAGTACGTACGCCCCGCGCCCCTAGTGTGGCAGTACGTACGCCCCGCGCCCCTAGCTGTGGCAGTACGTACGCCCCGCGCCCCTAGCTGTGGCAGTACGTACGCCCCGCGCCGCTAGCTGTGGCAGTACGTACGCCCCGCGCCCCTAGCTGTGGCAGTACGTACGCCCCGCGCCCCTAGTGTGGCAGTACGTACGCCCCGCGCCCCTAGCTGTGGCAGTACGTACGCCCCGCGCCCCTAGCTGTGGCAGTACGTACGCCCCGCGCCCCTAGCTGTGGCAGTACGTACGCCCCGCGCCCCTAGCTGTGGCAGTACGTACGCCCCGCGCCCCTAGTGTGGCAGTACGTACGCCCCGCGCCCCTAGCTGTGGCAGTACGTACGCCCCGCGCCCCTAGCTGTGGCAGTACGTACGCCCCGCGCCCCTAGCTGTGGCAGTACGTACGCCCCGCGCCCCTAGCTGTGGCAGTACGTACGCCCCGCGCCCCTAGCTGTGGCAGTACGTACGCCCCGCGCCCCTAGCTGTGGCAGTACGTACGCCCCGTGCCCCTAGCTGTGGCAGTACGTACGCGCCCCTGCGCTCCCGTCAGCCAGCTGCAACACGGCCGAGGACGAAACGCTGCTCCGTCCTATCTGAGCAGTCCGTACAATACTACGGATAATAATAACCTTGTGTTGTGTTTCCGGCGGTTACCGGAGAGGTATAGTGTTGTCAGTGGGAACACCAAGAAACCCTTCTTTGTCTTCTGCGCTGATAGCACGGACACTCTCTCGACCTTCCTTTACCTTTGTCAAGGCTTTTGTAAATTTCTTGCAGTCTTTTATATTATATGACTATACTTACAATAAAGAATTAAGAATCGACATCATTATCGTCATTATCACCACACATTACTATACTTACCACTTTTTTTTAACCTTACCTATCCAGACTATATTAATTAATCTTCAACTATGAATTAATTGAAATATTTCTCCAGTTGTGTAGTCGCCCAGTCATCACCAGTGGCGGTGTAGGTTCGAGCTTGGCCGAGGCAGCCACCACGCCGCCTAAAAAGGCCAAATATGGTTCTGGAGCAGCCGTGAGTATTCCACCATGTTATTGTACTGCTTGTGACTTCTGTTAAGACAAACTATGAATATGGTCCAGTAATGGTCTTAAAATGGCCGAATGTAGTGATGACCCACCTTCCGCTCTAAGGTAGGATGGAGCCATCTCAAAACCGTAAACGACTTAGAATCAACTGGGGCGCTTATACACCTGATTAAGACCCTTTTTTTCGTGCGAAAAATCCCCACGAATACCCCCCCTCTCCCGCCGGAGCTAGTTGGAGAGGTTATGTCGGACTCGAACCGACCAAAACACACGCCATCTTTGGGTCTTCAGTTGTCGAAGGTGAGATAGTAGTTAACATATCCCTCGCATCCAAGACCTGAGGTAGTTTTTTTTTTTTTTTTATTTATGGTGCGTCAATTTGACTTCACCTCGCCTGATGTTAAGCTGAAGGCAAAGTCTCATGAAAGTGGATCACCATTGCAAACATGTTCAGTGCTACAATGGCGGCACTCAGCTTGACGGCCTCATCCAATGCTTTTTCACGCCCCGTAGTGTGCGGTTTTAATCGGTTCGAGACTAAATCGTCCTCAAGGACCGGTGGGAGAGGTTACCGTGGTGTATTTCCATTCTGTTCCCCTCCAGGCGGGCGCGGGCGGCGCGGTGGTGTCGTGCGTGGACATGTCGCAGCTGGGCGGCGTGGCGGTGTGCGTGGACACGCTGGCGCAGCTGCACGTGTACAAGCTGCCGCAGCCCTGGGCCGACATACGTGCGTACTGGCGGATACGACTGGAGGACCCTTCTCACGTTAGGCGACTCAAACGAATATCGACTTGCCGTAACTCGAGTTTGACATCTCAATAACCAATCAGCTGCTCCCAAAAAGTATCGCGGAATTGTCAAAAGTCAAGTTTGAGTTGCCTATACACGGTGATTTTATAGTGGTTTCGGAAAAAGAATATTTGGTTTCACACACAGTTTCGGTAACAAAATCGACTGGAAGTTTTAATTTTGACGAAAAAAAAAATCACTTTATGTATGGCAATAATGTGCGGGTGAACAGAAAAATGTATGGGACGTGTACAAAAAAAAATTTTTTTTTTCGCCAAATTAGGACTTGCTTACGATTGTACTATCGAAATTGTGCCCAAAATCTTTTTTTCCAAAACCACTATAAAATCAACCGGTATAAGAAGAGTTTCTTAATTTGGTGGGGAATAAACTGATTCGTATGGTATATTTTTTTAAAAGACCCCTGGTGATATCCCCATGATGTATTCCAGCGACTCCCCTGACAGTGCAGCATGCGACCAGCCTGCTGGAGTACGCCATGGTGTCGGGGGTGGACTGCCTCGACGTGCTCATGACTTTGAAGCAAGGCGTCGTCGAACTCATCTATGAGAGGTGAGTCTGGCGTGAATGGCCAGTTTTATCAGGCCTATAATGATATCTCACTAGTATAGTGTTCTATCTCTATGTGGTCTTTCGAGCCGGTTACATCGCCGAAAAAATGACCGTACAAAATGGTCTTCTGCAAAATGGACCGTACAAAATTTTCTACGGAGGTAGGACACGACGGTATCTCCCGTCCGAAATGAGCTGTCCAACTGGGGAAGTACCTCCGCCCTACAGAAGACCGCGGTCATAATAACCATCGTGTTGTGTTCCCGCCGGTAAGTAGGGTAGCCAGAGCTCACTGTACCCCTCCTTCCCCTCCCCTTCCTAGCCTCCTCACCCCTTTCCCTTCAGGGTGGGCAGCGCGTGTGTTACACCCTTAGTGTTGCACACGTTCATAAGCCACGGTGGCCGCTTTCCATCAGGTGGGCCGTGTGCTTGTCTGCCACCTACGTAGTATAAAAAAAAAGCTTCATCGAACATATAATGATATCACTAGTATAGTGTTCTATCTCTATATGGTCTTTCGAGCCGGTTACATCGCCGAGAAAATTACCGTACAAAATGGTCCTTCGAGCCGGTGCTTTGATCGCTCTTTGTACTGTTCTCAGATTGACAGAAACCTTCCAACGTCAGCCGGCAACATTCCAACAGCACTACTTCCACAGCTGGTTGAAGCTACGGATCGCGTTGTGCAGGTATGGGCCTTAATTTATTTGCTTATAATTTTTAGGGTATAACTCTTTGTATATTGAATAAATACTTATATTTTTCGCAATGTCATTATAGGGGAAACTGGGGACACTTGATCCCTATGGGAGACAAGGTACACCAAAATTTTTGGAATTACTAAGCGTATTAGACTATTTTTAATGTGGTAACACTAAGGGTAATAATGTTTACTTAGTGTTGCCACACTAACAAATAGTCTAATACGCTTAGTAATTCCAAAAATATTGGTGTACCTTGTCTCCCATAGGGATCAAGTGTCCCCAGTTTCCCCTACTTGTGGAGTACTGTCGAGTACATCGGTGTGTGCGCGTGCGCAGGTCGGTGTCGGCTGCGCAGAGCTCGTGCTCGTGGCTGGTGTGCCTGCAGAGCGCGATGGCGGCGTGGGCGTGCGTGAGCGCGGCGTTGCGCGCCGACGACAAGCCCGACTCGGCGCCGCTCGCCGCGCTGCTGGACGACCACGCGCACGCGCTCGACCACGACAAGGTAACAGCGAACATGTTTCAAAACCCATCTGGTGTCAAAATGGTCAGCAGTTTCCCTTATTTTCGTTTTCGGAAGCATTCGGGAGTTAGTATACATAATGATATAGTAATTACTTTTCTAGGACCGCCTAACATTTCTTTCGAAATAACCTCCTTCAGGTGTAGGGACATAACATCCCCAACCGACATTGGCGGGGGGTTTCCGTGGGAATTTTACGCACTATATAAAAAAAGCGCCGCCTAACATTGGCGGCAAAATGCAAACTGCCCCACAGCTCTTTTTTTTATCGTGCGAAAAATCCCCATAGATACCTCCACCACCGTAGTCGGTTGGGTAAATTATGTCGAATTCGTACCGACGAAAACGCACACCGTTTTTGGGTCTTTAGTTGCCGGAGGTAAGATAGTAGACAACATAGGGGAAACTGGGGACACTTAATCACTATGGGAGACATGGTACACATATATTTTTTAAATTACTAAGTGTATTAGAGTATTTTTTATTGTGGCAACACTAAGTAAACATTATTACCCTTAGTGTTACCACATTAAAAATAGTCTAATACGCTTAGTAATTCCAAAAATATTGGTGTACCTTGTCTCCCATAGGGATCAAGTGTCCCCAGTTTCCTCTATCCCTCGCACCCCGGCAGACCCGGAGGGACCGCGGTGTCCCCGTCTAGCCCCACTCCCCAGCTATAGTGTCGTGTCTCCCCCCAGAGCCTGGTGGCGCTGGAGGCGAAGTGCGAGGCGGGCGGCGAGGCGGCGGCGCTGGCCCCGCTGCGCCTGGTGCTGCAGCGCGCGCAGGACATCGCGCTCACGGCGCTGCTGTCGCTGTGCCAGCACCAGCACCAGCACCTGCTGCACCACTCGTGAGTACTGCGCCACCACGCCGCTCGGCAAACAACAATACACCTTAATATCATTGCTATAAAATTGAAATTATTTCACATATTGAGAACTCACTTGTACTTTTCCACAGTATTTTTATTTCTTAATAGCCCTGACCGGTTTCGCCTTACGGCATCCTCAAAGGTTTACAACGACATACAAATAAAAATACTGTGGAAAAGTACAAGTGAGTTCTCAATATGTGTAACAACAAATTCCACCAAGTGCCATTAATCAACAGTATAATATAAATAGTCTGAAATTATTTCCGTTTATGGAGTCAATAAAAAAATGCTATATTAAAAACTACTGACCCGCGCAACTTCGTCTGCGCCACCCCGTTTTTGCAACCTTTTTCATTCCTGCTCCGCACCTGTTTGTTGTAGCATGATGTTATATACATATAAACCTTCCTCTTTAACCATTCTATCTATTAAAACAAACCGCCATCAAAATCCGTTGCATAGTTTTGAAGATTTAAGCATACAAAGGGACAAGAAAAATAGGGACAGAAAACGTGACTTTATTTTATACTATGGTAGTGACTATGTAGTGATACGGGGATGGTTAGCAAAAGGATCCGCGCCTGGACCGACCCCTCGTTATGTATAAATTGCGATTGAATGATGTTAGAATGTAGAACGAGTGTACCGCCCGCAGCTACGAGGTGTGGGCGGACGGCGCGGCGGTGCAGCTGTTACGGCGGCTGGCGGCGGCGGCGCGGCTGGCGGGGCGCTGCGTGGAGCCGCTGCTGCGCCCGCTGGCGCGCCTGGCCGCCGCGCCCACGCCCAAGCCCGACCTCGTGGGTGAGTGACAACTCCCCCCTCCCCCTTCCCCACACACACAGACTATTACTTAAGCGACTGTTCGGCTGGCAGCGAGCTGTATCCCCTCCTCCCCCACGCACAAACTTCCTCTCACCTTAAACTGCGCGTTTGCCGTCTCCGTTCTTTCGCGGATAAAAATACTTACTTTACATATTAACTCTGTGGCGTCACAGTTGTGAGAACACGATTACTGTGCACGAGTTTCGGGTTCAATTACTATTCAGGGCAAATATTTGTGTGCCTAAATATACTAATATTTGTATCCACAGAGGAGTGCTGCGCGCTGACGGGCGCGTGGGCGGGCGCGCGCGTGTGGGAGGCGCTGCCGCGCGTCGCCGTGAGCGCGCCGCACGCCGCCGCGCCGCCGCACTACGTACGTACCCACACACCGCCACGTACCGCCACATACCACCACGTACCACCGCATACCACCACATACCACCACATGCATACCGCCACACACCGCCACATACCACATACATACCGCCACACACCGCCACGTACCACCACGTACCACCGCATACCGCCGCGCAACACTCTTCTACTTCTTTTTTCCTTAGATGGCAATATATCAACCCAATTTAGGGGACAATCTTGCCAGTGTCGAGTTGGGAATTTCTGCCAAATCTTCAGTTAATTTAGTTAGAATGATTGTTGATGATGACGATGAAGGAAGATATTTGCCTCAGTAAAGTAGTGAAGACTTCACTAGAAGCTTTTCTTAGGGAGATTTTGACACCAACACGAAAAATCACAATACACTACAATATTCCACTCTCCTACACTTGTGCGCTTTGTCTAATCCCTTACCTATGTCTAAAACTCCACCATTTTTACACATAAAAACTCGAATTAATACCAAATATAGAAAATGCAACACTGGAGCATTATGACCCGCGTTCCCGCCAAAACTCTTATATTCAATTTTTTCTTTGGGATTTTATGACCGGGCATCTAGGACCTTTAGGTCACTTTTATTAAAATCCTTGCCTCATATTTGTAAGTGTTGCGAAGTAAATAAAAAAATCGACTATTAGAAATTTTAATCGATAGAAAACTATTAAATCCAAAAAATATTTGTAACATTTTAAGATTATATTTGTGAAACCTTATGAAGTATGTAGGTACATCAATTAATAAATAGGTATTTTATTTTGGCATACTATTGTTACCTCAGGTAAAAATTCAATAAAATATCTGTCTATCTATTTAAAATGTTTTTAAATTGAGAAGTTCACCTCCATGTATATAACACATTTTAGTAACTTATCTATTCTAGTTATTTTACCAAGCATTCTTACAGCTATACATTGTATGTTTAGCTGGAGTACGGTGTCGAACCTGAATTCCTTCGTTACAACCCGGAGCCGCCTGCGTACGTGCAGTGTGAGACCATACCCTCCACTACTATGGACTCCATACGGTAACTGTGTACCACTATATACTACATAACTTTATACCAGTTAGCTGTAAACAAAAACATACCTTCCATTTGCGATCTGAGAGTTGAGAACTCTGCGGCACCGTTACCGAGCTAACGTTTTGCAAAGGTTAATGATAATGCTCGTCTAGTAAATAAAACCGGCCACGCGTCACATGCAAACCATTACGTTTTTCTCTAATTTTGTATTTTGTTGTAGCAATATAAATGTGACGTAGTAAACCTTCTCGAATAGCGAAACCTATGCTCGGGCCCTCTCTGAGTAAGACGCTGCCGTGAAACAAATTACGTCACCACGATGGCAACTCAAAAGTACCATCGATTTGACTGAAGAAGAATATAAATGTATCATCTGTGAAAATTTCAAGTGTCCAGCTATCATGGTACCTGAAATGCAGTCAGGTGATAGACAGATATACAGGCGGACAATGAATTCTTAGTAACAATAATTAGGAAAGTTATATCTGTCATGCGATGTGCTTGTCCCTATGTATTGCCGGAAACATACTAACTGTGTCGGATCCTTCCCCGGCAGGTACATGTTCCTGGGGGGCGGCGCCCGGCCCGCCCGCTGGCGCCAGTGCGCTCGCTGCGGGTCCCGCGCCCTCCCCGCGGCGCAGCCCGCCAGGCACCCGCTGCAAAAGGCCTGCGATGCACGCTTCCTGCAGACCTGCAGGTGTGTACAACGTTCACAGCGCCATCTAGTGATGTGCGGATATCTGTATCCTCAAATATCCTCATGAGGATCAGACATGAGTCCAGACATCCTGGAAGGGGATTTGAACCCACGAGCAGTTTCAATTCTTGACGTAACTACGCGTCCTGGAAAGTCCGTTTTCGATTCAAATTTTTAAGAAAATATAACATACATATATATTTTATGACTGATTGTTATATCAAGTCTTTGAAGTATAAACTATAAACCTTCTAACCAATATTTGTCTATTTTTCAGATGTGGAGGAAAATGGACGTTATTTTCGAATATTTGATTGAACCTCTAGTATAAGTATTAATAATTTTGTACATAAAATAAATTCTTCTAAACAATTCAACTTTGAAGTATTAATTCGTTATCATCATCACTAGCTCATGTGCTGCCTACCACTTCGGGGATATAAGCGTGAGCTTATGTTATGTTATGTTTTTTTTATCACTAGCCCAAAATCTCGTCCAAAGTCTTCATGCTTACTTTTTCACACAACAGATAAAACTAATAGAATTGTGTTACATAACACCTCTCTGTGTGTTTTACCACCTTTGTAATGTTTTGTTTTCGAAGCAATTGTTCGACATAATACCCGCACATTTACATTTTTTATTTAGTACACAGTTAATATATTCTATCATCGCACTCATCATAGGCAGGGAATTCACTCTCGCAAACTACAATCGTAAAAAAAATTCATCCCATGCACGCTCAGGCTGTGAAATGTATACCTTGCAATGGTTTTCCCAAAGTAACTAAAACATGGGGTTCCTCAAGAAGGTCTTTAGAAGGTTTCTACAGGGGTAGCAACACGAGTGTGACGCCCCTGGTGTAACCCCTTCCCAATATGCGATTCCGCGTGCTTCTCTGCCACCTAAGTTGTAAAAAAAATCTTTTATAAGAGGTATCGGCAACGATGTCACGACTTCAATATATTTTCTCATCTCAAAAAATGCCCAACGTGCCTCGAGAACTTATTGCTATACTTACTTCACTATTATTAACCGATCCAGTTTGATTGGTTTAAAAATAATCTTATATATAAAATTCTCGTGTCACAATGTTCGTTCCCGTACTCCTCCGAAACGGCTTCACCTATTCTCATAAAATTTTGTAAGCATATTGAGTAGGTCTGAGAATCGGTCAACATCTATTTTTCATACCCATGTGATAAGAGTTGTTCACCCGTAAAATTTTTAGACAATACAACGTTTGCTGGGTCAACTAGTGTAGATATACAATGTATGTAGTGACTGTACCTACATATAATATAATTCTGTAATCACTTCCTAATAAAAATATTTAAACAATTTTGCTTAAGTCCTTCCATTTTTATCATGGCAATAAAGGAGCATTTAATCAATAGTTTTGAGAATCTGACAGAATTTAACACCTCAGTGTGGAGTGATTGTAGTTAAATTAGTCGATTATGACACAAATATTATTTAGAAATGTTAATAATAATTGCATATATGCTTAAGGAGGAAATTATAAATAATTATAACACCCTCGTCTATATTAAGATTATGAAGAGGTGCATTTTGACATTATTGTAATACTTACTTACTCGTTAATTGTTGGTTTGCTGGACCTATTTTGTAGATTCTTTTAATAATAAAACACACATGATATTCTCATTTTTTCTGAATATCAACAAATTACTGTCCAAGAGAGAAGAGCATTCATACACTTAAGGAATTTGTAAGCTTTTATTATTATGATTAAAGGGGTGCAACATAAGTTACTCGGACTAAGTCAGGAAGGGTCAGCTTAACAGAAAGTGTAGTGAGAATGGAATTGGAATTTACGCTGGCGGATCGGTGAGCAACATCCAGTTAAACTAATAAACAAGCACCGCACACACAATTAGGCACTAAGTATTTAATCGGTATATGAAGGTGGTCCTCTGTACCTTTAAAATTATATAAAAATGCACTGACAAGGTAAAATATATTGAAATTCGAATGAATTCAGCGAAAAATGTAAAATATATCATTATAACATGCATCGATTAGGTGGTGTAATCGAATAGATTTCATCATTAGTATGTTTAGAACTTAGCTAGCTGTCAGTGTCAGGCACATCACTAGTAGTCGTGAGAATCGTTGCGAAGCGTTTGCCTGCGACTGCGTTAAATTTTGATCACGAATTTGCTCTTACGTTTGCCACTGCACTCAATTTAATAAAGTTTTTACTAATAAACACATAGTTTATATTAAATGGCAGACAAAAAAGGTATTTATGCATTTCAATTATTAATTCTTTGTTCTTTTCATATAATACGTTTTGACATGTGTAACGTCATAAAAAGGCCTTGAAATACGAGTTATAGTTAATAAAACGATTATTTTATCCTCGAACTAGCTAAAACATCGTCAAAGGATGCTTATTTTGTTGAAAAATTGCTGAAATATTGATTTAAAAGTAAGGCGCGGTAGATCGATAATGATGAGATTCCAAGATGGTTGACTACCCCTAACTCAGGCGGGATACAATTGTTCTAATTTTAGCACCGTTTATCATTCCAATTGAGACTGGAGCCTTATATTCGTAGTTAAATGGTCACTTAGGACTTGAAAATGATTAAGACACGCTCATATAGTGTTTTTATTGAACATGTTTTTAATAAACCCTAATAAGAAAAATGTTTCTGCTTATCCTATGGAAATTTCTGTTCCAATATGCTATATTTTTTGTTGAGAAAGCAATGGCCATATCAGTATGGGATATGGGTAATATTAAGTATTCATCTCCACAATGACTACTACCTACTGTTGAAAATTCTATAGTTGCAGTATTTCTATACTTAGGTATATAAAATACATATAGAATCTCATCCACCAGATGAGCAGTTCATTCAAATTAACATACTAATAATATATGCATAAAAATACACAGATTATTGCAGAGAAACAGAGTAATAAAGAATACAGGAAAAGATGCTGACCCTGTGTCCTTATAACAAGTTTGCAAATAAATTAGAATAATAAATTCTCTTTGGTCTGTGATCTTAGTATTCTATTAGGTAGCTATCAGAATTTGGCCTTGATGGTGTTACTATTGTCAAAATGGTGAGATATACGCTTTAATAGTTTTCATTGCATTTCTAAAATAGTATACTTTATATAAGACTGACGAAGTTTCTGAAGCAATAAGTACAGTCTTTTTAAGACATTGAGGTGTAAAGATTGGAATTATAGTTATTCCTGCAGTTAATTAAGAAAAATCTCTTACACATCTATAGCATCAAGGTAAACAATGACTCAGCATGACTCATTCAAAGTGATGTCCTTCAGGCTTTTATATAAAATGGAATAAAAACTGGACATTTTGATATATCGATTTTGACGGATGTGCAAGGTGTTTTTCCTAGGATGTGTGAGACAGTTTTGCCTCTCCGCAACACTGAGACATGATGATAATACAAGTTACCTACACCCTCCCCCTCCCAGTCGCCGCCCCCCCTCTACAGGAGCCGCGAGTGCGCCGGCGCAGTCCCCGCGCGGCAGTCGACTAATCGCTATCATGTAATGAAATCACATAGAATTTTTCTTTCTTTATTTTCTTTTTTTTGGAAATATAGTAAAAGAGAGACAAATATGATATGTGCGTATCGGCGTGTGGACGATCGTATGTGTTATTAATTCGATTGTAACCTGTTCGTTATTGACTCGATTGCTATAACTATCGTATCAATAGATATTTTACAAACGGTATTCATTTTTTGTAGCATACATTAAAGTTTTTATTACTAAATTATTTGATGTTACCAAAGTTATAGCAGTCATGTCTGTATTATGTTTTTCTAAATGAATTTGACAGGTACTTGTGTGTTACATGAATAGTACCTACTTTGTTACTTTTTTTTATATCTTACAACTTCGTGCACGCTACACAGATCCTAATGGACTTGTTGATGTTGAACTAAGTGGTTGGCTGTACAGTAGATGTCTTTGCTTGATACTATTTGTATACTAAGAAGTCCATGATTTGTGACAAAAATATGACACACAAATGCCTGTCTCATTTCTTAGTTAACCATGTCTTACATTAAAAAATAAGTTGTTCTAAGTACCCAAGTGCTGTCGGATACTAAAGACTTTTAAATCTATTATAAGACAGGACTTGATCCTTTCTAATTATGTGTCTTAGCTAATTGTTTTTGGTTCGTTATTTTTTTCAACAATTTAGTTACACAGCTTATTTTTTATAATTTTAACACTTTTATTTTTTATTTATAATGATTACTGGTAACAAACCTATTGATCTTGGTAAGAATCGTTTTTTCTGAAGGTACCAGTAATTATTAATTTGTTGCTAGTTCATGCACCTTATATAACTATGACTCAATATGTCGAATAATTAAAAAAAAACTAAGTGCTGATATTGCGTCATCAGTTGCTGAGCTTCCCTATTGTGTTTTCAATTTTTAAAATAGGGATGTCTTGTGTTTGTTTAATTTTCGTTATCCTACTATAGAAAAGCTAACTTTTTATTAATAATGTTATAAAAATTAATGACAAATATTAAATTTAATTAATTTTACAATATAAATATCTGAAAAATATATGATTAACAATATGAAATTAATTTACTGTCATATAATTTAATATTACTATTAAAAATTTGTCATTTATTTTTTTATTGTTCTGAGTCTTTATTTATTAAAGAATTCAAAAACAATGGCACAAAAAGCTAGCTACTTTTTGTTACAGACAGATTCGACTTTTGTATTTGATTGCAGAATTATTAATAATGATTATTAATATTAAAACAAAAAGTCGTATCTAATATTTAATAAGATTGTGTGTTTACTAATACTAACATCAATGAACACAGAATAGTGTGCAAAATGAAATCCAGCAAATTTTATAAATGTGGATACACTATTTGGTGTTTATATGTCTACAAATGAATTTTTGTGGACATTTCTATGTAAGGTGATGGTAAAATTGGCACTGACAATATTAATACAATGGAAAAAAAAGTAATACAAATATTATTGTTTATTGCCAATTTTTCGAGTTGTATGTTTAATTACACAAATATGTTTAACAACGGTTTTAGATAATGTATCTCATTTGCACAGATACATATTCTAAGATGTGACTTCAAATCCACCATCAACTTAAATACCTACTTAAAAAAATACAGATGTCTGGATTTTAGGTCAAAACAAGTTGAATATGTTAACAGGAATGACACCAATGTTAGTGCGTGTGTGATAAGTTATAAATAAACAAATATATATCACAAATTATTTTAAAAAAAGGACTATTGTGAAAATTACAACATTATAATTTTCATTTTCGCAATGAGACGTGATATATGTTTGTTGAATTTTGTCTTTAGCATTGACTTAATGCTGAAGACAATACTGCATGCCATTATAAGCTTAATTGAAGGACAGGGAAGTATGCCAGTTGTGAGAGTCGTTAAATAACTCGGTGTACAGTGCGAACACCTCAAACACGGACTTATATCAACACCATTTATATAGGCTCCACATTCTTATTATACAGTTTTATTTTTTCTTTTATTCAACTTTCTTTTTGTCTTTGTGGTCTTCCGAGTCTTTTCCAGGGATCCGGAGTTTCAAATGAATTTTAATTAAATTTATTCACAGCAGTCATAAGCGTTCTAATAGTTTATTGTTATACCAGTATAGCGGTAAACTGCCCTGCTTTATGCAAACGATAAAGTTAAGCTTTTACTACTTCAAAGTATTTTGTGTCTGGCCACACTGAAGAGTTTGCCAGTTGAAATAAATGAATGGCAATATTTTCAGTTTTGGTTATAATTTAGTGTTTAATGTATAGGTGAGGGCTGTTACAAGGTTTTTTGTGGTTCGACATCAGTTTATATGAAAATTTTGCTGTTGTTAGCAGCCATCTAGCGTGTTTGTTTTGTGATGAGCATGACTTTGAAGATTTTGTTCATAGACGCTTTTAAAGTAGCTTATCGTTTGTCGTTTCAATGTTAGATATAGATGTTGAAGTATATTTTACTCTTAGCCGTAGGTTATTTTGGATAATTTGGGTCGTGTTTGTTGTTGCATGTGTAGTATTTTTTTTAGAACTTTGTGTTGTCACCGGTGCATGTTTTTGTGTCCTTCAACGCACTAATATCATAGTTTTGTTTTTATTTTATGCTTCTCCTGCATTTAAACGCTTTCTAGATTTGAACAGCAAAATATCGTATATTTAAATGAAATAAAAGTCAACAAAAAATCTTGGTATACTTACACTTGTTGAATAGTTAGTCATTATAATAGAATATGAATATTTTTTTATTTCAAGGAATGTTCACATATTGTATACACGTTTTGAAAGCCAGTCTTGGCGGTCGTAACTTATGATTCTGAACTTTAACAAAAAAAAAGTTTTTTTTTGTGAAATACTATCTTATGGTCAATAAGGAAAATGTGCCGATTCAAAGTTCACAGTCCTAAGTTTATAAATAAATATTGTAATTTTTAAAAGGTTCCTTATCGTGTGATGATTGTTTTGTTATTTAAGATTTCTTAATGAAATAATATTTGGATGGTCACACTAGCTTTTTTGCACAGAGCTTTATATTGACATGTGACTGATTATATGGAGATATCTGACAACTGTTCACGTCACAATGACATGTGATTATAAGATCATATGGTCAGTCAAGCTAGGGTGACCATAAAAAATAAGGAATGCATTGTAAATAACTAATTTGGTAGGTGTTCAGCACTCACAGTCGTGTTGAAACAACGAATCCTACCAAGTTTATTGTATTCTCATGCTCTGGATCGAAGACGTAAATATTTTGAAACAAAAATATTTTAGCCGGTCGGTCCGGGGAGTTTCACCACACAACGAGTTTTTCAAATATTTGTGTTTAAATGTTAGTTTTGAAAGACTCTGTTTTAGTGGTAACGCGTTGTATGGGCATCGCTTGTCGTTAACACTGACGCGAGTGAACATAACATGGGTCAAATTAATAAAAAAAAATACAAAAAAATTTGAGATTTTTTCGTCAAATATAATTTATAAAATTTATAAGTTTTATCCATGTTTATCGCCGTGCTAAATACTACTCTTTTTACATTTATCCACTGAAATTTTAAAAAGAAATTTTTTTTTGCAATAATTGTTTATATTATTTATTGACACGTATATGTTATTGTTATTCGTTAAATACGTTTAGCACGGCGCCACACTGCGTCAAGCGTGAATGCTCGGGCTTGGGTTGCGGCGCGCAATGCGCGACATAGCGCGTCCTTCATACACTCACACTTACATCACTATATTTTTATAAAAAAAAAATTGAAATAACCTCAATTCTCCGTGAAAAAAAGTTTAATGACGTCACGTTCGAGTTTTAAACAATAAAAAAAAAATTGTATGCTATGAAATCGATGTCATTATATAGTGATGTACCGTGTGCGTAATGTCGAATGCGCGAGGCGGTAGTGTCGTTCGCAAGTAGAACTCTCGAGTTGTTGCAGTGACGCCGCCGCTGGGCGCGTACCCGCAACCCCAGCCGCCCCAGGGCCCGTTCCTACCAGCGCCCCCGCACCAGGCTGCACCACAATATGGAGGTGAGCTTACTATATTAATTAACGTATCAGTCAGGTGGCCTACTACCATCTCTTAGGCCGGGTTTCCACGGTTACATTTACACGAACGCATTTATTTTTTTATTTTTTTTATACTACTTAGACGGTAGACTAGCACGCAGCCTACTTGATAAAGAACGGTTTCTCGGTTTTCCCACTCACTCCCACTCTTGCCCGCCGGGAACACAACACAAGGTTATTATTGACTAATAATAATCTGGTTGATGTTCGTGCGATGTTCTGTAGGGCGGAGATACTTCCCCAATCGGACTGCTTAATTATGACGGGAGATACCGTCATATTCTACCTGTCTGCAGGAGGATTACGGACGAGCTTCTTTACACGGTGTGTCCGCAAAATTACGTACTCGTCTACTGTACAATCGCAAGCCGTGGATCACGGCCCTTAGAACAATATTATTTCAATCTTACTTTATTTTTGTTGTGTGTTTCGGCATAGTCTCTTCGTCTTGTAAGTCTAAAAAAATAAAAACATCCCACCACAGTAAGAGGGTCATACAGTATGACCACATAACTATCCTTTCTGAAGTTTATGCGAATGTCATCCATTGTAATGAAACCCTTTTGACTCATAAGGACCACTTTCCGAAACAGCCACTTCCCATAACACTCACTTCCCAAAACGCCCACTTTCCAAAACGCCCGCTTCCCAAAACACCATATCAGTCCAACTAATATGAAATTAAACCAAGAATGAATCGTTTCTACTTCTAAATTAACATGTAAAAAGTTTGTACACTGCAGTTTTTTCAATTTTACTGCAGTAAATCACTTTTTACGTATTATGTTACGTACTTTTAACCGATCAAACTGTCGGGTTTCATTTCAACACATAGATAACACTAGTATCCAGACGGCCTAATTCACACTATGAAAGTCACAAAAGTGAGATTGCAAATAGTATAGTTGGAGATGGTAGTAGCCCCCCACTAATGACATGGTACTGGTTGGACTATACGTCGGGACTATATTGTGCTAATAATGACTCGGACCGTTCTCTCCACGTGTTCTTAGGGGCCGTTCATACAAATCACATTCACTCTTATAGGAAGGGAGAAAGGGAAGTAGCAGCATATGCAATCAATTTTTCTATAAGGATTTTTAATAGAATGTCAAATCGCTGTATGGTAAGATGAAGTAATGTGATATTGTGGGGATATCATCCATTTTGGCCCTAATTCTGAAGTGCCGGCTGAACAAAAAAAGTCTGTTAGAACCATAAAGTTATTCTTAACATAAAACTCACGCCTAAATCCCCGAAGGGGTAGCCAGAGGTGCTAGCACCCACATTTCGCCTGTTTACATTTAGATCCCAATCTAATAGGTGGCGAGCCTATTGCCATTATCCGGGCACTTATAAACCTGCGATAAATACACACATAACTACGAAAAGCAACGAAAAGTCATTGGTGTGTGCCATGGTAAACCTGGGCTCAATCCAAGACCTCGTCTCAGCAATCCATTCCACTAGGCTAGACAACACAAAACCTAGGTGTGAGAGTGACAGAGTGCTTGAATTGCTTACCATTTAATAATTTCTAGCTGTTTTCGCATTCATAACGCAATTTGAATACGGGAAAGATGTGTAGTAAATATGGGATAATAAATGAATGGCCCACAACTACTAGTCGCGTACTGCATTTAGCACAATGTGTTTCCGACGTCCACTACCATCGGTGACGTGTAGTGTACACCACAGTGGCGGGCGGCTCGCCCTACGGCGTGACGTTCGGCGGCGCGGGCGCGGGCGCCGGCGGCGTGTACGCGCCCCCGCCCTACGAGCAGCTGCAGCACCACCAGGCCATACCGGCGCTGAGCCAGCAGTTACCGGTATGTGGACTTTTTGAAACTATATATTACTAGCTGTTGCCCGCGGCTCCGCCAGCGTGGACTTCTGATCCCGTTCCCGCTGCTCCATTCCGAGCATTTAGGGGTATGAAAAATAGATGTTGGCCGATTCTCAGACCTACTCAATATGCTCACAAAATTTCATGAGAATCGGTCAAGCCGTTTCGGAGGAGTACGGGAACGAACATTGTGACACGAGAATTTTATATATAAGATAAATATGTATGTATAACTGGGCAGATATTTTCCCAATGCCTCAAATTTTGAGAGATTGTATTATTTACGTCAGTCTTTGCAGCCATAGTTAAAAACCAGACTAGAATTTCAAGGAATATCAAAATAAGCAGTAAGGAGGTCCTAGAATTTTGAGATTTTGTGGGGCTTGGGGATTTTGTGCTCGGCAAAATAGTTATTTAGTTTTTGTACAGTATTTTTTTATTTCTATATAGGCACTTATACCCCATTCACCGATCTTTCAGTAGTTATTTCAATGCTGCTATGTTGTCTTGCAGCAAATGTACAGTCCAGCTGCAGCGATGTACGCTGCGGCCGCCGGCTACCCCGGCTACATCGGGTACCCGGTGCAGTACTACCCGTACTACCCCACCGCCGTGCAGCCCTCCATACAGCCGCTCAGACCTACCATCATGATACCCGTAAGTAATTGGCTATGGACACATTCGTACAATTTCCACGTTCGTACAATTCTACATTCGTACAATTTTTCCTAAATTATACGGATGTGGAATTGTACGAATGTGGAATTGTACAAATGTGGAATTGTACGAATGTGGAATTGTACGAATGTAGAATTGTACGAACGTGGAAATTGTACGAATGTGTCCAAACCTAAGTAATTCAACTAATCTCTATTAGAGTGCCGATGACAAGGTTTTTGAGGTGAAAACTACATTTTCAGGTATAGGTACTTGATAATCAAAATAATTGTCTATAATTCACTTAAAGCGAAAAAAAAAACATCTTAAGGTGCATCTAGATTTGTGACATGAAGAGCGGACCGGACAGCGTGACATCTAGACAAAGCTTTTAGTGTGGACGTAATAACTTGAAGCTAGTCAGTCTAGTTCATATACCCATGTGGTATATGAACTAGATTTGCCCTGACACGGCCGCCTGTCGATCTATGGTTTCATCTAAACTCAGCTATCACGCAGCTAAATTCGCGATAAACACGCACTTTTGACACGGTCACGGCTAAATGTTGCGCAAATCTAGACGCGGCCTTAGGGTGTTTGTCGTGACATCAGTAAGGGTGGGATCTAGGCTAGGAGCTAGAGATCATGTTAAGTGACGATGGCGCAAGTTCCATGGTTTTTATAAACTAACTTCAGTTGATTACGCCTGATTGTACTATAAGCTTTAGCAACTGGTGAAAAGTAACGAAATTAATGTTTAAAGGGCTCAACAAATCTAAAGAAGTTTTCACTAAAAAATCTTTTTTTAAATCTTCATAAAAAGGGCCTTTCCTTACATGAAGAAATAAATAGTTTATTTCGTCGCTAACTCTAGTATGATCATTATGACATATAATGTTATAAAAATTTTCATTTTCGAATTTCTATTAACAGGACTTGATTAATTATATGGCATCCCGCATCCCTATTAATCTTATAGATATAATAGATATTTTTCCACTCTAAATAATCATAATCATAATAATTATGTCATCAATATTACATTGGTTTAGAGTTTGTTCATGCCGCATTCCACCAAATATTAGTGCTTAGATGATGACGGAGGTTGTTACGTATTGCAGAACGGGTTCGAGGCGGGCGGTCGCTTCGAGGGTCTCGCGCAGACGCTGCTGCCGCCCGCGCCGCCCGGCGTGCCGCCCTCGCCCGCGCACCTCGCCGCCATCCAGCCGCACCAAGTGCTGTGAGTACCCGCCCCCTGTACACACGCCACCCGCCACCACCACACATACGTGACACTCTGTGCTACACCCCAAACATTACACACATGCATCTAACACTTGTACACACTATGTTAGAAGTCACACCTCACACGGACACGGTACACACTAATGGAACATTAACACACATTACACAAACACTTGCACACATTACACTAATTCTAATACACATTACACCAACTCTAACACAAATTCTCGAGTTTGATCCCAGCTTACCATGGCACACACCAATGACTCTCGATGCTTTTCGAAGTTATGTGTGTATTTATCGCAGGTTTATAAGTGCCCGGTTCATGGCAATAGGCTTGCCACCTATTACATTAGGACCTAAACATAAACTGGCGAAATGTGGGTGCTAGCACCTCTGCCTAACCCTTCGGGGATAAAGGCGTGAGTTTATGTTATGTTATGTAACACAAATTACACAAATACTAACACACATAACACAAATACTAACACACATAACACAAATACTAACACACATTACACAGACACTGGTACACAATACTTGATACATTATACACTTGCTGACGCATTAAACACATTGACATGTATTACACAAACACTGTCACAAACTACACTAACAATCATTCGTTACACTAACTCTAGCATGCATTACACACATTACACAAACACTTAAAAATTAAATCGGTCTTCCTTAGATGATATATTATCCTGCAAAAATCTTATAAAGTTGATTCTCCTAAGTTTGTGTTTTATCTTCACAGTTGGCGCTAAACACTCGTGTTCGCTAATTACCGACGTGGTCACCGCACCGACATCGAACCTGCACCCAATTATGAATCAACTACGGTGAGACGACCCATCTGACAAATTTTTAAACTATTCTCGCACCAAACCTAGTCCAGAAAGCAAATATATTAGCCATCGACGTCTTTATAATGTCATTTAATGGCATAAAAATAGTTATTCGAGTTCCCTACCTGGGGAATAATTCTGTATTGTTATGTTTACAACTTGCCAACTGGTGTGTGTTCACATACGCATAATTATATGAACACAAAAAAAAACCTATAAAAACTTTCAATATGAAAAAAAAACTATGTTTAGATATATCATAATTTAAGCTATAAAATTTAAGAATATTACTATATATATCTGGTCGTCTCTCTACCTAAAATATTATTAAAATAAAATTAATGCATGTTAGAATCTGAACGCCATTTTGTTCGCTACACAAAATGGCCGCGTTCACATGTGTACGTAAAATTATTTTTATGAAGTTGTAGATGTTGTGAGGCCACGTCTGTGAGTAGTAGCCGATGATATTGACTGTGATGACATGCGATATGCCTGCGAAACTATCATACGACTATCTAATTGTATTTCTGAATCATCAAAGTAGTTTATACATGAAAAACGTAAGAATTACAAGCCATCTTCATCATCGTACAATAGTAGTATTCAGTGTAACGATATTTACTAGCCGTGAGCAATATTTGACATTTGATGTCATTGTGAATTGTCAAACGAAGTTTGAGTATTATTGGATTTTGTATGTGGGTAGCATTTTTTTGGATCTAGCAAAAAAAGAATACAAATTGATATCAGTCAAATGTCTTTTGAACTTTTTAACGAACTAAATTCTTAGCTATACCGTATTAGGAATCCATATAAAAAGTACCAATATAAAGACACGCTCACGTCCTGTTACGTCACTATACTGAGTCCACTCGACTCCTACAACGAGCTTCTGGCTCCATATTTTAATAAGAGTATTAATGATTTGAAACTCCTTCCTAGTCTTAAATAGATATATGAAAGAAAGCAATAAATCGTACCAAGTATCATGTCGTATGAGGGGCGGGCGGCAGCGCGCGGCTCCGCGCTCTAGTATTATAGTTACACGTGCGGCGCCGCGTCGGCGCGTGCAGCCGCACTAGTGTACGCGCGGCGACGCTCGTGTCGGTCTAGCGCCACAAGTGTCGCGCACACTTGCGGAATGCGAGACGTATGTCTTATTATTGTATAAGTTAATTGTTCTGTTAGAGATATCTGTTCAATGACCGTTAATACGCGCTGAACAGTATTTTTAACATACAGCAATAAAATTATTGTTACGTTTATCACAACTTTTAAATAGTTTATCAAAATTTTTGGACTTGAAAGTTAATCGTTTATTTATCTTTGGTTGTAAACTCCCAGAAATTGTTTATAAAAGACTTTCACATATTTTTTTAATTGCGACGAAAAACATAATTATATTTTATTAATAAAATCAGAATACGCACAAAATTAAACAAACATCCAGACCAACACGAGCTGTCGACGTGATAGTTATTATAAATAAATAAAAAAATATTAACAAGTGGTTGTGCGTGGTGTGTGAGCGAAACTATTTGTGTGAGAGCGAGATAGAGCATTGTTTATGCTAGTACTACGCGTGTAGGGGCTATTGTTGGGTACGACACCTAAATATGACGAGTCTAGTTATTAAATCTAGACGTTTCACTTCTTTTAAATCACGCTAAGTGACGTTTTCGGACCTATTTTGAACATTAAGTGAACAAAATGAACTCATAATTGACAAGAATCTTTATTTCATTGTGCAGCCAAATAAAATATATTCTGGATTCAAACCTCACTTAGCCGTGAACCCCGACCCAAGAGTGCGCATATCTGATTATAAATGCCATTTGATTTCAACCCCCTGCTCAGCTCCTACACTGCGGTCGATCATCTGTGTCTATTACAGTATACTTTAAAACCAATTTACTCTCAGATTGGTCTATCGACTGTTTAGTTTATGGCAACACTGTCATTGTTGCCAATTTATTTACCGCTTGGTGTGGCTGCTCTTAGTGATAGATATAAATGTACTATATTCTTACTATCGAGAGAAATTATACCGATATTGTTGTATTGATTGCAAAGATTATTTGCATCGAAATGTATTGATTTCGTGTAATTTAAAGAAATAACGCATCATATATTAGAAAAAGATGCAATATTAATAAAAATTTCCATCGGTATACTATTCTCCCAAATTCTACTATTTTTACTTCCGGCAACACAATGATTCTAAAAGAGTGCTGCCATAAATTAAATGGTATTTATATGCTGTATGTTTTCCATTTTATTTAAGTGCATGTGATTCTAGAAAGATGTAAAAGAATCTCAGTCAAATAATATAGTTTTCCTACGCCTGTAAATGAATTGGTTGTTTTTTAAATTAGTACAAAGCGAACTTTCATTTTTATCTCGAAACAGTTTTAATGAACTTTGATAAAACATTTTTGTGTTTATGATTTAAATGTCAAGCTAATCTTAGCCAACTTAAATAAAAAATGGCGATTATTTGCGTTGATTGACATTTAAATCGTATAACACTCGCCATTTCGTAAAAACCTGTAATATAATCTCGATCTTATGACAAGAGTAATTTAAATATCTGAATTCCACATTACACTCGTTGAATGTAATGCATCCATTACTCGAATTACAATGAATATCAAAATTAACCTATGTTTTGTATACTGTGCAACTAGATTGTTCACTATGTTACTATAACAAGTATATTAGTGGACAAACTAGCTAATTCCAATCATTTACCAACTTATAACGATAATGAAATGATCTGAATCTAACCACAGTGTGACCAGAGTGAAATAAGAATGAGAATACTAAATATTGGCAAATGAGTCGCATGTGTAGTCTATGCAAGGAGAGGTTTTAAAAATAAAAATAATACCGTCAATGGCTTTCCAAGCTTGTATAAGATATTTTTGTAACATTCCGCTCCTTGCAAAGACAAAACAAATTAGAACTATAGAATTCAGTGATTATTTTCTCGAAAATAATATATTGAACTTCAACATATTAAAAGCATAATGTTATGCTACATTTTGTGTATAAAAACGTATACTATATACATTGTAAAACATTACTGTATTGTACAGTTAACTCGAATATTTTAAATGGCAACATTCGTTTTCATCTTGTATTTTTGCCACTGGGCAACTATGAATTACTTAGTTTGCTTATGTGACCATAAACGCTTAATTTTGATCTTATCCATAAATATGTCTGCATTTGGGCTCAAATTACGAGTAAAATGTTGCTAGTAAGCTCTCTAAAATGAATACGTACTCAAAAATAAGTTAGCAATAATTGTATTTTACTGTCTTTGTGTTCTACAGACAAATTGTTTTAAGAATATAGATTGTAAGGGCAATCAGTTCAGATATTCTAACTTTTGCGATAGTGGGCCAACGTGTTCGTCAACAAGTGTTGGCACATGTAGAGCGGTCATCTGTGATCACTTAACATTTCTCAACGTTGAGACAAGCGCTGTTTTTTATTTTCTTTTCAATGCAGCGATAGCTCTCATATTCACTTTTTTTTTCTATATCGATAGAATGTAATTACTAATCTATAAAAATATCACCAGTTTGTGGTCTATGTGTGAAGTGATGCCCTTATTTGTGTAACTTAGGCGTATATGGTCACATGATGAAACATAATTACAGAATATCTTTGGTCTGTGAAAATATAATCCATTTACGTCCCTGAGAAGTATTCTCATGCATAGATTATGCAAAATAAATAATATTAATATTATATAGTTTATTTACGAGTAATCTCGATCAAAATTGGAATTAAAGCACTACACTTGATAGAGGATTACGAAAGAGGAAAGGAAAAGCAAAAAATGTAGCAAATTACATCAAAATCGGTTCAGTAGTTTAGAAAATAAAAGTGTAACGGACACGAGATACTTTCACACATATAATTATCATAGATTTCAATTTAGATTGAAAAAAGTGAATGGTCAGACGGAACTTGACCTAGCGACCAGGTCCTTAATGTTGACGGGAATGTTCTGACCACTGAGCTACTGGCGAAATTTGGTTTAACCCACCATCTTGGGCGATAGTTAGCATAATAACATTGGCTATTTCGACGACGCGTTCTCTGTGGGGATAAAAGCGCTAAGGATATCCCCATTGCTTTGAAATTTCGTTAAGTAGATACTCTCTCCGTGAGTAGAAACGCTGTCGTGAAACAAATTACTAGAAAAAGATGGCAACTCAAAAATACCGTCGATTTGAGAGAAGAAGAATCAATTTTTTTCTTGTTTAACTACAAACTATGTATAATTGATTATCAGGGTGTATCGAGTGGTCTATATTTTCACAGCCCGTAGATATTCGTTCGGCTAGCCCCAACAAGCGCGTGGCGGTAGAAACTTTTTGTACTGGTTTATATACTAAGCCTTTTTTGATTATATTGCATTTTTTGTTGATCAATCATGTGTTGTTGAGGAAATGGAATAATTGGATATTATGTGGCGATGTAGCGAGCTTGTTGCGGTGCGCGTGATTCGACATGACGGGATTTTAACAATCTGAAAACGTTTAAATGATCAAATTAGAACTCAAAAGTAGTTCTGTGTGAATGAATACTCGTTGTTACACTATGCATTTAATTCTTGTCTGTTAATATAATTGTGCAAATGCCTGAGAAAGTTTCGAATAATATATAGAAAGAAAACGAAGAGACATTTCTTGGGCATGGCATTTATTGCGGGTTTGATGGTTATTTTTTCGTAAATAAGTAAATATGGATTTTTCTATTGTAATGAATTCAACATAGTTGTTACTGTTTTAAAATAGATGTCTTTATATGCTGAAGTCATGACACAATGGCTCAAGCAGAGCTATGTTTATCAGGTACGTATTCGCGCCTATTCCGTGCAAAGAATATGGAACTAATTTCGTGCAAATATACTTACGATTTGCACAAAATTCGGGCGCTCGCATACATCGTTGTGTGTTTTGTGCAAAAGCTTGTTCAAATTTGCGTCTCTCAATCACTCGCATCGCAACAAACACAATACCCACTATATTATAGATAGTTCCCATCTCGAGGGACCATGTGTTAGGTGTAAAACCCCATTTGCTATTCCCATAAGCATCTGTTAACATCTATTGTACGGTAAAAAATATCGACAAACCATTTTGACTGTACACTTTATATTATTATTTGACATGTCAACATTTTTTGACGATTTTTTTTGTCTGGCAACACTGAAGTTGTTTTTTTTACTCTGTGGTCATATTTATAATATTACTACCGAGTGAAAAAAAAATCTTTTATCGATCTAATTTGTCTTATTCTATTTATTTCAACATTCAGTGTACAGATGCTTACACATATTAAGTTGTACTTATATGAAATGTAAACAAATTGTACCGAAACAATGGCTATCTAATAATAATTGTCGTATTATTAAATAATTCCATGTTGTTTATTGATTGTTATATTATTATTAGCTGTTGTTTCTATGCGATTAAGTTTTGTGCTTCAAGAAATAGTTAACTCATTGTCTGCTGTCTCCCTCTAACCTGTGTTCTTCTTAACATCGGAAACTGTTGATATCTGTACCATATCACGTTAATCCTCGTAAAATATAACTAGCCGAATTTAAATCCGTGATAACAGGACGCTTACATACTTGTGACATTTCAGTTAACTATTTCTTTTGGCTAATTATAAAAATTCTTTTAACAGAAACTTGATAGTTTTGCGAATGCAATGCCAATGGATTCCTATATTGTCTCAAAAGTTTCATATCATATGCAGTAAGTGTGGTTCGTTACTAGCTGCTAGCTGTATCGCGTCGCGCGCGCATCTCGCGTTTTGTAGGCGCGTGCGACGTCGCGTCATATGTAAGTGAAAGTGGGTTTTGCTCAAAGTGTGGATCTAAGACTTGCGAGTCACGTGCAATATATAGCATAATTATTATTTTGTTTCCAATAAAACTATTAAAAACTCGATTTTGATGTTTTCTTCAAGAAATAAACCTTTTGATAGCTGTCATATATGCGGAATTAGGCAGATAATCTGTTTAATTCTGACGATTCGATAAAATGACTGAAGTTAGAACTACGGGTGTTATGTCAAATGCGTAATGTTCGTTAGATTTTGTTGGAAATCAAACTATTGTGCGCAAAGTCTCCACGGTTACCACCTCCGCCAAGGCGGTGAAGGTGATTATGCCGGACTCGAACCGACTAAAACACACGCCGTCTATGGATCTTTGATTGCTGGAGGTGAGATTATACAAGACATTATCTCTCGCACACCCAGGTAATGGTAGCATGTAGCTTACTTTTTGTTTGATTAGATTAAGTATATTTTCAATACAATGTGCGTTTTTATCGGTGATGGTATACAATTTGTTTCAGTACACAAAGTATTGAGGTTAGGTTCAAATAAAACTAAAACAAACTAACAACAATACCATTTATTTGGTTATACAGATTTTTACATATAGCAACAATATATAGGATAGGTTGGCTAATTTTGTCACACGTAATAAGTGATCGAAAAGTGAACAGTATATTGCTTCTAAATACTAAATGTTTCAAAACACTAAACATTTTTATTATAAATAATATCTATATATAGGTGAATACATATTATATTGAACACAAAATTCGTTAAGGGAAGACAATTGGAAGACTCATTCATCAAAAGCAATTGATATATTATATTATTTGACATTGAAAATATATTTATCATGTTATTATAACAACATTGAGTCTATTCTACCTATATACTACACAAAATGGAAGCACTGTGATTTATGAGTAGGTACTTATAAGTTAACTGCTTTTAGTAAACAAATCTACGCAACTAGCGCCCTGCCATCTAGTATCAAATAGTAAAAATAATTTTAACAAAATTTTACATGATGAAAATATTTAATTAGTACATTGCGATTCTATTTGTTCGCCTAAACACTCACACGAACTACATATTTACATTTATAATTTTATAATTTGACTGTTGGTATCCATTTCGATTTGAAAATATCTATTGGCTGCTAGATGGTGCTGGCTCCAATTCCACTATTACGACTAAGTATAATTATGAAATAAATCGTTATCAAATAACCCCAAAAACACGAACATCTATAAATGAATAACATTCTTAATCCTAATTTAACAATTACTCGAGATTTCCATCTCCATTACAACCTAATGTATGATTTCTATTGTCATCGTCACATCGCAGTTTCTTATATTTACATATTATATTATTATTTTAAAATTACTTATAGGTAATAAAAGAAGGTTAAAATTTGATCTAAATAACAGTACAAAAATCAAACAATAAGTACATAATTGATTTAATTCAAAACATGAATAAATAAACTTTTAAATGTAGTTCAAGTGAAAAACAAAATAAACGAATCAATAAAGTTATAACCATGAAAGGAAACCTGTTGATTTAATTATTAACCCTAAAATATTTATATTTAAACACCTAGATAAACTCTACCATCGAATGAATGCAACTTATTAGCGTCATTATTGCAACAACACACCGATAAAATACTCCAAAAAATAACTTAGTACAGCGCCATCTATCAATAGAATCCATAACTGCTAAATAAACTTCTCCCTACAAGATGGCACTGTGTATACCGTATTCTAATTTTATATGATTTTTTTTGTCTCCGAGATGCGCCTTGGGCGACGATCTCATAATCCCGACGAAAAATAATGGATTTCAAGAAGCACCAATTAGCTGTCTACAATGCGCTCCATAACATATAAAAATTTTATAATACTCTTTAATTGGCAAAACGGGAGATATGTTTTGTATATAATGCGATTTAATGTTTATAATAAATGTGAAAATTTTACACTTTTATAAATACCATTTCATACAAAGAGACTGACACAAGGGACTTACCAGCGAAACCATCATTCTCTGAGCCTATTCCCAACTCAGTTGTGGTCGGCTTTCTAGTCTAACTAAGATGCGGCAGAACTTCGATATTTTCCGTGAAGCGACCGCCATCTGACCTCCGCAACCAAATTGGCGATATTGAAGTTCTGTTTACAAGCGGTACCAATTCTTTGAATTTATGAATAGCGCCGAGCATCACTTATCATTACAATCTAAACATATGCTAAAATAATTATGTCTATTGTTATTATTGAATCGTAAAAGGCTCCATTGCTAGGCAAAGGACTTTCTTACCTTCTTAATTTATTTTTTATTTTTAGCGGACGTTCGCTATGTGTAATAGATGTCAAAGGTGTTTATTTAGTTATACATCAACTAAATACTAATTTTGTTAAGACTAATTTTTGTGATAAATTCCTCAGAAACCAATACAAAATATAAACTATTAACTCTTACAGATTTCATTCAATAATTTTGAGCGTATACTTAGTACAGTAAAATTTGTAAAACATAAAATGTGATACAACGAAAAAGGCATAAGACAAAATGATACTACCAATACTATTATTAAAAAGAGACAAAGGTTTAGGGGTAATCTGTGGATCTACTGAACCGATTTTGAAAATGCTTTCACCACCGATAGAAAGCCATATTTCTGTATATGTGAATAAATATTTGCACTGAGCGGGAATCAAACACGTGCCCCTTGCGTAGCATATTTAATGATATCATCATCATCAGTGAACGCTAAAATACTCTAACAATCCACTCTCTCACATACAAACAAGATCGAAGTCAACCACACACACACACATTCAACAATTCTAACAATTTAGTCTTCTCACATCAAACACATATAGAGCCAAATGGAAATACTTGAGCTTCATCTAAAGTTTTATCCTTTTATTTAATAATAAATATATTTTCATTGTCAAACATTTAAGATATATATGTATATATTATTATATTATAAAGAGAACGACCAACACTCAATATATATATATCTTGATAGACGGCTCGCCATTTCTTACAAGACACATTAAATATTTACGTTATTGGAAGACAGTGGACCATTGATAAATAGAGGAGTCTAACGGTAGTAACTATGTTTTATACTGTGGTCTAACATTGTTTTTTTTTTCTAATGGCGCCAATGTAATATGAATAAATGTACTAACGGTAAATCTTAATAAAAGTAGGAAATATTAACGTGTGATTGAAAAAGTCGTTGTTGTGTGACTACGGTAATATTTTCTACTAAAAAGCACTTTAAACGCTTACTAAAGTCATGTAAAATAAACTATTTAGACCGACAAGACACATTCGGCAAATACAATAGGTATTGCGATTCAAAAATAATCGTTTTGTGTAGTGTCAGTTTGAAAATAGTACCAATAAAAATTCGTAATTCCTACTTAGCTACTCCTCAATAGATGGCGACTCTAAAGCCTTGCCTTAGCCTATTTAAGTTAGTTTTTTAGACATCCTCCCCACGCTTTCCTAAATAATTTTCTATGCGTTTGTACAGCATTAATCTAAATAAATAAAGTACATATTAGAACTTTTCGATATTTGTTCATACCAGACATTAAATATATTCATCAACGCGAAGACTTGTATTACATTTATCATCTACAGTTTGACATACATTGAATAACACACGTTCATTATGTTTTATCCCTTTTGTGAATGGACGCAAACGCAAACAATTAATATATATCAACTAAAGTACTTAATATAAAATATTTTTATCGGCTGGCAACTCATCTCCCTAAATTCCAGTATTAGATTCCTAAAATTCTTTCTTTTGCATATATATTTTTAGATATTAGTAGAAACATTATATATTTTCAAATAAATAATATCATATAAATATTCACTTAAAACTTAAAATACATTTTGAGACAAGATTTAACTGTGGAGAAAGAAATTACTTTTCAAAAATTTCCCGCGTACAATATTTTTTTACCTGTCAACATTCAGAAAAGGGCGAACACAATTTAAGAAAGTCCATTTTACGGGAATTCATTAACATTTATGAGTAAAAACATTCAATAATTTTCATTCGAAGGATAAATAACAGATATTTTATAAAACAATATCTTGTCTACAAGACTTCGAAAGTCTTGAAGTAGAATTTTGTTTACTGAACCACGATGTCGTGACCGAGGCGGTCCATCTCTGACAAGAGGAAGTCCACATCTTTCTCGGTGACAGCCGCCGAGGAGATGATGCTGCGGAAGAAGTTGGGGCGGCGGTCGTCCGGCTGGTAGCCCACCATGAGGGTACCAGACTGCATCATTTTGCCCTTCAGTTTGGCGCATACCTGGAGAGTTGGGTTTAGTCAAGTTATATAGTTATAAAAGCATATAAATTACGTCATCTGTAAGCTGGTACACCAACTCATTAATGGACGAGGTTTTAACTGGAGCAACTACTTTTTATCGTGCGAAAAATCCCCACTGATACCACTTCCACCACTTTGAGATGAGCCCCTTCCCGTAATGTTCCCTGCCCAATAGGAGCCACTACTGCTGAACACCCCCCCCCCCCCCTCACCTTTAAACCTTTAATCCCTTCTACTCCGAGAAGGATTGATTCAGACGGAGAACCCAGAAACGGTAGGTACACAGTCCAGATTACAAATGGGGTTCTTTGAGAGGTACCAGAGAAGGATCTTAAAGGTTGATAGCATGAGTGTGACGCGAGGCCATAGTAACCACTTTCCATCAGGTAAGCCGTGCTCTTACCTGTCATCTAAGTGGGTTAAAAAAAGGGAAACCTGCACCCACTACCTGGCTTGTTCAATGAAGATTGTGTTTAGACAACAAATATCATCTGTAATCCTGAAATACATTCCCCAACATCATCAAAACCTACCTTCCCAAGCTTAATCTCCTTGTTAGCATCATGAGGAATGCCCCTCAGCTGCCTCGGCAGGTACCAGAAGGAGACGTTGACCAGCTCGGGCTCCAGGATCAGATGGAACTTGTCGGGCTGCTCCTTGATGCGGCGCACCATGTACTCAGACAACTCCATCAAGCGGTCCATGAGGCGCTCGAAGCCGGAGGTTCCCTGGAGGTAATGAAGGTATTTTATGGCAACCTGTTATAGCTTCGGTTTTACAATATCATTTGTTTTAATAAATAAACGCACTCCTTCAATAAGTTATAAAACAACCCTTTCTTTTTCTGTCGAATCGACATTTTTGAGTTGCCACCCATTTAGTTAATTATTTTTTCAATCATCCGTTCAATTCATTCACTCATTCGATTTGAATCGAAGCGGCGGCAGCTTAGTGGTTAAAGAGTCGGCCTTACGATCGAGAGGTCCCAGGTTCGAATCCTGGCCATTACACTACCGACGTGAACCCACTCCTAACACAAGTCTTTGAGCTTAGCTGGAGGGGTTACAGGGAATATTAGTAACTTCGGTTGCTAATATTCTTTAAAAAAAAAACATATTTGCAGTCTAGCGTAGGGTCGCGTAAGGATATCTCGCATTCGTAGCCTTCATATCAGTGATATCAATGACAAGATGCAGGATAGTCGCCGGCGCTAGTGTGGCCATGTTCTTCGTCAGACTATGCTGCGTCTGCTGGGCCCTGATAGAAGGAGTAGACCCAAGAAGTGCTAGTTTGGTAAAACAGAATGCTAGTACCATTTCGTCGATCATTCATTGAACTATTTATTCAATCAATCATTCATTAATTCAAACATTCATTCAATCAATCATTAATTCATTCATTTAAACATTCATTCCAAAATTCATTCATGTTTTTTTTTTGTGGCACTCATTAATTGTGCGATACGATTGTATAGTTGTATATAGTATTGGATCCTTGTTTATGTAGAAATCGATTTCATGTTGAGTTTATATGTGGAGGCTTGTCAATAGCGATTTAAAAATATTGTTTGTTTCTTACTCAATTGTCTATTAGTCTGAAGTCTCCCTAAAATAATAAAATAAAAATCATTCATTCGGTTATGTAGTGGTTCATTAATTCTAGGGTATACCTTGCCGCGCCACTGCAGCCACAGTTTGAAGATGTCGTTGTGTCGTCCGCACTGGATCACCTTGTCGCCGGTGTCGTACTTGGGGTCGTAGATCTTGTCTGTCATGAACAGGTATTCGGCAGACATGGCGTTGCAGTTGAGGAGAATACCCTGGGAACGAGAGATGGTTAAAAAAATACTGACGATTACCTACTAATTTTATCTAATTTCTTTTTTTTAATACTTCAGTCATTTTAAAGTCAAATAGTTATTTATATTTATATAACTTGGGATGCTGACAAGCACATTGCCCACCTGATGGCAAGTGTCACACTCGTGCTGTCGACCCTTCTAATGCTCTTCTTGAAGAGGTGAACCAAACTTTGTGTCCCACTGATAGTACAAAATCATTGAGCACTGGCTACTCTACTCAGAACAAAAAGCAACACAAGGTTATTGAATAACCGCGGTGTTCTGTAGGATGGAGATATTTCTCCAGTCGGACTGCTTAATGGGGACGGAAGATACTGTCGCATCCTACCTCCGTCAAAGCGGGTTCTCAGTTGCCTCAGCTTACACTTTGAAGATGACTTTTCCGGGAGTAGGTAGTTAATTGACGTCTGACCTTCCAATCTTAAAAGATAGTCCACGTTGTTGACTATCGATTGGCAAGATTGAATGTCCAGTTATCCTCAAGTCCAGTTTTTAAAAATGATAATTAAAAAACAAACTTCCCAATCCCGAAGCGTATAAACCATATATTCATTGTCTGTGGTACATTATGCTGATCTGTGGTTATCTGTCGCGGCCAGATGTTTGTTTGTGATTTATATGCTAAGGCGGGATGTTGGCGCTACCCTCACGAAAGGGTAGAAAGAGGGTGGTATGACGTGTATACTCTGTATACCGCATAGTACACCCCAGTAGTTCCTACATACAATACTACGGTATATAAAGATGAGAGGAAGTGTTGACAAGATTATTCGTCTTCTGCCGAATCGATGGCATTTTTGAGATGCCATCGTGTAATAATTTGTTTCACGTTGACAAGATAATAAGAAAATATATTGGGGGAAGGAGGAAAACTTACCACTCACCCACAGTTTAACAAACTCAACGATAGCAATACCAAAATATTATTAATTGTCATAGAAAGGAATGTCAAATCGCATCCCTCAAAGCAAAGAGGCATCTTTAGGAGTGCTGAAGTTGCCTCGTGTAGAGGCGAAACACGTATAGGCGTTTGTTATTCGCATTTGCAGAATACTGCACATGAGACAACATCTCTCCTTGGTAAGCTTGCTTGCTTTTGTTATTAATAAATTACGCTGGCCAATGTAAATAGACAACATCCAGCATTCCTTCCAGCTTCCCAATGGGTCGCATGACAAACTAGCTTGAGATAAGTTTATTTTTCCACCGGCTTTCCTTTTCAGAATTTTCACCAACTGCCTCTGATATCCATGCATACAAAGGGAATCGAAGCCGTGACCCCCGGTGTAGTGAACGCTCTTCAACTTGGCCCCAGACATCCTGCAGTAGGTACTCGTCATTAATATTCCCAAGTCAATATCAACTTTCCCGCCATTTCCCTTGACTGCGCGCCAATTTCACCACTCGACTACAATAACAGAATGTTTTCCAGTCGATTGTATACTTTATGGCGTTGTAATAAGAGTGTTTGTTAGTAATAGCTAAGTGGCCGCGGCACGTCAGCGCAATATGTGTCATGATAAATTTCTTGCGGACCCCGCCTATACGGGGTACTTCCTATTAGGGAAGGGATCGGTCGATATCGAAATTCTTAAAGTGAAAACTTAGGCGCGTATGACAGCTATATCGATGATTTTTTTTTTGTAAAGGGAAAATGCGAATTGCGGCGCTGTTATCTGTCTTCTTCCTTATCAGAGAGCCAATCTTGTTTCTATCAATGTTTTTACTTTGGACTGCTGTCTTACCTCCCAAACACGAAACAAAACCCTGCCCTGTTCCATAAATTTTTGATGTTTTATAATTTAACAGTTTAAATCATTTTATTAGGCTTTAGAGTTCATTTAGGTATCAAGACATCTCTGCTCACCCTTCCGTAGATTGACAGCCATAATATATGAATGTACTCGTATGTAGTTTTAAAATTCAATAATAATTTTTCATAACAGCGGGATCGATGATGTACTGAACCATATTATAAAATTTGCAATATTTTTATCGATACGCCAGTTGCAATTGTCACATCACTATGGCCGACTGGCTGAACGCGGTACATTTAATTAAAATTCCTTTACGAACACTTGGATTGTGCTTGGGTACACGTGTTACCTAGGGATGGGGGCACCCTAAGTGTATGTATAGCCAACTGTTGTGTAAAATCAGCCTTATTGTCTCTTTATTCGTTAGATACGATTTGACAACGAAATATTTATAATCAGTAGTAGTGGACAGGGTTTTTTTTATACCACTTAGGTGGCAGACAAGCACACAGCCCACCTGATGGGAAGCGGTCACCGTGGCCTATGGACGTTTGCCACACCAGAGGCGTCACACACGTGCTGCCTACCCTGTAGAAACCTTCTGATGCCCTTCTTGAAGAACCCCATATTGTAGTCACTTGGGAAAACCACGGCAGGGAGCTCATTCCACAGCTTGAGCGTGCGCGGGATGAAACTCCTTTCATACGGTTATCCACCATTTATCCACGGTTTAGCAATTCAAACGATAACAATAGTAAAATATTACTAATTGTCATAGAAAGGAATATCAAACCGCACCCCTAAAAGCAAGTAAAAACATTTCTTACCCAAAGAGATATGATTTTGCACGTGCAATATTCTGCAAGTGTGAAAAACAAACCTCGACACTTGTTTTGCCTCTACACGAGGCATCTACTTGCAGATCTTCAAACTTAGGTAAACTTTGGGGCATATATCTTAGATACAAATCGCGAGAGAGACAAGAGAGATCTACTTATAATTAGTGGATTTGTCCTCGTTCACTGGTGTAGCATTCCGTGCTGTCCTCAAAAGGAACTTTGCATCCAAAAACACGTACTGCGTGTATTATAGAGTACACGCATATATATAAGCCTCCTTACCGTGTTCGGTAACAACGACTCCTTTACTAAAATGGAATAGCTATGTTTTCACTTGCAAAGCCAAACTTGGTCTTGAAAATGCGGTTGCAGGGCTACAATACATTTGTCCCGATAGGTTGTATACGTATAGAAGAGCTTTGGGTGAGTTTTTTTTAGTTTATATGAAAGAAAGAAAAGAAGAAAGAAAGAAATCAGATATCCAGATGCAGATCGATCGAATCTGGGTGCCATGGTATACGGCAGTAGGTATATCATTAAATGAGATTGTTTTAAGATACGATATAGATGTAGGCGTTACCTGGCGTAAATCCATTACAGTAAGAAAAACAAAACATCTTACCAGAGAGAGTTTTTCTTACTTTGAAGAGGGTGGTTTGACATTCCAATATATATTGTTGGAGTGTTGAACCGCGGGTGAGCGGTGGGCCCTCCTCCCTCCCCCAATATAAACCTTTTGAGATTGTTTTGTCTGTCTATGTGTGTGGTCAACAGCTTCACGAACAGTGACCTCAGAGAACGTGGTTGATATAATCATTATCATTAAAATATTCGTACCTCGTATCGGAAGTGAACCGTGGAGCACTGCAGCAACGTGCCCATCAGCTTGTGGGGGTTCCAGGTCACGGAGTTGGCCCTGAGGACAAGCACATCAGTATGAACAGCAGAAATATTACAAAAAATCTTCTCATCAGATGGGTTGTGTACTATTCTGTTATCTATGTGGTATAAGGACACAAAATTTTAAATTTAATATATTCTGTATGAAACGGAATTTATAAAACTTTACCTATAACATCACTACATAGTATAAAACAAAGTCGCGTTCTCTGTCCCTATTTTTCATGTCCTTGTGCCCCTTTGTATGCTTAAATCTTTGAAACTACGCAACGGATTTTGTGATGCAGTTTTTTTATTAGATAGAAAGGTTAAAGAGGAATGTTTATATGTATATAACATCATGCTACGACTAACAGGTGCGGAGCAGGAATGAAAAATGTTGCAAAAACGGGGTGACGCAGACGAAGTTGCGCGGGTCAGCTAGTAAAAAATATACACTGACGGACTCATAAACTGCATCAAAGTTCAGGTTTACTCTAAAAGGATTTTTTATAATAAGTATGCAAACTTTTTAGATTAAATTATATAAATATGGAAAGACTGGCTCTTAATCTTAAAAAAATTAAATTTAAAAATAGAACTGCAGTAAAACAAATGAATATAGCCGGGAAAAGAAAATTTACTTGTAGTATCAGATTTGCGTGTTATTTATAGCAAAGTTTTAAATTGATTCTCATTGATTTTTTTTGTTTTGTCAATTGAATTATTGTTACCAGCATAATTGTTGGGTTAGTTTTTTAACACATCGAGAGTTTTTGAACCATAATATGGATACTTCGTCCGAACAAGCGGCACAAATTGTAGCATTGGTGCGGGAGGGCTTGGATCAACGAACGATTGGTAGAAATTTAAATTTAAACCAGTCTACGGTTTCTAGAATATACAGAAGGTTTGTAGAGACAGGTTCTTACAGGAGGAGACGTGGTACAGGCAGAACTCGAGCAACCACAGTTCGTGATGACCGATTTATTGTTATAACTTCCCTGCGAAATCGTTTCCTCACGTCAGTTAACATCAAAACCGAGCTTAATGAAGTGCGTGGAGTAAACGTGTGTGCACGAACAATAAGAAGAAGGTTAAAGGAAGCGGATATCACCCCTTTTAGACCAGCAAATGGTCCAAAGTTGTCTACAGCTCACAGACAAGCTCGCTTAAGATTTGCGCGTCATCACCTGAATTGGACAGAAGAGCAGTGGGCCTCTGTATTGTTCACGGACGAGTGTAGGACATGTTTATATGGTGCAGATGGTCGCAGAAGAGTCTATCGTCGACGTGGGGAGCGATATGCTTAAAGTTGCATTGAGGAGCGTGTTCCTTTTGGAGGCGGTTCATGTATGGTCTGGGGTGGCATATCGATGAACGGGCGAACAGAACTTGTGTTCATAGACATGGTCCGTCAAAACGGTAATAGAGGGGGTTTGACAGCACATCGCTACATAACAGAGATATTAGAAGATCACGTGGTGCCTTACATGGGATTCATAGGCGAAAATTTTACTTTAATGCAGGATAATGCCCGGCCGCATGCAGCTGCACAAGTTCAACATTATTGCGAAGAGGTTGGGATACGTACAATGAATTGGCCAGCACGCAGCCCGGATCTTAATCCCATCGAGCATGTTTGGGACAATTTAAAAAGAGCTGTATATGCGAGAAACCCTTCGCCCACGACAGTGGCAGCACTAAGAACAGCACTTTCAGAAGAATGGGACAATATTCCGCAAGATCTTTTAAAAACCCTTATAAAATCTATGCGGAACCGATTAGAATCCGTAATAAGGGCACGTGGGGGTAATACACCTTATTAAAACACAAATAAACCCTTGCATAAAGTTTGTGTCTATTGTTAAAACCAATTTTTTAATTAAACCAATTTTTCTTAAATTTCTGTTTTTTCTTCAAAAAAAGTCTTAAGGTCCTTTCCAGTACATAAACTTAAACTTAAAGATATGACCCTACGCTGTTTTAAAGTTCACGAACCAATCTAGAGGTTTCAATTTAAATCTGTATAGAAAGTATGCATACTTGGTTAAAATATTTATTTCAAAGTCGTCTATTACTTTGATGCAGTTTATGAGTCCGTCAGTGTATTAAAACCGGTTCAAAACGCGGCCCCGGCCTGAAAAGACTAAAAAGCCTAGACAGAATAATTTGCTTGAGTAGCAAGTTGAGTGAACAGCTCAAACGACTACTATCGGAAACACTAAAACTTTTTTCAGACCCTTGTTTATACCACTAGGGAGGCAGACAAGGGCACTGCTGACCGGCCCATCTGATAAAATGTGGTTACCGTAACCTATGGACGTTGATACACTCGCGCTCCCGACCCTGAAGAAACTTAATAAAAACCTTTAGGTGCATGTGGTTCTATGAGGCTCTTTACACAGAGATAGACTAATTCACATTTGGACGAATAGATACTATGGACCATTTCATGAACTAGACGAAATGATACTGGTCGTTATAATAATATGGACCTTTTGATACTTTAGACGAAATGATAATAACCCCATATTGTAGTCGCTTAAGTTAATGAACAAATTTATCGAACCTGGGACTTCATACATACCTACACACCTCACATTGCAACACTGCACTATTAAGTTAGATAACCTTACAAATTTAAATAAATTGATTGCAAAATTGAATGTTGATTTTTGACTCGGCCCTCGAAGGGTCGCGTGTCACCCCCGGGGGTCATTTACATAATTCGCTAATCAATTGTACATCAGCACCCCTGCTCACCCCTTCTGTTTGTTGTGGGAAATTGATTTATATTCTATCTTGCGGTTTACAAACAATATGGTGTGAGTAAGATTGGTTTAATACCCACTTATTATCAGGGTGTTTATTTTGCTGCCTTAAGAAAATTTTGTCCACGAGTTTTAATTTTGAAAAATTTATTAGCCGCGGTAGCCTAGTGGTATGGGTAATGGACTGCTGAGACGAGGTCTCGGGTTCAATCTCAGGTTTTACCATGGCACACACCAATGACTTTTCGATGCTTTTCGAAGTTATGTGTGTATTTATCATAGCTTTATAAGTGCCCGGTTAATGGCAATAGGCTCGCCACCTATTACATTGGGACCTAAACATAAACTGGCAAAATGTGGGTGAGGCTAGCACCTCTGCCTACCCTTTCGGGGATATAGGCGTGAGTTTATGTTATGTAGCTTCTTTCTTTCCTTAGGTATACCTAGAGACCTTGGAAAAAGACTCACGTGGATGGAACACTGCGTGGTTTTAAAATCAAACCATTTATTTGTTTCAAAATTCCTTCTACATTTACAGCAAAGTGAATAATTGTCAAATTTTAAAACACTACAGTGTAATTGTTAAGTACAAACTCAAACAGTGTGTTATATCTCGTGTTGACTCAGTTCGCGGCTCCCAAGGGGTAATCCCCTGTTTTCGCAGCTCCCAACTGTTAGGGTGATATTACACCGAAGTGTAACTATTACCTACTTTTGACGTGACAACGTCTTATAAATTGGCTTGCCGGGTGACACTTCAAGAAACTGCGTTACGCTCCGCTCACGTTATGCGCTCATAATGAGAGCGAGTGAGAGGCACGCGTCCCTTCCACTCGGGCATGGTTAGCCCGCCTAAGAGCGAGAGAGACAGACATAAAAAGTGAAAGGCACGCGTCCTTACCACTCAAAGTCGTTGTCACGTAAAACTTTCGCCCGTATACCGACTTTACAGGCAACCAATTTTTTTTTTTAATAAAGTATGTGTGTGTGTGTATGACTACAAACACACACACAGCTACCTGAAGATAAGTTATTATGAATTTCTTTTTAATAAATTTTAGTGACTGTAATGACTAATATTCTCGCTGACCCCTTCAAATAAGGTAAATTGGTTGCGTTGCAAGTGGATTTACATAGGTAGTGTTATGGCCAGAATTCGAACCCAGGACAAGTTTAGCAGTTTTCTGAATGTTAAAATGTTACGCAAGGTTTTCCTAGTTACTGAAGTTAACAGTTTAGGTGATGTCATATATTGTGCTGCAGTTTCTACAGGGTAGGTATAATACCTACGTAGCTTTAAACTACATTTAAATCTGTTTTTGTAAAGTAAGCTGAGTGAAATATAATCTACAAAATACTTCACGAGAATTCTTTTGAAATAATCCAATTGATTAACGAATTATTTATACATTAAAGGAACAATAATATGTATTAAACAAACTAAAACTACTATAAAAAATATAACTAAAACCAAAATGCGTCATGTATTCTCTCCGCCTCGCAAGCATATGCATTGCAATGCTATTTATTTATACCAAAAACCGAAAAAAATGCATTATTTCGTATTATTTTCATATTTAATTTCATTTCCTAATCACTACTGCTTTCAAACAGTCGTGTATACGTAAATATTTCAATGAGATATGCCTTAACCTAACATTCACAATGGTGTGACAGCCGTCCATAAAACAGTGCAGTGATAAAGCGCGTCCCTCGTGCGGGCGCGCACACAACTTTTTTTTTTTTACCGAGGCACAGACCCTCGCAATTTGCAGCCAAGGGACTTTTAATTAATCTTAAAAGAGGTTTAATACTGACGCTCTCGAGGGGAGATTTGGACGAGTCTTGGTGAAAAATGGCAAAATGTTTTGCCTTTTTTGTGAATAACTTTGAAAATTTTCTTCGTACTATATATATATATATATAGTAAGTTGGAAAATAGCTGTAACTGTTTATTGTGTATAACTGTAAAAAAATGTATTTAAAAATTGACAATTAATTTTAGTACAAAATACATAACATAAAAAATAGGATGAGATGGGATTTGATTTTCGTCGAAATCGGTGTATCAGAGGCGAAGATATTATGTCCAAAATTCATGATAACTGACCCTCACCATGTGGATGTTTAATACACCTCAGCCTACCCCTTCCGGGATTAAGGGCATGAGCATTGTATGTATGTAGTATACTGCATTATATTCGACGTCAAAATAAAATGTTCATTAATATCAGTAAAAGTATTCAATGTTTGGATCAAGAGGAAAGTACGAAGGCGGTGATCCAAGGAGGATTGAGGGTCTACGCCGTTTGACGTGACGTGGGAAGCGCGGCCTGCTACGCCGTAGCCGTAGACCTGCTACGAGACGGTAATCTCTGACGTGATAGGTGATAGGGTTGGCGAAAATTATGTTTTTTGGTTGAAAATTATTATTAATAATTAGATTATAATACAATTTTAAAATAGTTGACAGAGCTTCAAGAATATAAGTTATTCGTTGTGTATGCTGTATTTGAACTGCAATCTAGAACTGATGTGTAACTGCCAAATTCGCAACTCCATCCAAAAATCCGAGAGTAATATCTAATATATAAAATTCTCGTGTCACAGTTTTCGTTCCCGTACTCCTCCGAAACGGCTTGACCGATTTTGATGAATTTTTGTGAGCATATTGAGTAGGTCTGAGAATCGGCCAACATCTATTTTTCATACCCAGCGGAGCAGCGGGAACGGGATGAGAAGTCCACGCGGGAGGAGCAGCGGGCAACAGCTAGTATTCTGTATGAATCACTAACGACACTTACAAAACATCAATATCAACAATATTTTCTAAATTAGTGAGCAAGTGGTCCACCGGCACCGGTTCGAAACGCGGCCTCGGTCTGAGAAAACTGCAGCAAGAAACTCTATTTACCAACATTTACTTAGTCTGAATACAGATATATGCTTTTCGATGCTTTTCAAAGTTATGTGTGTATTTATCGCAGGTTTATAAGTGCCCGATTAATAGCAGTAGGCTCGCCAACTATTACATTGGGACCTAAACATAAACTGGCGAAATGTGGGTGCTAGCACCTCTACCTACCCCTTCATGAATATAGGCGTGAGTTTAAATTATGTTATGCTATCTTAAGGACGGGGGATTTAATTTTTAAGAACGGACACAAATTCTCGCAAAGTGTTAAGTTACTTAGTTATATTTGTTTCGCCCGCGTGGACTTCTGATTCCGTTCCCGCTGCTCCATCCCGAGCATTTTCATATTTGTTCACCTTTTAAACCTTGTCTGGACTTCCACGAATAATTTAAGACCAAAATTAGCCAAATCAGTTCAGCCGTTCTCGAGTTTTAGCGAGACTAACGAACAGCAATTCATTTTTATATATATAGATAATATTATTTAAAATTCTTGTCGTGGCAACCCTATGTCAGTGTCACACGCACCACCGGACGCGACTGCCACATTTAGCTTGATTTTGATCCGCATTGCTCCGAACTTCACATCCGAAGCCTCGGTGTTTCAGCACAGTGATGTCCACTGTTATATTATATCGATATCGATTTAAATAATAGCGCTACTATTTTACCTTTTTTCATAGTATCACGCCTATATCCCCGAAGGGGTAGGCAGAGGTGCTACCATCCATATTTCGCCAGTTTATATTTAGGTCCCAATTTAATAAGTGGCGAGCCTATTGCCATTAACCGGGTACTTATAAACCTGCGATAAATACACACATAACTTAGAAAAGCATCGCAGTCATTGGTGTGTGCCATGGTAAAACCTGGGATCGAACCCGAGACCTTGTCTCAGCAGTCCATTACCCATACCACTAGGCTACCGCGGTCTTCACTTTTCACCTCACCTTTTTGTGTAATAATTAACAAATAACTTTTTAATGAAAACCAATATAGAAACATGGGGAGTGAAACACAACTAATATACTATAATTACCATAATTATATCGATGAAATCTCGCTCTAAGAATAGCATTATATTCTGTACAACACCATAACCTATCGTGATTCTATTCAGTTGGATAACATAGAAACTAGCAAACGCTATTCTCATGTATTCCATATTCCCAAAAAAACATTTCCGTGAACAGAAAGAGACCACTACTTTACTTTTACGTACCCTTACGTACCGTAGTTCTTATTTTCGCAATTCCACGAAATCGTTTGTTATAATCGCTTATATTCACGATATAGGAGGTTGTAATCACAGCTTATGCCGCGTCTACATTTACGTAACATTTTACCGTGACAGTCTCAAAAGTGTGTGTCCGTCACGTATTCAGCTGAATGATAGCTGAGTTTAAATGAAACCATCGATCGACTGCTGGCCGCGTCAGCGCAACTCCAGTTCATGTGCTCATATGCTACAACTTGTTACGTCCACACTCAATATTTTGTCTTCATGTCACGCTATCGGGTCCGCTGATCACAAATCTGGACGCACCTTAAGATGCGCCATTTTATTTTTCACATCGACAAAAAATATCGACAAATACATCGTCCCCTCTCTACCCGCCCTATGCTCGCGGCTTAGGCCTCGGCATTTAGCGCGAACATTCATGATTGATAGCTGCTAATGACTGGCGGATTACCGTCCAATGTGCCGACCTACTTGTTCTTTGGACCCCTAGTGTTGGAGTACACGGAAATGTAATTAATTGACAAGGGATTTGTGTCTAAACTTGGAATGAAACAGTTACTAGTGTTATGTTGACGGGCGTTACAATAGTCTCATTTAATTAGGTACTTTTTTAAATATGCGCAAATCTCACCATACCCAGAATTCATTTCTTCGAATTGTTAATGATTATCAAACAACTAAGATTACAAAAAATTCTATTGAATTTTCGGCTTTACTGGCATACATTTAAAGTTTAAAATCAAAAGAAATAGAGTTCATTACAACGTTTCATTCGCTTTACATTTTAAACTTTAATTATTATAACAATACAGTTTAATATTCATTGGTATTTTTTGTAATCTCCATGGTTTGAATGGTAAACCTTTAGTGGAATCGTGGTCTAGAGATAAACTAAAGTGGTTATTTCAAGTTCAAACTGACTAAACGTATCGTTGGATCACGTTTTTAGTTGATTCGATCCCGTTTTTGGTGTGGTTTTTGTATTAGAAAAGTCTTGATTAGACAAAAAAACTGATGTTGCAATTGGTTGAGAAGAATCGGTGATATAAACAAACATAGGTTTTAAATCGTGGGTAGTCTACACAAGCGGGTTCGCAGGCTCCTGCTAGTTTAAAATACAAATACAATACATATACCTAATGCTCTTAAAAAGACATTGAAAGGAAGTGTGTGTATGTCATAAAAACATTACTCTTTAAGTAAACAACTTGCTATTCCTGTCAAATATTCATTTTAGTAAAATAAAGTGAAGTTGTAATGAACTTAACGATCTAATTTAAAAACAACATACATGGTCTGATGTGAAAATATGTCTTACGAGCACGAGCGAAGGGTGGTTTTAAGAATCATTTGGTCACTATAACCGGATACAAATTATTAAGATTAGTTAAGTGGGTCATAATGAGCAACATGTCATTACTTAGTTACGAGTATAAAGGATTTTATACGAATACCAAACTTCACTGTGCGAATACGTCATAATAAGCGGTTGGTCAATATAACCGGAGTCATTATAAACGGATTCGACTGAAATCTCTTACCTCTCAATCCCAGTGAGACGCGGGTGACGATATTTCTTCGAGAAGAGCAGACCACCTCCCCATGCAGCCTGTGTAGTAAAGAATACATAATTTCTTACTGCACTGATAGCTCAAAAACTCTCTTCACTACATAGTATAAAACAAAGTCGCGTTCTCTGTCCCTATGTCCCTTTGTATGTTTAAATCTTTGAAACTACGCAACGGATTTTGATGTGGTTTATTTTAATAGATAGAATGGTTAAAGAGGAAGGTTTATATGTATAAAATATTATGTTACGACCAACAGGTGCGGAGCAGGAATGAAAAATGTTGCAAAAACGGGATGACGCAGACGAAGTTGCGCGGGTCAGCTAGTATGGAATATTCTAGAATATTTACATATTAAAATCTATAATACTTACATCAACATGCATCCACAGGTCATACTTCTGGCAGATGTCGGCTATTTCCACCAGCGGGTCGAAGGCACCCAGCACCGTCGTGCCTGAAGTGGCGTTGACGAAGAACGGGACCTGGTTAAAAGACACACGTTTGAAATAGAATAGCGTTACTAGTAAGCCCCTCCCCTGTTATACCTCGGGGCACATATCTTGAACCCAAGAAACAAACTATCTATGAGTGAATATTTCCTTTGTCGCACCATTAAGTCTTGGAATGCCTTACCAGCTCACGTGTTAGGTACCTTATTCCTACAGGCTTAGGTCCTATGGGCGGAGCGTGAAAAAACATCAGATGAGGCGATCAAGCTGAGCGGTCACCATATCACTTACCATCAGGTATTCAGATCATAAGTTTCGTTATCTTTGACTGAAAAAATAATACAAAATGGCTTGTGGTTTCGAACCCACTCGTCCCCTATTAAAAAATATATATTCTAGGACAATCTACACAACGTCACCTAGACCCATGGTAAGCATAGCTTAATTAGCTTGTGTTACTAGAATGCGGATAAACATACATAGATACATTTTTCTTTTGTGAATACATACATAATATTATACATAGAAACACTCAGACCAATGCAGATTTTCATATTCAAGCACAAATATTTGCACTGAGCGGGAATCGAACCCACGCCTCCTGCGTAGTAGTCGCGTTCACTACCGTCACGCCACGGAGATCGTCATATTATTCGTACCCTGTACCCACTCGTCTCCTCATGACATAGAAATATATACCAGGGTAATAAAACCGTGTTAGAAGTGACTTACATTGCCTCTGTCCTTGTGGTACTTGACCAGCCTCTCCAGCTCCGTGGGGATCATGCGCCCGTGGTCGTCGGATGGCACGGCTATGCAGTAGTCGGTACCGAGCCCGCAGACTGACGCACAGGACTTCACTGAGTAGTGGCACTGGCAGGGCAATAGACGATAATCATCATGTGGAATAGTGGAATACTTCGACTGCTAAATCAGAGGTCACTGGTTCGATGTCGTATTCGAACCGACTAAAACGCACACTGTCTATGGGTCCTTGATTGCCGGGTGAGACTATACAAGACATATCTCTCGCACCCCGGGGACGTCTTTTTTGAGAGGACCCCCTTCCCTATGTGGAAACCATGGTGACCTCATGTAGCCCCCGGGCATTGGGAGACGCACTTAGAGCTGCCGACGCAACCTGCTTCTGCTAGGGTGACAGGCAGCCCCACTCGTCATCGCCAGGCCCGCGCTCATGGTATATGGAAGTCATGGTATCACTACGGAGCTGCCTTGCCGAAACTTTGATATTTCCGTGAAGTGACTGCCATCTGACCAGTCTACCGGCGATATCAAAGTGCTGTAGTTATCTTGCAGTCTTGTAGTTATTGGACTATCAGGGATCCATTCGAATTACCCATAAAACTGCCATATTTCTCGTTTGCGTTGCGATTATGTTCGTATTATCGTATCGCAAACGGGACCTACATATATACATGTATAACATGTTTTGAAGTAGTTACAGGGGAATTTCAATAAGTTAAGAATGGTCATCCATCCTATGCCTAGTAAGAATCCCTCGTAGGCATGATAAGCTTTATTCCTCAAACCTTACAAGTACACTCAAATTGAACTCATATTGATATGCTTTCTTTAAAAAAAAGTCTTTGCACAATTTAGCACTTATGATGAATTTCTAAGAAACTGTGCCTTCTACCCACTAACCTGGTCTGAAGTGAACATGACGAGTTGTCCCCCAATGGAGCTGAGTCCTTTATCCTTGTACTCCGGGAACTTGTGGTGACGAGCGGCCAGGAAAGCGTACAGGTTTGACACGGAACCACCTAGTGGAAGACGCAAGATAGAAATATAAAAATTTTGAACATGGGTCTAATAACCCAGAGAGCCTTGATGATAAGCTTTCCTACAAGCCACCTACTCCTACTTGCAGATTGACTGATGAGGTTCTGTCACTGGCAGATTACTTCATCAACCATTTTCGGGTTCTCAGTCAGTCTAGCTGTAGAGCACTGAATGTCACATTTCAATTCCATCAAAAACCAAGCGATTTGGTGACTCTTTCTTTCGACGCACCATATTTCTTGGAATTCTTTATCAGCTCACGTGTTTCCTTCTTCCTACAGTCCCAGGTCCTTTATGCGGGGCGTGTAAAAGCATCTAATGAGGCTGTCAAGCTGAGCGCACACCATTGTAAAATTTTTGGAGTCTGTAATGATGACCCCTTTTCTTGAGATTAGTGAGATATTGGTACTACCTTACCTGGAGCTAGAATAGAATCCCCAGTCTTCCAGCCGATCATAGCTCTCATCTTCTCCAGCACCACATTCTCCATCAAGATGAACACCGGTGCGATCTCGTAGGTGAACATGTTGGTGTTGGCAGCGGCCGTCAGCCACTCGCCCGCCAGGGAAATGATGTCCAGCCCGCAGGACAGCTGGTTGAAGAAGTGAGGGTGTCCTGGGGGAGATATCAGTGGTTTAATAGTTTGTTAATGGAGTAAGAATAGGGCTACTTCACGACCTCTTTAGCGTAGCGGTATAGCAGTTCGATTCCTGCTCAGTGCTAATATTGTGTATGCATAAATATGCATATTCGCATTGGTCTGAATGTTTCTATGTATATGTATGTCATCATTCTCTGAACCTTTTCCCAACTCAGTTGGGGTCGGCTTTCCAGTCGAACTGTGGCGGCTGAACTTCGATATTTTACGTGAAGCGACTGCCATCTGACCTCACAACCAATGATCCAATGACCAATGGCGATATCGAAGTTTCAAGTTAGACTGGTTGGACTTTTGAGGGTTCCAACTACCTGGAACGACTGCCATAGATGTTTGTATGGCAACCGGGACCGACGGCTTAACGTGCTCTCCGAGGCACGACCAGACCAGTGCAAACAGTCATATTCATGCATACAACTTTTTACACTGAACGGGAATCGAACCCGCGCCCCGTGCGTAGTAGGTGCGTGCCACGCCACGTATTAAGAAAAAAAGTATGTAAGTATGTTTATCCGCATTCTAGATCCCATAAAACAAGCTAGTTACACTATGGACTAACATTCTAGAAAGGTTACGTGTCATAGAAAATCATATTACACCTCTTCGTCTGACAGGCGGCTATACCTATCACCCTCAAGCTTGCTCATGGAGGACGGAGGTCAAATTGAATCGATCTTGTATCTTTTGTTTGATACAAAGCTACACGTATAATACGATAAGAATGAAGTTCTCTCGGGTGATTGCATCTGAAGTTGGGTACGGATGTAATATCACACGTCACTAGGCGGGCGATGGCGGCCGGCCGTTCCGGATATAGCTGTTTAAGGCTCTCCTGTTGTTGGATATTTTTGTATTATTGTGGGAAATTTCCGAACGTTATTTTGTTTTCTTTATTTTAGAACTAACGTCACATGTGGTTACACTTACAACATTGGTTACCCATTGCTCACTTTAAACGGTCGCGTTGCATGATATATTATGGGTAACGAAATCCGGGTGATAACGCGATCATATCGTAAATACAATAATTTACCTTTTGTTTTGCTTGACGTTTTGGCCAGGTTGCACTATCCGTGACCATGGTTAGTGCAATTTACTGCTGTATTTACCATATAATCGCGTTAACGCCCGGGTTTCCCTAACCATAGTTAGCATTGGTAGTTTTGCGTAAGCCACGGAAACCTATTTCCAAGATCAATAGCTTATAAAATTTAAAAAATCAAAATTTAAATATGATTTATTCTATAGATCACTTAACGGAACTTAGAAAACGTCAATATCAATAATATATTATAAGTTAGTGAGCAAATGGACCACCCCGGTTCGTAACACGGCCTCGGCCTAATAAGACTCAGGCAAGAAACTCAGCGGGTTTTTTTTGGTTATATACTAGCCCAGTCCAGATTACAATCTATATCTATGCTAAATTGCATTGCAGATCAGTTTAAATGTTTTAGCGTGATTGAGTAACAAACATTCATACATCCATGTAGCAGTTCAGAGGATAATTTGATTATCAAACAAGTCATTTTCCTCAAATATCAACTTGTTTGTTATTATACGTTTTTATGTTTATTCATAGTCCATTTTTTTAGGTAGTGAAATAAACGTAAACAATCTTAGTGTATCTTTTGCTTAAATATGTTTTGTTTACAACCTCAGGTTAAAAATGCTTTTTAGTTATGTGTTAATTTTGTTAATTATTCTAGTTTATTTGTTTAACACGTATTTTTATAAAAAGTTGCCACATTGTTTACCTTTTATTTAAACCTAAAGAAATAGAGTAGGTGTAGGTACTGACCAAAAGTGTACAATTGTATTTCATTTTATATCTATATTGATGTAAGCCACCAAATAACAAACACATAACTCTGCTCACCCCTCAAAAGAACCCATGTTTATGACACAGACATAAGTTTCAGATAAGAACGCCATAGAGTACCACTTTATCAGAAAAACATTTTTTGTACGACGAAGGCGGGCACAGATAAAAAATATGAATGACAGTCGCATCCCGTGGGACAGGGGAGTGAACGGAATGAACAGAACGACTTTGATAAACTGTGGCACAGATTAAATATATGTTATACAACTAGGTGTAGCTCGCAACTCCGCCCGCATTTAGGTAGGCATTCGGAAATATTCCTTCTATTAAGATAGTTTTTTCTTTATACCATTTAGGTGACAGGCAAGGACATGGCCCAACTGATGGGAAGCTGTTACTGAGGCCTAAGGGCGTGTGCAATACCACCCTGTAAGTACCTTGAAGGATCCCTGGTTGCCTGGGTAGGGAGTTCATTCTTCAGCTAGATTGAACTGCACAGTACGAACCCTTTCTAGTCAATTCTACCATTATTTTAATTATTTAAAACTAAAAATAGGTATAGAATTTATCACCTATAATAGAATAACCGCGGTAGCCTAGTGGTATGGGTAATGGACTGCTGAGACAAGGTCTCGGGTTCGATCCCAGGTTTACCATGGCACACACCAATGACTTTTCGATGCTTTTCGAAGTTATGTGTGTATTTATTGCAGGTTTATAAGTGCCCGGTTAATGGCAATAGGCTCGCCACCATTGGCACCTAAACATAAACTGGCGAAATGTGGGTGCTACCACCTCTGCCTAACCTTTCGGGGATACAGGCGTGAGTTTATGAGAGAATCTATCACCATTTTTGTAAATACATACTAAAATGGAAGGATAGAATGGATCTCTACTAAAACAGTAAACGTACGTTTTTTACGATTACCCTAAACACACAATAGATACCTCCCCTTCAAAAGCCGCTAATAAATTCCACCGCCTCTAAAGTGTCAATTGATAAACTGAAGCCAACAGGGGCGAAGTCCCACGGGCCGGTTTATCTCGCCCTACAGCCCCCAGCCCGCGCCCCCGGGGCTCAGAATTAAATCAAAACTGGCCGTGATGGTGTTTAAATTGTTTTTAAACAGATATCTTTTAGGATATATTTTTTATACCATTTTGGTGGCAGATAAGAATACGGCCCACCTGATGGGAAGCGGTCACCGTGGCCTATGGACGTTTGCAACACCAGAGGCGTCACACACGTGCTGCCTACCTTGAAGAAACCTTCTAATGCCCTTCTTGAAGAACCCCATATTGTAGTCGCTTGGGAAAACCACAGCAGGGAGCTCATTCCACAGGATATGAAGGTTTGTAAGAAAATATGTTGGAGTAGGGAGGGGAGAAGTCGGACCCACCAGTACCACTCACCCACGGTTTAACAATCTGAAGTATAGTAATAGCAAACATTACCTACTAATTGTCATAACTCAATAGCACTCCTGGGGGCCTAGACAAAATGCATTCGCTCGAAAGCTACCTTCGTCATCGCTCTGAAAATGTATGAAAGTGACATTTGTTGTCGGAATGTCATGTGATCCGATTCCGACAACAAATGTCATTCCCATACATTCTCAGAGCGATGGCGAAGGTAGCTTCGGAGCGAATGCATTTTGTCTAGGCCCTCTGGCCCCTGGGTCTCTAGATAAGTTTTTTTTTCTTACGTGCATTAGTTACGTTTATTTTTACGAGAAACTAGCAAACAAGGCGAGCTCCGTTTCGCCACCAGATGTGAAAAATGATTTTCCCGCTTTTCTGTTGAAAATTTTTCCGCATTTTCTTTGCTATAAACCTCACGGAGCCCGAGACCTTTCCAACGAATGCAAAACCGTGGAAATCGGTTCGTGCGTTCTGGAGTTATAGCGTCAGGAAGGAAAACATGCCTTATTTTTATATTGTAGATAAACACATTCAAACTGAATTGGCAGTCGTTCCCATAAAAGTCGTCAAACCAAAAGGAGATTACCCAGGGCATAAGGTGAAACCTGAACGAGGAATAGAACTGGGAACAACGATCAATGATGCATAGCCTAGTGGTATGGGTAATTGACGGCTGAGACAAGGTCTCGGGTTCGATCATCATCGGGTTTACCATGGCACACACCAATGACTTTACGATGCTTTTCGAAGTTATGTGTGTATTCATCGCAGATATATAAGTGTCCGGGTAAGCTCGCTTTGGGATCTAAATATAAACTGGCGAAATGTGGGTTCTAGCACCTATCTGGGTCCTACCTATCCGGGGAATCAGGCGTGGGTTTATGTAATATATGTGAAAGCTAGAGGGTTACACAATGTTCTTAAAATGAAATCCCAACAGACCCATTTGCCAACAATAGGGAGTTTTATACGTCAGAGTAATTGTATACTAATCCCTCGCATTACAACAGATGGGGTCGAACTGGTATACCGACGAAATCAGGTGCGGTGTAATACTTGGTTAATCCTCGCTCAGAGGGAGAGGAAAGATTTATATGAGTTTGTACTATGGAGGAATTTTTGAAGATTGGTTATACCATTGAGGTTGCAAATAAACAAATATTACCGAGGATACGATGGTTTGTGAATTATAATGTCACTTTGCACATTGTAATTATGTTCCTTTATTATATGCTACTTAGATGACAGACAAGCACACGGCCCACCTAATGGATAGTGGTAACCGTGGACTGTGGACATTTGCAATGTGTGTGAAGGGGTGGAGGGGTAAGGGTTAAGAGACTTTCTAAGCTGTTTTCCCGTGTCGATTCCTGGCAGAGTAGGGTAATCCCATCTCTTGCCGTAGGTGTCGTAAAAGGTGACTATAGAATAGGGTTGTTCTCCATACGACAACCCTTGACGGCCATAGGCTCACCCCTATTACATACATCGTACCAAATATCATACTTAGAGAAACGTGGGTGTCAAAACACCTCTGCCTACCTCTACAACCGTGATTATATGTATCTGACTCCTCAGATCACGTATCAATAGACATGTATAATCTCAAAATCAACAATATCAACTAAATATTCGTAGGGTGTCCACAATATGAATGCGGCACGCGACAGTCCTAATTCAGTTTGCCGCGTGCGGTCGCTGACGAGCTTATTCACTGGATATATCAGGTTTAATCTAGTTTTAGCTGGTGAGAAGCGGAGTGTATCGCAATTAGAGGTATTGTTATACGAAATCCGATACATATTCGATAGAAATTGTAAAACAAATACCGAGAATTTGACTTCTTAGAAGGCTTACATATCAATAATAAATGGGTGTTCATAACGTGGTCCGTGCGTTCGACCAAGTCATATTACGAATATCTTGTTTTTAAACGTACTGCTATTTAAACAGAGAAGGGATAGTTTTAATAACGCCATGATTTTGAGCATGTTTTGACGACCTAAATACGTCCACCGCGGCCGCTGCAACTAACTAACCGCTAACAGGCTGTTAGAAGTAATGGCTAAGGTGTTGGATATGTAAGTAGAAAGTCGCGTGTTCAAATTCCACGTAGTTTATGACTGACACTACGTGATTACACTTTTAATACAATCCGTTTAGCTTACCTAGTACTCGTTTCAAAAAAACATCAATATATTTCTATGAATAGAAGTAATTTTGTCTACATTTGCAAATCAATATTTTACTAATAAATTTTGTTTCCCGCATTCAATTGCCATCATACAGAAAAATCTCCAGATTCAGCTTAACATCCAAATATCTTCTAAAAAAACTTGTTGTCTAACTGGGTAATGGACTGCTGAGACGAGGTCTCGAGTTCGATCCCAGGTTTACCATGGCACACACCAATGACTTTTCGATGCTTTTCGAAGTTATGTGTGTATTTATCGCAGGTTTATAAGTGCCTCGGAGAGCACGTTAAGCCGTCGGTCCCGGTTGCCATACAAACATCTATGGCAGTCGTTACGGGTAGTTAGAGCCCTCAAAAGTCCAACCAGCCTAACTTGGAACTTCGATATCGCCATTGGTCATTAGACCATTGGTTGTGGAGGTCAGATGGCAGTCGCTTCACGAAAAAATATCGAAGTTCAGCCGCATCACAGTTAGACTGGAAAGCCGACCCCAACTGAGTTGGGAAAAAGGTTCAGGGAATGATGATGTCTAACTGGAAAATTAAATCTAAAATTTTACCTGGCATCAGACAGAGAGACAGACGTTTATTCTTTTATTTATGTATTCCATCATACTATATAATTACATACCACATATACACACCATGCATTTCTTAAAACACTGCTAATTTACCATAACAAACAGACTCTTTTATTAACTGTATTGATTTAAATAAAGCAATTTGATAAAAAAACACACTAAGGTTATTCACCCAAACCTATTCCATAAAATCCGCTCCGCAAAACATACTTGATCGTAATACGTCAGCCCTCAAGACCTCGCGGGTGTCCAAATCCTCATTTTAAATCCCCATTCGCCAGCTCTATAAAAATCAATCTATAACCTGAATCCTGATCAACAAAGGGATGTGGGGTAAGCACGGATGATCTATCAAACTATGTTAATACAGGGAACAATGCGTACAGGGGTGTGGTAGGGTGGCCAACAATGAAATCGTTATGAAGAATAGTGGTGTATTATTATATAATTTTTATTCGGAAGGACTGCGGTGTTGATTTGTTTTTGGTAATTTAGTAAGTATTAGCATTACAAAGTTATTCAGGTATTGTACCTACTCCGTACAAAGTAACTAATATGAGTGTTTTGAACCCATCTTTGCTTATTCGGTAACCGATAAACAGATGTTAGTATCTAAATAAATATGATATGTGAGTAATATTGAAATTAAATTTTAATATATCAATGTTAGGTGTTTGGTGTGTTTTAAAATATTATTTTCTGACTCGATTTATGAATTCAACTTGTAATAATTAGCTTTAATGTGGCATATATTTGATGTATTAGTGGTAGTTAATATTGAAAGTTCAGACTCCATATCTATACCCATACATTTCAATAGATTCCAATAGTAGGACGGCACATAATTCTTTCCTACAACCTGATGCCTATTTATCGTTAATTATTCTCCCAAGACTTTGCCGCAAAAGCCCCTAATTGATGTGCACCCTACTCTAAGCTCTGTAATCCTATGATTTGCGTGTTATTAGTGGCACTCCGCGGCGCATCCCATCACTATAGACTCTAAAAGCTTAGTGGAAAAGGGACTTACGTCATTATTTGTCGTTTTTATGGCCTATTTCGACACTTTATAGCTTTAGGTAAGCTTGTAATGGAATCTGGTGTTATTGTGGATGGGTGGCTTTAGTTTTAAAACTAAACATGAAAGAGAATTTTAATTTAGTAATAAGGCAATGAGTACTATATATTATGACATTGTTACAAGTGCCATGACTACGGCGCTTATTACATCACTCAGATGTGCACTCGTAGACCTACGAGTGCACATCTGAGTGATGTAATAAGCGCCGTAGTCATGTAAGTACCTGTACTTAAAACCACTAAGAAACAAGGTAAATATAATAATTGGTAAATATAGTAATAATAGTAGGGAGTGTTATAATAGTTACGATAATACCCATGACAATCTCAAATTACCGTCTATTTTTATAAGCATTACCACCATAGAATTGAAATTAAAAAATGACTAAGTTGAAATAACATATCTATTGGGGGAGGGAGGGGACTTACCACTCACCCACCACGGTTTAACAATTCCAACGATAACAATAGCAAATTATTACTAATTGTCATTGAATGGAATGTCAAACCGCACCCATCAGCAAAATGGATTACCACCAGGTCGTGTACCATCAAATGGAGTACCATCTATATCGTATCTTAAATGACTAACTATAAAATTTCACCGCTGGTAAGGTCCAAGCAGACAATAATTATAATAAAGTATATTATTTGTGCTAGTTTTGCAATAGATTATTACTTTTTGAAGTAGTTGGCATATTTATTTATCAAAGTGGTGACCAGAAGTGTCATAAAACGCCTATACTTCACTGACCAACTGAATAGGATACTAACCTCCTTTCGTTATCTAGAAACTTCCTCTTTTACCACACTCACTTCTACAGTACAGAGTACTAGTAGTCTACCAGCGATTACAAGACATTAAGCGTCGGTAGTTTAGTGCTTAAAGATCCGGCCTTACGATCGAGAGGTCCCGGGTTCGAATCCTGACCATAACACTACCGACGTGAACCCACTATTAACACAAGCCATTGAGCTTAGTTGTAGGAAATATTAGTAACTAGCTGTTGCCAGCGGCTCCACCCGCGTGGAGTTCTGATCCCGTTCCCGCTGCTCCATAAAAACCTTCGCGATTCATTTTTATATAATAAGATTACAGTTACTTTTGCTCCTTTAAAATAAATTTTCATCAACAAATCATCTAACAACCTTTCAAAAACAACTTCCCATCAATCCGAGTGTTTAAAACGTTCACATTCAGAAGCCGCTCCATCCATCAGATCAGGGCACAAGCGATCGTCTCACGCTCCGTGGAGCGCGTAATCTGAGAGTGGAATTGTGAGGGATCGACCTCCGGCTAGGGTGAGGTGTTTTAGAGTGCATCGTACAGCTCGGCTATAGAGGCTTTAGCTATGTTAAATAGTGATCTCTCTCAATTGATACGATAGGAAAATTATATAGCACTGTTTTTACAATACAAAATAATATAATTTCGTCGTTGTTGAGTTGAGTAAGAGAATAAGTTTCAATTTTTTTTTTCAATAAGAATAGTAGCAAGCAAATGTACTAATATTCTCTCTTACCCCTTCAACTAAGCCACCATGGCTTGTGTTAAAAGTGTGTTCGGTAGTGTACTTTTAACAAGACTTTCGAGAGCCAAATAACTTCACTTCACTAAAGGTACATCTGGTTTAAGCATCAGATTCTGGTGCAGTTGATTCTTGAGTTTAATCGTTGCCTGGTGTACATCGCCACAGTACGATAAGGCCGCCTTTGGAACATACCCTTATTATTAATTGTATCACATGTATCTAAGTATATAAGAAAGAGAATATACTACTTATACTTGAGTTTGGGGTTTTAGACGTTATTAATGCCCGTAAAAATCAATATAAACCAAATAATATGAAAACCGAGCTCCAAAAAGCACACTACGGTGCGCACTGTGCGGTATGAAAGGAGTTTCTTCCCGCGCACGCTCAAGCTGTGGAATGAGCTCCCTGCCGTGGTTTTCCCAAGCGACTACAATATGGGGTTCTTCAAGAAGGGCATTATAAGGTTTCTACAAGGTAGGCAACACGTGTGTGACGCCTCTGGTGTTGCAAACGTCCATAAGCCACGGTGACCGCTTCACATCAGGTGGGCCGTGTGCTTGTGTGCTTGTCTGTCACCTAAGTGGTATAAAAAAAAAAAGCAATTTTGAATGCACCCGGAATTGGCGCTTGAATTATGATGATCAATCAATCAATTTACTTATCTGAGTCCACTACTGGGCATACGTTACTCTCAATATGTGCCTATGCTCCTGATCCTCAAACAGTCTACACCCCATTGAGCACAGCCAAGATGCTGCAATATTATTTTGGGATCATAAAAAATATTAAAGATAATAATAAAAACACACAAATTAAATCGCGTCAAAGTCCATTTACATATCCATGTCAACTTAAAACACTGTCATATGTTATGAAATAGCTCTACGGAGTTTCTCATCTGTGTCTAACACGACAGCTTCCGACAACACCCGACGTCGCGTCACCGAGGCCCCCCCCCTCCCGGCCTCTCCCGCCGCGGCAAACAATTCAATTATGTCCGCAAATGTATCGGAATGATTGTTCCCCTACATGTAAAGGTATGCACACATTAGAGCTGGGAAAATTAAAAAGTAATAAGGACCCAATATCGAATAAGTGATAAGCTACAAATATAGTTACAACTAGCTGACCCGGCAAACCTTGTTTTGCCTTATAAATTATTTCTAGTTTCTGAAAAAATTTAAGGGTGAACAACCCTTATTACTTAGGGGTATGGAAAATAGATAGTAGCCGATTCTCAGACCTACTGAATACGCATATAAAATTTGGTAAAAATCAGTCAAGCCGTTTCGGAGGAGTACGGTAACTAACATTGTGACATGGAAATTTTATATATTAGATGAAGTGGGTAACTTACCATTTATAGAATATTTTTTCCATCTTCCGTCTACTACTAAGACTGATATTAATAGGTACAATTACTGATAATAATTATTGTTATTTATTGTTATTACTTTACGCAACCTGGGAATCAAACTCGTAGATTCACGATCACACGTAAACCTAAGTAAAAGCTTATGCCTGATCAGAGAGCTAATAAAACTCATTTCTATCAACTTGTCAGATTTCAATAGCTATCATAAAAACTGCATATTATTTCAATTCATTTGACATTTTAATACGATAACGCAGAAATAAGGAGACTGCTGCTCTATTTACGCTATTAATAAAAACTTTATGATTGCAACACATCGTTTAGAAAAAAAGTCCGTCTGATGATCGCCTTGTTTTGTGCGACAGAAACTAACTATCGATGCTTTTTGCCTTGCTCATTGCATTTTATATAATATGTGTAAAGATTCATCGTTTTTTGCCTACATAATCGAAAACATTGGACAATATCGTGAAAAATAAGATGTTAATAATTCTCCTAGCTTACAACCAGTCCGCACCAGTGTCCCCAGACCCTTGCCCCCGATCCTCGCGGTCGGCTGAGCGGAATGGCGCACAGTTATTCGTAATTGCGTTCCTTAGCGATTTGCTACACTTGCCGCGACCGCTCAAGTGGGCACCGACCCTATAGACGGTTGTATTTATTTTAAACAATTTAACAACAGAATTGGAATCTTTAATTAATTTGTGGAATGAGGTTTTTTTTATTTATATTAGACTTTTGATATTATATTTACTGTTGTCTGTGGAGATACATACATCAAATACTAGACCCTTTTCTGTAGCCCACAGAAACATATTCACTTTGTCCTTTACTCTGTTGAAATTCTCATGGATACCCCCCTTACAGCCAAAAGTATGACCTTGGGCCGTCAGTTACGAGGGTGAGGTAGGTCTTCATATTCCTCACACTCCGGCTAGCCCAAGGTCAGAGAAGGCCCTCTCGGGACTATTTTACCTATCTCATGTTCTAGCTAGTCTCGAAAACTTAGTTATTTACATTTTTACCGTGCACCTTGTCACTTTACTTTAATTACGTTCATTAATTTTATAAAACCCAACCAAGCCTAATTTACGTTATATTGGCAATCCACAACGTTACACCGTTCAATAACCCTTTTTTTATAGTGCACAAAATCCCCACGGATACCACCTCCACCAAAACCGGTGGAGGTGATTATGTCGGACTCGAACCGACCAAAACGCTAGCCGTCCATGGGTCCTTGATTGCCGGAGGTGAGATTATACAAGACATATCTCTCGCACCCCGGCAGACCCGGGGACATCTCTGTTGAGATGACCCTCTTCCCTAAATTGGGGAACCATGGTGTCCTCATCTAGCCCCTGGGTATTGGAAAGCTATAACCTGGATATTATCAAGTCAAGTGTGAATATATCTACGACTTACCAGTCTTGACCTGGTGCCGCAGCGTGATCTTGCAGTCCTCTAGCAGCTGCTTCAGCGGCAGTGGCTCGTCGTGGAGATCCAGGTCCAACATCTTCTGCATTTCCTCCGGCATCTTGAACTCCAAGATCTAGGTGAATAGAAAATTATATTAACACATATATCAATAACCCTTGTACTTCATACCGATATAATAAAAAAAACAAAATGTTTGCGAAATCAAATGTCCCTTAAGGCAGCCATTGACGCTACGACCATTTGGATTGGATGCATGGATTTCAATACCGTTGGAAATCCAAAGCTGGAAGACGTCCATTACTTTGGTATACATTTATCACTTTTTTATCGATTTTAGAACCACTCCATTTAGATCCTTGGATGTATCATCGATGGCTACCTTCAGGTAAATCTAAAAAAAACACTAAATAAACTGCTCTTAAAATATATGTTGCACTTTTAAGTTAGGATAAACTACCTACAATAAAGATTTTTATATTTCGTATGTAGTCTAAAAAAAGTTAACCAGTGTTGCCGCAAAAAATCTCAACTCGCCGTCACTCAAATAATCAATTTCGTTTATTCAGATTAGGCATATAAAGAACACTTATATGATTATTAAAACATAACCAACAATTTTATTGGTTAAAAATATTTAAGTTTGCCTGGCTTTCAAACATACTTAGGTACTGCCCGCAGATTCGGTGTCCAACCAACCTCGGTGGAGATGATCATGTCGGACTCGAACCGACTAAAACGCACGCCGTATATGACTCTTTGATTGCCGGAGAGGACCCTCTTCCCCTAAAGTGGGTAACCGTGGTGTCCTCTAGCCCCCGGATATGGGGAGACGCACTTTGCGTCGCTGTAGCAGCCTGCTTGTGCTAGAGTGACAAGCTGCTCCACCCGTCGGAGGTCATTCTGCGACCTCTGATGTCCGAGTCACAAATATACTTAGGCTTAGTTGCTTCAACTACCTGTTCAAATTTAACAGTAACAGTAACATTGATTCTAACGGTTCGGCTAAATGTGTTGCACCAGACTATTTAGTAGCTCGGTTAAATTTATTTTTTTGATAGAATTTGACGTTTGAGCGTGGCCGGTTACAGTTAGCGTCAAGTTATGACATCATTTTAACAATTGTCAAATGGTTCAACCTGTTTTATGGTACCGGGCTAGTTCTTCAACTGCACTGTTAATGTTAAAATATATATTATATCCTGGTGTTAGAAGAAGATTTGTTACCTTCTCATTGCGGTCGTTGACGGCGTGCACATAGTCCAGCAGTACGTCGATGACCCTCGCCAGGAACTCTCTGGTCTGAGCTTGAGAGTCTTCACGGTAAGGCAGGATCGCTGCAAGAAGACCGAACTTATGGAATCTGCAGTCCTAGAATCTAGCTGCTTTAAACTAGATTCTAGGACGAAGCTGAGGAGAATGGTGAAGACCAAAAAATACAGATAATGAAAGGAATAGTGATCTGTTGGAAGTCGTAACGTTTTATAATGAAATTCTAAAATATTTAGAAGACAAATAAACTTGGAATAAAATGGTTTAACTCTGGTGTTACTTAAACGAAAAAGGTTAATAAATAGATTAAGTAAACGCCTATTCATTAAAATATACCTAAACATAAAGGCATTATTACTAACATAAATAGAGTAAATAGAGTATGAATGTGACGCCCCTGGTGTTGCAAACGTCCATAGGTCACGGTAACCAATTTCCATCAGGTGGGCCGTGTGCTTGTCTACCACCTTTTTGGTATAAAAAATTAAACAGGTTTCACGGTTTATATTATACTATGTAATTTTCTTCCACCTAGGTTTTGTGTAAATTCATTTCAATCGATTATTTGCTTCAAATATGGTTACAGAGATTGTATCTTAAGAGAGAAAGAGATGTGTGGCACTTTTTATACCACTTAGGTGGCAGACAAACACACGGCCCACCTGATGGAGAGCGGGCACCGTGGCCTATGGACATTTGCAACACCAGAGGTGTTACACTCATGCTGTCTACCGTGTAGAAACCTTCTACAGTGGCGGATTTACCAGGAAGCAAAGGAAGCAATTGCTTGGGGCCCCGCTTGGAGAGGTGCCCCAAAATTTGAATTTTTTTAAAACGTATTTGAAAATTTAAAAAAAATTAAATATTTAAAAAAATTTTGAAATAACATTTTAAAGATGACGTTGACATTTTCAATTCCTCATTGCTCTAAAAGGATTTGAAGTTTTAAATTACGCGCGCGATTGGAAATTTTCACTGTTACGTCAAACAAGTGTACGGCAACGAGTCTGGTAAGACATTCGTTGAATTGTATCAAATCATTTTTAATGATGAATTGTTTTCTGCGTTTCCGAACGTTGAATGCCTCATCCGACTATTTCTAACACTGCCAATAACAAATAGTAGAACCCCATACTGTAGTCGCTTGGCAAAACCACGGCTCGTTCGTTCCACAGTTTGAGCGTGCGCGGAATGGAATTTGACAACCAAACATCATACTTAGCTTCAATAACTATAAACATTTTCTTAGAATCATCATTTCTTTCATAACCCTCACGCGCCGACGAAATTGCGCCGTTACACACATCTGTGCGCGTAACCCTCCCCCGCCGCGGGGTCTAGGGGGCACTGATTAAAAAGTCACTGCTTTTAATATCGCGCGCCCTCCGTCCAGGAATGTGTGGTGGTAGGGGAAACACACGTTCGAAATTTATAGGACAAGCTCATTAATATTCGTTGTAACTCATAACTCACTTAATTGTGAGAATATTACATGTTTTCCAAATTTTTTTGGCTGCTACATTTTTGGTTAGGAATTTATTTTCGGCACACCTATTTTTTGTAAAACGTATTATTTATGGCACGTCAATTTGACATCACCACGTCTGATGGTAGGTATTTTCCGTTAGTCCCCGCACGGACAGTGCGACATTTGATTTTTTGGCTACGTACCCATTCGACCTGCAAGACTCGACCCGCCTCATAAAAGTGTCCATTCGACCTCATTTTTAGTGCCCATTGGACCTTCTTCAAAATATGATAATAAATGTGCCCATTCGACCTCTTTTTCAGTGTCCGTTGGACCATCAACATTAAATCAAACAAAAAAAGGGTCCATTGGACCTGTTTTTGTAGTGCCTATTAGACCTTCAAAAAATATGTGTTCATTTATTATTCGTTCAATGTTATTTTAATAAGAAAAGGTACAGTTACGTAGAAAATAGTTAGTTGGAAGTCGAATAATTTATAAAACTTACATAGGTAAGTACTTACAAGTATATTATATAATATTTTGAAAACCATTGTGTACTAACAAACATACATAACTTTCAAAATGTTTACGTAAAAAAACAGTCTAACTTTGTTTTGGTTGCAGACGCATTGCGTCTAGAGTCAACTCTGGCTGGGCTCTAGGGCAGCGCAGTGATAGGTGAGTAGTAGAGAGACGCGGGGCGCGGAGTGAGGCCTAGAGAGAACTCAGACCAGCAGCGAAACGAAACGAGTGACCATTTGCATATTACGATTAGCTTACAATTAGATGAAGCGCTAAGTTGACATTTCTCTGTGTGCCGTGTGTGGTAAAAGTGTTATAATCAAAAAGCATACGGAAATAAGGAGAAGTTTGATATAGCTGGTAAGTATTAGGGCGGACACTGCGTTGAGTGGGCGTCTGCAATGGGCAGCCGTCGCCTGTCTAAAACCTCAAATCGGAACAATTGTAAGCCTGATCATGCTGGCAATGAATTAAAGAAAGAAACCAACAAGGGGAAAGTAGAGTCAAAAGAAGGGGTTCTGCCTGTACAAACCATGTATTATGAAGGCGTAAACCGATTGAAGGATATAGGTATTAACTTATTGACCCGGATTCCCTGATTTCAATAACGTGAAGCACGGACTATACACATATAATAGTCGCAGAAAAGAATTTGGCATCTGTAATAATATAAGACCAAAAACAGTAAATAATTTCAAAGTTTCTATGAAATACAACGACTTTTTAATGGCTGACTATCAGCAATGTGCCCGAAGAAGTGGTGTATTTTCATCAAAGGAAGCAAGAGAAAAAATATTATAAAATTTTTGAGTATAATCAAAATGGATGCATCGGTGACCAGTGTAACTATGGCAAAACTAGACAATGGACATGAACTAAATAATAAACGTAAACAGTATATTGAAAAAGACGAAAAAATTACATATATTCTGAAGCTGAAGCTCACCTTAGGGTAATATTGTTATTTTATTGTTTAGTACCACCGTATCGTTTAAGATCCTAATTTTAAGATGATACTGTGATTTTAATAACTTATCTGTGATCTATCTGTGATTTTTCATGCTTACATTAGGGCAATATTGTTGTTTTGACTACCTTAAGACAGATTTTAATATTTTCATTTGTGATTTTTATACCTAACAGCTGACCTGTTTTTGACGAGTTTTATATTGATATTTTAATTATACTCATAACATACGTTGTTATTTATATTTACAAACATGATCAACGAAAATAGGAATGAATAGGGAATTTAAAATATGTAATGAAAAGGGTTATTTGTAAACACTCTGTTTTAAGCGGTTATAATATAAGGATATAATATTATAGTAATATTTTCATTTGGAATAAAACATTGAAATTGTTATATTTTTGATTAAAATATTGATTATTACATTTTAGTTCAGGCACAACTAATAAATTAGTCCTGAGCAAAGACCTATGTAAGACACTTAACTGCACAAACATTATTATATACGCACCTTAATATATTACTTTATATAAGATAACTACTCATGCACAATGTAACAACGCACGATAGATTAAGAACTATGTAAAATATTGTACAATGATGAAATAAATTTGATTTGATTTGATTTGAAAAGTATTTTATTTTTGAAGTCTATCACTTTAGTGCGTGATTGTATTTTAACTTTTTCAAATGAAGATGAACAAATGAGGTCGAATGGAACTTGTTGTTTGACAGCGGGTCTAATGGGCACTAAAGTAATAATGAAATTCAAGATTGCGGGTCCAATTCTAATATGAAGGTCCAATGGATCATATTTATAGATGAGGTCGAATTTTGAGGGTCCAGTGGGTACGTAGCCGATTTTGGCTACGTACCCATTCGACCTGCAAGACTCGACCCGCCTCATAAAAGTGTCCATTCGACCTCATTTTTAGTGCCCATTGGACCTTCTTCAAAATATGATAATAAATGTGCCCATTCGACCTCTTTTTCAGTGTCCGTTGGACCATCAACATTAAATCAAACAAAAAAAGGGTCCATTGGACCTGTTTTTGTAGTGCCTATTAGACCTTCAAAAAATATGTGTTCATTTATTATTCGTTCAATGTTATTTTAATAAGAAAAGGTACAGTTACGTAGAAAATAGTTAGTTGGAAGTCGAATAATTTATAAAACTTACATAGGTAAGTACTTACAAGTATATTATATAATATTTTGAAAACCATTGTGTACTAACAAACATACATAACTTTCAAAATGTTTACGTAAAAAAACAGTCTAACTTTGTTTTGGTTGCAGACGCATTGCGTCTAGAGTCAACTCTGGCTGGGCTCTAGGGCAGCGCAGTGATAGGTGAGTAGTAGAGAGACGCGGGGCGCGGAGTGAGGCCTAGAGAGAACTCAGACCAGCAGCGAAACGAAACGAGTGACCATTTGCATATTACGATTAGCTTACAATTAGATGAAGCGCTAAGTTGACATTTCTCTGTGTGCCGTGTGTGGTAAAAGTGTTATAATCAAAAAGCATACGGAAATAAGGAGAAGTTTGATATAGCTGGTAAGTATTAGGGCGGACACTGCGTTGAGTGGGCGTCTGCAATGGGCAGCCGTCGCCTGTCTAAAACCTCAAATCGGAACAATTGTAAGCCTGATCATGCTGGCAATGAATTAAAGAAAGAAACCAACAAGGGGAAAGTAGAGTCAAAAGAAGGGGTTCTGCCTGTACAAACCATGTATTATGAAGGCGTAAACCGATTGAAGGATATAGGTATTAACTTATTGACCCGGATTCCCTGATTTCAATAACGTGAAGCACGGACTATACACATATAATAGTCGCAGAAAAGAATTTGGCATCTGTAATAATATAAGACCAAAAACAGTAAATAATTTCAAAGTTTCTATGAAATACAACGACTTTTTAATGGCTGACTATCAGCAATGTGCCCGAAGAAGTGGTGTATTTTCATCAAAGGAAGCAAGAGAAAAAATATTATAAAATTTTTGAGTATAATCAAAATGGATGCATCGGTGACCAGTGTAACTATGGCAAAACTAGACAATGGACATGAACTAAATAATAAACGTAAACAGTATATTGAAAAAGACGAAAAAATTACATATATTCTGAAGCTGAAGCTCACCTTAGGGTAATATTGTTATTTTATTGTTTAGTACCACCGTATCGTTTAAGATCCTAATTTTAAGATGATACTGTGATTTTAATAACTTATCTGTGATCTATCTGTGATTTTTCATGCTTACATTAGGGCAATATTGTTGTTTTGACTACCTTAAGACAGATTTTAATATTTTCATTTGTGATTTTTATACCTAACAGCTGACCTGTTTTTGACGAGTTTTATATTGATATTTTAATTATACTCATAACATACGTTGTTATTTATATTTACAAACATGATCAACGAAAATAGGAATGAATAGGGAATTTAAAATATGTAATGAAAAGGGTTATTTGTAAACACTCTGTTTTAAGCGGTTATAATATAAGGATATAATATTATAGTAATATTTTCATTTGGAATAAAACATTGAAATTGTTATATTTTTGATTAAAATATTGATTATTACATTTTAGTTCAGGCACAACTAATAAATTAGTCCTGAGCAAAGACCTATGTAAGACACTTAACTGCACAAACATTATTATATACGCACCTTAATATATTACTTTATATAAGATAACTACTCATGCACAATGTAACAACGCACGATAGATTAAGAACTATGTAAAATATTGTACAATGATGAAATAAATTTGATTTGATTTGATTTGAAAAGTATTTTATTTTTGAAGTCTATCACTTTAGTGCGTGATTGTATTTTAACTTTTTCAAATGAAGATGAACAAATGAGGTCGAATGGAACTTGTTGTTTGACAGCGGGTCTAATGGGCACTAAAGTAATAATGAAATTCAAGATTGCGGGTCCAATTCTAATATGAAGGTCCAATGGATCATATTTATAGATGAGGTCGAATTTTGAGGGTCCAGTGGGTACGTAGCCGATTTTTTGTAGCAGAGATGAAGAATTAAATAAATCTACATGTATTTTGATAATCCAGTAAAGATTTCAAAGCGTTTACTTACATTAACTAATACAGTCCTAATAACTATTCAGTTTACACATATTATTTTTATCCCATAATTTTCTTCATAAACATGGTCACTGTACAATTTCGTACAATATTGTTCGCTAAGCACAGATGTGTCTGATTTATATTGTAAACTTTGGTCACACTGATGCAGCTATAGCTGTTCAAATTTGATTTTTATTACATAGGAATAAGCTACAATATGTAGAAATACAGTCTTATTTATAGTCTTTTACCAAGATGACACATTTTTTTTTTGTAAATTTTTCTCATCCATGCTTAAATTTTTTTCGTCCATGCTTAAATCCTCATTGCATCAAAATTGTGTACTCTAGAACCTAGCCTAAGATAGCGAATAACGCTAGTTATCAGTTTAAAAAAAAATGTAATCGTAATTTTTTTATGTCAATATGTAGTGTACCCGAAGTACCTACTACCGGGGGCCTTCGGCTTCAAGAAGTTTAATCTAACATTCTGTATGTAGTATATGTGGTGATTTTATAGTCATTTCAAAAAATGATTTTCGATAGCAAAATCTTCGGGAAGTTTTAATTGGCCAAAACAATTTTTTTGTACTATATGTATGTGAATAATGTACAAGTAAAAAGATAAATGTATAGGACGTGTAAAAAAAATTTTTTTTTTCGCCAATTTAGTATTTTCAGACGATTTTGCTATTGAAAGTCGCTGAGTTTCTTGTCGGAATCTTCTCAGGTCGAGGCCGTGTTTCGAACCGGCGGTGGTCCATTTGCTCACTGATCTGTGAAATGTTGTTGATGTTGATGTTTTGTAAGTTCCGTTTACTGGTCTATACAGAATAAATGATTTTTGATTTGATTTGATACAATGGCCGATATCATGTTTTTCCGAAACGATTATAAAATCACCCAGTATTTTTATACAATTCTTATTTCGTTGTTTCAGATTTTGAATACGTTCGGCTTCGGAAGCGTTTCCCTAGCACCCTGTATACATATTTAGATCTGTACGTAGGGTATTGTTGTATAACCTATTGTGCGATGATCAGACAGGTTATTGTTTGTGTGAAGGATTGCTTGCCCCCTGCCCCCTGCCCCCGACTCGGATTGAAGATTAAAATGAGGGATTTCCGCTCCACGAAGTTAGAAGAATAATTCTCATGTTTTTGTTCTTATAGAGAAGAAAATGCGTCAAACTTGTACCTACCTAACTGCAGGGGTGGAAAACATAACATTTTTTATTCTACATTTATCGAATTGTAATAAATAATTGGGACGATGAGTACTTTTTTATCCATGAATATATCAATATAATAAACTGCTAAATTGAATTTTAACTTTTGTTTGGTTGACCGATAGCCGACATCCACGCGGGCGGAGCCGCGGGCAACATCTAGTATTTTTTTAATTGAAAAATAAAACTTATTATGTAATTATATCTCTCTCTATCAAGCGATAGGTAGTATTTGATCATCATTCTCTGAACCTTATCCCAACTCAGTTGGGGTCGGCTTTCCAGTTTAATTGTGATGCGGCCGAACTTCGATATTTTGCGTGAAGCGACTGCCATCTGACCTCCACAACCAATGGTACACTGACCAATATCGAAGTTCCAAGTTAGACTGGTTGGACTTTTGAGAACTCCATCTACCTGTAACGACTGCTTTAGATATTTGCATGGCAACCGGGACGACGGCTTAACGTGCTCTCCGAGGCACGACCAGACCAGTGCAAACAGTCATATTCATGCATACAACTTTTTGCGCTGAGCGAGGATCGAACCCGCACCCCGTGCGTAGCAGCAGCACTACCGTCACGCCACGGAGGGTGTATTTGAATGGGTTGAAAAATACTTGAAAATCCTACACTTGCCCACATCCTGCGAGTTCCCATCGCCCTACATCGAAACTCACTTAGAAGTGGTACAGATCTGTCTGCCCCCAGCATCCCGTTTACGCATCGCTGACGTTATCTGCACCCGTCAAACGCACCCGCCGCCACCCTCCCGGAGATGAGAGATCTGTTGATCTGTGTCATTTGATGTGTACGTGAACTATTTAGTAGAAAATTATTAATATTGTTTTTTTTATCTAGGACACGTGAATTTGACTACACCTCAACCGATGGTGAACTAAAAACAAAGTCCCAGGAAAGAGGGTTACCATTACAAACACGTACAGTGCTACAATGGTGGCGCTCAGCTTGACGGCCTCATCAGATTTTCACGCCCCGCTTAAAGGACCCGGGACTGTAGGAAGAAGGAAATACTAGTCTCTTTTGACTTTTTTTTATTATAGCACTAAATTGGTAAACAAGCACACGGCCTTCCTGATGTAAAGTGGTTATCGTGGACGTTTCCAACAGAAGTATCTGGGGGTAAAAAAGGGGTTATCCTACTTCAAGTTTCAAATAATTACTAGACTTCAAAGTATTTACTAAACTGACTGTCCGAATTAAAAATTGATATTGATTTAAGACCCCGGCTTTCATCTATAGGTACAGGTGGGGTGTTGAAATCGAAGGGAGGATAGGGGTAGTTGATATCATGACAAGTGACATATCTCTTCCTATAAATTATTTTTTGACAACCTCTGTGGCGTGGCTCTAGTGAACGTAAGGTGCGGCTTCGATTCCCGCTCAGTGCAAATATTTGTGTGCAATGAATATGAATATTTGCATTTGCCTGGGTGTTTCTATTTACTACAAAATTTACAAAAACTATATGTTTATACTCATTCTAGAACCCATAGCACAAGCTAGTTAAACTATGCTTACCATGGGTCTAGGTAGCGTTGTATACATTGTCCTAGAATATTTATATATATTAAATTTTCCACCTCAACAATCTTTAATGCGACTATCTTCATACTACTAACAGCTATAAAAGAATCCCAAACGTATCTGCCTGACCCCTCTATCTATGGGATTTAACATTACAATCTATTAAGAGCCACTTACGTCAGTTTCAGTTATAATTCACACTGCCAAGGCAATATCACCTCAACCTACATAGCATTAAAGTCCAATATTACTACTTGAAAACAAATTCCAACTACCCTCTTTATGTTACTAAATTTTTGAACCTTATGCTCCTTGATATAAAGTCTATTTTATCTTGTGGCAATAACAAAACGTTCTATTCACAGTAGGTATTTGCGAAGCATTACATCGCATTCCAGATGTTATATTTCGACAAAAATGTTTTGTACTTATTATCACACGAATGTGTACTTTATTGCTTTGGAATAAGAGTTGAATGGGGTGCAATATAGGTTTGTTGCGAGGGTGTGTTCTGACGTCATAAGCCGATTGTCAGTGACTGTGCTTTTAGATGGAGCGAAGTGTAAATATGAGTTAATGTTGTAAGCCTGTGCGTCTGTTTGTAACAGCTTCTCGAGTGCTTCAGAACTAATTTTTTTAAGGGATTTTATGACATGGTAACTAGGACCTTTATGTCAAGTCTTATTTTATTTTATAACACTTTATTCACTTATCTAGTTGGAATGATTGTTGATGATGATGGATGACGATGACGGATGATAGTTGCCCCAGTATAATAGCGGTGGAGACTTTACTAGAAGCTTTTCTAAGGGAGATTTTGACACCACGAAAAATCACAATTCACTACAATATTCCACTTTCCTACACTTGTGCGATTTGTTTAAGCTGTTGTGTCTAAAACTCCACCATTTTTACACATAAAAACTCGAATTTACACCAAATATAGAAAATGCAACACAGGAGCGTTATGACACTTTTCGCGTTCCCTCCAAAACTCCTTCAGAACTAAGGATACTTAAATTAATAGCGACTAGCGACAACTATATGCTAGAATATATAGATTTTTTTAAAGATGACTGTTCTGAGGTCTTAGGTAAACGTTCCTGGAGCCATAGGCCTAAGGTAGTATACTTGGTACACTACATATTGGCATTATAAATTACGATTAGGTAATGCTGACACACAGTGACCACTCTATAAAACAAAAAGAATTGTTATGTTGTGTAATTAACATAACATAGACAGTACTAATTATTATTCTTAATAGGTGGCGCGCCTATTGCCGTTAACCGGACACTTATAACATACACTTATAAACCTGCGATAAATACACACATAACTTCAAAAAGCATCGTTAATTGTTAGAATTGTTATGTTGTGTAATTCAGCTTTCAATATTTGACCTTCACAAACAAACATACAAATAGAATAAAGACTTCGAGAGTATTGTCAGCCCCAAGCAGTGAAATAATACAACTCTATATCATTTCAATTAGTAGGAGGGTCTGTGGGGCCCCGCGAGCAGTAAATACCCATAGATGAGACAAGTTGATCCGCGGCCCGAGTGCGTAATGATGGAGAATTAGGTGGAAGCCCTTATTTGTAAGAACACTGGGTTGAGCCACGGTGATAAAAGTATGGAGTGGTTTTTTTTACATTAAGGCTTAGTGCACCACCTACCTGTTAAAGTTAAGGTTTCCGTCAACAGTAACAGTCAAAGAATCAATTTCATTTATTCAGTTTAAGCACATAAAGAGCACTTATGAACGTCAAAGTTTTACAATAATTATGTACCTACATTTGTCAAAAATATTATATTTTATAATAAATAAAATACTTAGTAAATAAATCATTTGAAAATGTTTCTTTCGCTGGTTCGGTAGTTAAATCTCCTGAGAAGAGACCAGCAAGAAACTCAGGTAGATTATCGTATATAGTAACATTGATTCTAATAGGTTGGCTAAATGTATTGCACCAGAGTATTTAGCAGCTCGGTTAAAATTATCTTTTTGATTGAATTTGACGTTTGAGCGTGGCCGGTTACAGTTAGCGTCAAGTTATGACGTCATTTTAACAATTGTCAAATGGTGCAACCTGTTTTATAGCTGACCGGTATTTTAAATAACCTGTTAATGTTAAAGTACGATCACGCGACCAGGCTAATACTTTTTAATGCGATTTTGAAGCATCGACAGCATAGAAAATCTCTTAACCTTGCATGCATCGCAAAATGTACTGGTCAAGTATTTCATTAACTGATATAATATTTTTATATGGTCAAGAACTTATGCGCGTCTTTTGGGATTTTAAAACGCTAATAGCATCAGTAGCTTAGTGATTAAGGAGTCGGCCTTACAATGGAGAGGTCCCGGGTTCGAATCCTAGCCATTACCGATGTGATCCCTCTCCTAACACAAGCCATTGAGCTTAGCTGCAGGGGGTTAGGGGTAATATTAGTAATTTCGGTTGCAAATATTCTTTAAAAAAAGACTTAGTTTTTTTGTGGGTTTGAGTATTTGTATTTATTTACATATTTTGGTAGGTGTATGTAGTAGGTATATCGTTCCATAGCGGCCTTTAGAAACTAATGGTATAATATATAAGGTTATCATAGCTGTGTAAACCGCGATCACTAATATACAGTATGGAAATTTATTTATAAAAAAGTCCTATAACAATTAGTGATATTCTCTATGGCTATCGTTGAGATTGTTAAACCGAGGGTGAGTGGTCCCTCCTCCACTATATTCTCTCCTTAAAAAAGTCCATCTCTATACTTATGATCCCACTCACACAAAAATAAGTAAAACCAAAAAAATATTCTATTTCACTCTGAATCCCTTAAACCCAATAGTCTATCAACTGTACCAAGAAACGTGGGCCCCCTGACGTCACTATGGGTTTTAGTATCAAGATATTTGTATAGATGGCTCCACTATCGTTATAAATAGCTGGATTTTGGTGACGGTTACTCGCGAGGGATATTTTCGAGCTAATTTGTTTTGGTGGAAAAGAAACTGTGATTTGGTATAAATACCGTGATAGCCTAGTGGTATGGGTGATGGACTGCTGAGACGAGGTCTCGGGTTCGATCCCAGGTTTCAGGCACACACCAATGACTTTTCGATGCTTTTCGAAGTTATGTGTATATTTATCGCAGGTTTATAAGTGCCCGGTGAATGGCAATAGGCTCGCCACCTATTACATTGGGACCTAAACATAAACTGGCGAAATGTGGGTGCTAGTACCTCTGCCTACCCTTTCGGCGATATAGGCGTGAGTTTATGTTATGTTATATTTTTCAATCAATTAATCATTCATTTGTTTCAAACAACAACACAACGTATTTTAAAAATGTTTGCAAAACCAGAGGCTTTATGCTGCCGACCATGTATAGGGGTGGAGGGGCGGGGGTTGAAGGGTGAAGTGTGAAGGTTAAGAGAGTCTCTGTGCTGTCAGTGCAGAAGACAAAGCAAAGTGTCTCGGTCTTCTCACTGACAACACAAAACCTCTTCAGTGAGCTTTGACTACCCTACTCACCGGCAGAAACACAACATAAGGTTATTAATAACCGCAGTATTCTGTAGGGCGGAGGTAGGTACTTCCCCAGTCGGACTGCCATCTTCATCAACATTACAGCCATAGGACGTCCACTGCTGAACATAGGCCTCACCCATCGACCTGTAGCACTAGCATGAACTCCTATCGAATTCGTAATGTAAAGGTTTCGAGAGAATGGAGCATTGTGATTAGCAGTCTGCCTCTTGTGAACCTGTGTGCGTGTGTAGCCCGCCAATCGCAATGCTGCGTTCTGTCGATACCTTTACATTACAAATTCGATAGTATTTCGTGCTAAGGCTACTGTTCCTGCCATCTTAGTGGTTCTAAACATATATCTTCAGTAGGATAATATTTGGCAAACAAAATAAACGTAAAGGAATTCATTATTTTCGTTTTAACCCTCGCATCAGTGACGTGTGCTAAATCTAGGGTTGTCAACCGTACAGTTGCAGAAGTTATTAAATCACACGTGTCAAACTTACAGGGTTTAATAGGATTATTAAATCGGTACAGTTGTGTAAGTGGAAGTGTGATATAGTCGGTGCACGCCTGTCATTGGTGTGCATATTTACGCAACAAAGGATAAATTCGACAATATGAACCTTATTGTAAGAATATATCTAAACATTTTCGTAAATATTCAAGCTTATTCGATCCAAAGTATGGTACGCCATAAATGCTTTTTTTATCCATAGCAAAGTAATCGCTGTTTTGACCGGTTGAAAAAAAAGGGGGGGGTCTATCCGGGTCCTTTAAGAGGGGCGTGAAAAAACATCTGATGAGGCCGTCAAGCTGAGCGCCACCATTGTAGCACTGAACGTGTTTGCAATGGTGACCCTCTTTCATGAGACTTTGCCTTCAGCTTAACATCAGTCGAGGTGAAGTCAATTGACGTGCCATAAATAATAAAATAAAAAAAAATACTTTGTTGTTCTCTGCACCGCCTATAAGGTTGACTGGTAAGAGAATGCTTTAATAGTTAAATAAAAAAGAAAAATAATTTAATAAAAGCCCTACTGAACATGTGGTATCCCTAACTCTAACCCGCTTCACCGGGGCACATTCGTCCCGTTGGCATCCCGGGAATGCCCCCTCCGATTAGTTGCAATACCGTACGTCAGTGCAGCGCGGGCGCAGCTGCGAGTGTGGCCAGCGTCAGGAATTTAATTACAGCTCCCTCGACGCGTATGTTTTGTAATTAATTGAGGGCTTGTTGGTTTTTTAAGTATACGATGTAATGTTGTAGTTTGTGTTTCAGTTGTACAGAAGGATTATACGAGTAATATACGTCATTTTTTACATAATATAACATAAACTCACGACTTTATCCCCGAAGGGGTAGGCAGTTGTATGGGTTAACAATCTTTTAAAGAAGGTTACAGAAAGCATTGTCTTACTACCGCCTTGACCGGACAATGAGCCCTTTTCATGTGTCATCATGGGTCATTTCACCCATTTCTCCAGTATAAGACTAATAATAAGGACAGCCTCTAAAGCGTGGTGATAGTGAACACAAGGTTGGCATGGCTATCTGTACTGGTTGAGTCGTGAGCATGTTAAGCCGTCAGTCCCGGTTGCCATACAAACATCTATAGATTACGGGTAGTTGAAGCCCTCAGAAGTCCGACTAGCCTAACTACAGAACTTCGATATCGTCAATTTGGTTGTGGAGGTCAGTTAGACAACCAATCGGCAACTCTCAAAACGCATCGGCATTATAGCGGATCCGGCGAAATTGGAGAAAGTGGAGTTAACGAAACTGCATTTTTTTTCTATTTGCCCCATTACGAACGGCCGGTGTGAAAATCCGACTCGAACTTAACTAGTTTTGATAACACCTTCAACCACCATCTACAAAGTAACAGGAAATGTAACAGTTTCACAGATGATCTACCCCTATGACTCGTGTGGGGGGTAGGCGTCATCTCCGGTCCGGAAGCATCCCTATCTAGGGGTGCGACAGATAAGGGACGCGTGCGGTGTTAAATTATAACGAGTTTGTTGACTGTGATCCACCAGTCGGACTGATAGAACAAAAAATCTGCTTCGTCTGATCAGTCGAACGAAGGGGGGGGGGGTTATGGGGTTGGTCGGACCAAGCGGTCATAACCCAACTGATGTTCGCCGTTCATAGAAAAACTGTTGCCTGTTGTTGTAACATTTTTACCTTCTGGGGAACGAAACCATAAAAAGTGATTTAACTAGATATTTACGGGTGCGACTGCCATCTGATCTCCTTAGTTCTAACCAGCACGAGTGTACACTCCTGGTGAGACAAACATCCATAGACCATGGTAACCACTTTCCATCTAGTGGGCTGTGTCTTACATAACTTAACATAACATAAACTCACGCCTTTATCCCCGAAGGGGTAGGCAGAGGTGCTAGCACTCACATTTCGCCAGTTTATGTTTAGGTCCCAATGTAATAGGTGGCGAGCCTATTGCCATTAACCGGGCACTTATAAACCTGCGATAAATACACACATAACTTCGAAAAGCATCGAAAAGTCATTGGTGTGTGCCGTGGCAAATCTGGGATCGAACTCGAGACAGCAGTCAAGTCATACCACTAGGCTACCGCGGTAGATGTTAAGTGGTATAAAAAATCGTACGTAAATAAAGGTACGATTATACTTTGATTACTCAATGCCTGCAATACCTTTTACTTCTATTTTTCGTATTTCACACCTAAAACACATTAATTAATCTTGTGACTCGCTCGTTATGTGTAAAGTGACGTCATCACATAACAATTAATTAAACTGTAAAGTTAAAAGTGGTGTTAAGAGTTAAACCATGTTGTAGAGAAGTAATTGATGACTGTAGGGATTAGTTCGTTCATTTGTTCGGATTGGTGAAGTTATTGTGTAGAAGGGATTAATGACTACATCTTGTATTATTAGGTTGAAGATAATACGTTAATATTTTTGTCTTTGCTGTAAAAAATAGCACTCTAAAATACATTATTTTAAGTAAGTCTAAAGTCTTTATCTTAAGTAAGTCCAAAAATACAATATTTTAACATCCCGAAGTAGATGAAAATATAAATAACGGTAATGAGTCCAAATTTAAAACTTTTTAGACCTACAATCCTACCTACATACATACATATGCACACGCCCGTAATCACTGAAGGGGTAAGCAGAGGTGTATTAAACACCCACATTTCGCCAACTATGATTTTCGGTCCCACGTCATAGGGAGTCATAGGGATATTTGAAAAAAAAATGGGTATGCCGAAAATAATTCTTAAAAATGTTGCAGCTAAATAAATTTGGAAAAAAAATTTGACACGATTCCTTGCTATGCGGTGTAAATCGCAAGGAAATTATTACATGCTTAGCCGCACTCTTATTATATTAACTTTTTAGATTCCTTATTTTTCAAATTACTTTTATTATGAACCATACACGTGTAACACAACACAGACTGAAATAAATGCGATATTCTCTTGCTCCACGCGCTAAGAAGGCATGACGTCATTCTATTCTAACGATTTTATACAGAGCGTTTTCATGCGGCTCGAAAACTTAGACTTTCAAAATCAAATATCTTTAAAACTATTTGTTGGAAGAGAATTTCACTTTACCCTTTCATTATATCTTTATATATAAATATGAATTGCTGTTCGTTAGTCTCGCTAAAACTCGAGAACGGCTGGACCGATTTGGCTAGCGTTGGTCTTGAATTATTTGTGGGAGTCCAGAGAAGATTTAAAAGGTGAATAAATATGAAAATGCTCGAAACGGGGTAAGAAGTCCACGCGGGCGGAGCCGCGGGCAACAGCTACTTATAATTATAAAAACAGACCATAAAGAAGTTTATGCTACGACGTAGATCGTGCTACGTCGTAGAATACGCTACGGCTTAGCATATGACTAATTATTTTCATCAAATTACTTATAACTTAAGTTACTATAAGCAAGTGGTTATCGCCAATAGGTTGTGAAGGTCAGATTGCAGTCGCTCCACGGAAAATATCGAAATTCAGCAGTGACTCAGTAAGACTGGAAAAGCAGACCCTGGATTCTGAGGTGAAAACTTGGGATTGGACCGGGGCTAACGAAAGGATGATGATGATGATGATTAAGCAGGTACTCACAGTCATAGTAGAGGTTGCCGACGGCGGATGTCAGCTTGGGAGTGCCCTGTCCTGATAGCGACGCCATTCTCTCGCCCTGTACACAAATATATCCATTAAGAAAAGATTATACATACACATAAATATAATATCTGTAATATGGATGAACGCAAAAGAATTGCAATTAGCTTATCTACCTATCTATACTAATAATATAGTTTAAGGGTTTGTTTGTTTGAATGTAGGCACTGTTCTATAGAACTACTTGAGCAATTTTGAAATGTCTTTCTGCATTTGATAGATTAATTTGTGTAACTGTTTTAAACAAATAAAGAAATAAAACCTTAGTCTGTAATTGACATCGTACAATAGATTCTAGAAGCCAAAAGCATCTGATGAGGCAGTCAAGCTGAGCTTACCATCAGGCGAGGTAAAGTTATATCATAACATAACATAACTCACGCCTGTATCCCCGAAGGGGTAGGCAGAGGTGCTAGCACCCACATTTCGCCAGTTTATGTCCCAATGTAATAGGTGGCGAGCCTATTGCCATTAACCGTGCACTTATAAAAGTCACACACATAACTTCGAAAAGCATCGAAAAATCATTAGTGTGAGCCTTGGTTAAACCTGGGATCGAACCCGAGACTTAATCTCAGCAGTCCATTACCTATACCACTAGGCTACCGCGGTTATAAAGCGCTAAAGTTACGCGGTAAAGTTATATCAACGAGTGCTATATAAAAAATAGATTTAAAAAGTTGAGATAAGCGGGCTTGAGATAATCACAGATAACACTAAGACAATATCTATCAGTTAAGTTATAAGGTCTTGGTGGACAAGCCAATCTCAGCAGCAAGCCGTTACACCAGCTAATTGACGTACAGGCTTTTAGCTCGGGGTTAGAAGGTCAGATGGCAGTTATGGACTTGCGTTTCTCCTGTTACACTTGTAAGTATTTATGAGACTTATTCAAGCGATATCAATTCTTTTCATGCAAGGACTCACAAGGTAGCAGTTATACCATAAATAAATTATATAGTACCTAACGATATTCGTTACTCAAAAAGCGCGCTAAAATAATGTCATTTTTATAGTAATAGACAAAGATTTTTTTTTAAGTTAAAGTAACACGTATATGACAATCCTATAAGCAATTAACAATAAACTTTATTTTAACACTAAGATATCATGACACTCAATTAAATAATAAAATTAATTCTAATCATAATTAGAAATAAAATACAAACATGCTCAAAAATCTACGCCAATACCATGCAATAATTAAAAAAAGAATCAGCATTCAATAAAGAACAAAGAGTATGAATCCAATATGGCGGATAAAACAAGATGGCGGCTAATATGATCATTTCAACGAACCAACTGTATATGCTCAGCTATTTGCTTGCAGTAGGAAAAAAAGCCGTCCAAACTCAGCTTTGACATAACTAGAAACTTCTAGAAAGTTCTGTGAACAGAAAGAAATAGATCGTTAATGATTCTGACAGGGCGCCATCTTTAAAAAATAAAATTTTCATTGTAAGTCAAATTCCACACATATTAATATTAATAATCACTTTAAGCTATATATCAAAAGTGATTTATAATAAAATAAATTTATTTTAATTTCTATTACGTCATCAAAAGACAGCAATGAAAGATGTGTCTAAAAATAAATATAAAATCAATACACATCTACTCTATGAACGAACGATTTTTTTTAATTTAGTCTACATACCTTAGTTCTGTCACCGAGTAGCACTACTTATAACAAATATTTTTCGTCGAAAAACAAATTAAAATGTGACGTTGAGAAAAAATATAGCTGAAGTCTGAATTAGAATTTCTCATAAATGAAGACTTGAGATATTTTTTTTATAAATTAGAACTGAACACACGCTGTTGTTCAGTCAGGAGATCAGACAGACTGAAATGAGGTTTTCTGGGGCTAGCTTTTCAGGGGTTGGCGCATGCGTCCTAGAAAGGTCGTAGGGGGGTGACATTTAGGCTGTTGGGGGATGAGGGACCTGGTCAATAACGGTAACCAGGTCATTGGTGGGCGTCGCCGGTTTTCTGGTGTTGGCAGAATTGTAATTTTACGGTTGGCCGAGTAAGAGATTTCACATGAAATTTGAGACGAAGACGAATTACTAATTTATTTGGTGTTAAGACTTACTTAATATCCTTAGGCCTTATTTGTTAACGAGTTGGCCTTAAAGTCGAGTGGTCCCGGGTATGAATCCCTGCCATTGCAATAACGAAGTGAACTGACTAACATAAACAATTAAGCTTCAAGAAGAATGTTAATTGTTTGGTATATTCAAAATCATAAATCATTTATTCTGTATAGACCATTAAACGGCACTCATAAAACGTCAATATTAACAATATTATTAATTAAAAAAACCGCGGTAGCCTAGTGGTATGGGTAATGGACTGCTGAGACGAGGTCTCGGGTTCGATTCCAGGTTTACCATGGCACACACCAATGACTTCGATGCTTTTCGAAGTTATATGTGTATATGTCACAGGTTTATAAGTGTGCTATTACATTGGGACCTAAATATAAATTGGCGAAATGTGGGTGCTAGCACCTCTGCCTACCCCTTCGGGGATATAAGCGTGATATTATAAAAAAAATAATAATTACGAGGTCTCGGATTCGATCCCAGAGTTTATGTTATGTTATGTTATTAATGGCGGATGAGGTTCTGGCACAAGCTTTGTTATCAGGAGAGGCACCAGTTACTCTACATATAAGCCAAAACGAAAGATACAGAAGGAGTAAACAGATTGGAGTTCCAATAAGTCATCATTCTCTGAGCCTATTCCCAACTCAGTTGGGGTCGGCTTTCTAGTCTAACTAAATGCGGCTGAACTTCGATATTTTCCGTGAAGCGACTACCATCGGACCTCCACAACCAATTTGATGATGAGGTTCTGTAGTTATGGAGCTTACTAATTTACTGAATAAAACTTACTTATTGGAGCTTCAATAAATAAGCTTCAAAATATATATTTAACCGAGATTTTACGTCCTATACTCTTTCAATCTTCGATTGAATACATTCATATGAAGGCTACACGGTTTGCCATTACTTTCTATGACAATTAGTAATATTTTGCTTTTGCTATCGTTGGGATTTTAAACTGTGGGTGAGTGGTGGGTCGTCCCCCGAATAATATATTTTTATTACCCTTAGAAATATCCCTATACAATATTCCTCTATGTATAATTTGTATGTATTTACGTAAAAAAAAGTATGTTTATCCGCATCCTAGGTCCCAAGCCCATCATGACACAAGCTATTTAAACTATGCTTACCATGGGTATAGGTGGCGTTGTGTAGATAGTCATAGAATATTTATTCCTAATTATAATGAATTTTCGCCATGTAACGCCAACTTCAATATGTTATTTTTCGCACCATTTTCATGTGACTGTACTCTGTACGAACTTTTACCTCACTGGCAGAGTACAAAAAGTAAACGTTAATGGCACCGATTCTTCTGGCGCCCCGCTAGTAATGGGAGTACCCCAAGGCTCGATATTAGGACCCCTTTTGTTCCTGATATATGTAAACGACCTTCCATACTTCATTGAAAATCTTTGTGAAATAGTATTATTTGCTGATGACACTTCATTAATTTTTAAAACTGACAGACAAAAAGTAATACTTGACGATGTGAATAATACCCTTTCTGTAATATTGCATTGGTTCACGAGTAATAACCTGCTACTTAATGCCAAAAAAACAAAATGTGTAAAATTTACGATGCCAAATGTAAGACATATAGACTCAAACATTATAATGAATAATGAAACTGTGGAAATAGTCAATACCACAGTTTTTCTTGGCATCACACTAGATAATAAACTACAATGGGGTTCTCATATCACAGCCTTAGCAGGAAGACTTAGCTCAGCTGCCTATGCGGTTAGAAAGATAAGGTCACTAACTGACGAGAAAACGGCACGATTAGTTTATTTCAGTTACTTTCATAGCGTTATGTCATATGGTCTGCTGCTGTGGGGCTCAGCTGCCGATATTGCAACCATATTTATATTACAGAAACGAGCTATACGAGCAATCTATTGCCTCGGACCCCGTGACTCGCTGAAAGAACTGTTTAAAGAAATTAATATTTTAACAGTTGCCTCACAATATATTTACGACAACGCCTTATATGTAAGGAAGAACCTAGACCTCTTCCAAAAAAAAATCAGACTTTCACAACTTGAATACGCGAAATAAAAATAAACTGGCGATACCGAAACTAAGGCTTCATAAAGTCAGTAATTCGTTTGTGGGCAAATGTATAAAAATATATAATAAAATTCCTCAGGATTTGGCTGACCTGCCACTTGATAAGTTTAAAATAGAATTGAAAAGATTTTTAATTAAAAAAAGCTATTATAAAGTAGACGAATATCTTGATGATAAAAATGCGTGGTCATAATAATCTCTTGCTCTTGCACCCAGTTATTATAAATAAACAACTAAATATTAAAAAGAATAACGATAATCTACCTGAGTTTCTTGCTGGTCTCTTCTCAGGAGATTTAACTACCGAACCAGCGAAAGAATCATTTTCTAATGATTTATTTACTAAGTATCCTAATTTATTATGAATTATAATATTTTTGACAAATGTAGGTACATAATTATTGTAAAACTTTGACATTCATAAGTGCTCTTTATGTGCCTAAACTGAATAAATGAAATTGATTCTTTGATTCTTTGATTCTTTAAGGCGAGGGAATTGACGTCTTAAACTAAAAATTGGAAGGTGCTTACTTACGACATTTGCACAATCGCGAGTGGGTTTAGAACCCCCTTAATATCTTACTCTACTAAGGTAGTTGAAACAGAATTTGAACTTTCAACCTTTTCACAACTGCAACATTTTGCTTACAAACTCGCCAAGCTTTTCCGCCCACTACAATACGCCTACACTTAGTTTATTTTTATAACAAAAACCAGATATGTTAGAGTCGTACTCGCGTACGAATGGTTCCGTATAGCCCTATTAAAATCACGTATGTTTTCAGTATACCGCGGTAGCCTAGTGGTATGGGTAATGGACTACTGGGACGAGGTCTCGGGTTCGATCCCAGGTTTACCATGGCACACACCAATGACTTTTCGATGCTTTTCGAAGTTATGTGTATTTATCGGAAGTTTGGCCAGCCTCTGCACCAAGAACGATCCGGAGTGGGAGTCACCAGTGGCCTCTATGAGCCTCTGCCCAATCGCCTTTACAAGGCTTTTGGCCTCTTTGCCCCAGCTTCCCAGGGTTTCCACCGCTATTGGCACGAAGTGAATTTGGATTTTGTATGTAACTGGATTCATTGATATGATTATTGTTTTGTATTGTTTCTATTTTAACTATTTAATTGCATGCCTATTTTGGTAGAATATGGCGAAACTATCTACCTACTGTAATATACAGGGTGGAATTTTGTAATGCCACCTGAAAGGAAAGTACTTTCATTAAATTTATGAAGTTTGTTAGAGAGTTTTCATCCTTAATTTAGCCTAACGATCGATGCAATAAAAGTACAAGGTGCAACTTTTACAGATTTTAGTCGGTTCGATTACTGGGTGCGGCAAGCGAATTTTTAAATTTTTTCAGCTTTATTTCTTTTCAAATATAAAGGTATGTTTCCTTTGAGTAATTTTTCTATCTACAGTATTAAGAGTACTTCACCTTCAGGTGGCATTACAAAATTCCACCTTGTATAACCTCATGTAACCCATATTTGCTAGGAATAAATGAATTTGAATTAGAATTTGAAAGAATTTAGCAATAAAAAAACACTGCCACCATTTTAAATGTAGAAACAAAATCAATCAATATTATCTCCCACCAAAAACAATTTACATACTCTTTTAAAATCCAAATATTCACTCCGTTCCGTTACCGAGATTTACTATACAATATGGAACAATTTGTCGATACGAACACCCTCCAAAAGGTGGCAACCCCTACTCTCGCGGGGGTGGATGACGTCAGTGTAGACACGCCCAGTGGGAGGGGGATGGACGTAAGAGGTTGAAGTATACGTTCATAGTATATTCGTACTAATATTCTAAATGTGGAAGTAATTTCTCTCTGTCTGTCTGTCTGTTACGCTTGCTTAACCGATTACGATGTTTATAGCTTGAAAAAGGACTTAGGTTACGTTTTCTCGTAAAACATGATGAGTTTAGAATTATTACTAAATTCACTACTAAATAAAAAGCTGGTTTCGTACAGCTGAAGGTTTATTGACGTAATAAAAAACAATTGACTTGTATCTTTGAACATAAAAATATAAAAAAACATTGTGGCGTTATCGCGACTGTTACTTACGCAGGAGGAGCGGGTTCGATCTCCGCTTAGTGCAAATATTTGTATGCATGAATATTTGCATTGGACTGGGTGTTTGTATGTATAATACGTATTTACAAAAAAAAACCAGTATGTTTATACGCATTCTAAAACCCATTATACGAGCTAGTTAAGTCATGCTACCATGGGTCTGGTGGCGCTGTGTATATGTCCTAGAATTTATTTATTATTGTATATTATTTATAAACAATCAAAAAAGCTTCAGCGCAATGGGGTTCAAATTTTAGATCAAATTCCTGTACCAAATTTCAGGCAGATTAGCGGAGCGTGCTTGTATAACTAACATAGAAACGTCTTCACAAACTTTTACATTAATAGAGGAATACGTACCTACATGATAATAATTGAATAAATCTAACTCCTCATTTTCACCAAGGTTTACCACCAATTAAACAACTTTTCACCAATTAAAACATGTATTTGACAAGTTACAACATGTCGCAAACTTCAGAGTGAACCCAAATGTGTTTTAAACTTGTTTAGAACTTATTTGAGACAGTCTCAATACATGTATAAAACGAGTAATTGTATACTGTAATTGTATTCTTCAAATTTTTGACAAATCTTGAACCAGTAAGGGGCTGCGGTAGTTTAGTGGTATGGGTAATGGAGTGCTGAGACGAGGTCTCGAGTTCGATCCCAGGTTTTACCATGGCACACACCAATGACTTTTCGATCCTTATCGAAGTTATGTGTGTATTTATCGCAGGTTTATAAGTGCTCGGTTAATGGCAATAGGCTCGCCACCTAATACATTGGGACTTAAACATAAACTGGCGAAATGTTGGTGCTAGCACCTCTGCCTACCCCTTCGGGGATATAGGCGTGAGTTTATGGTATGTTATGTCTTAAACCAGTTTCATATCAAACATGCATATAAATAAACTTGTCTCTTGATGTAAACGAGGTATTAGTGTGTTTATGAAAATTTAAATCCAAAGTAATATCCACGCGGACGGAGTCACAGTGAACTGCTAGTTAACAATTTATCTCTTGGTTTGATAATATTATTTTATACTCCAGTTATGGTTGTTTTACGAGAGTATTTGATTGATGATAAGCAGTGTCTCTCTTTATTAGGCACAAAAAACACTTTTATGTTAAACAAGCGACATATCCCCTGCATCACTTAAGAAAATTGCAAAAAGAGTGATGTGATTTTAAAAAGAAACAGGTTAGCAATAAGCTGTTTCAAATCAAATCAAATTGGGAAACGTAAATACTTTTTCTTTTTCTTTTTTTTTTAAAGACAGAGAGACAAAGCTGTGGAATGAGCTCCCTGCCGTAGTTTTCCCAAGCGACTACAATATGGGGTTCTTCAAGAACGGCATTAGAAGGTTTCTACAGGATAGGCAGCACGTGTGTGACGCCTCTGGTGTTGCAAACGTCCATAGGCCACGGTGATAGCTTCCCATCAGGTGGGCCGTGTGCTTGTCTGCCATCTAATGGTATAAAAAAAAAACAACGCCCGCACTAGGGATCAAGCCCTGTATCGTGAGGGACTTTACACACATACAACTAACGGACACAAAGTACCTACACCCAGATTCAGAATAACTATTTGTGGATCACACTATTTTTTGTCCAGTGTGGGGATCGAACCCATAACCTCGTGCACAGCCGGCGCATACACCCACTGAGCCACGGAGGCAGTGATATCTTACCACTAAGCATTCGAAATTCTCTTTACCTAAACATAAACTGGCGAAATGTGGGTGCTAGCACCTCTGCCTACCCCTTCGGGGATATAGGCGTGAGTTTATGTTATGTAAGGTTTTTAAAGTTACGAGATATTTACCAGGTTTAGAGTCTTTTAGGTGGCAGACAAGCACGGACCCACCTGATGGAAAGTCGTTACCGTGGCCTATGGACGTTTTCAACACCAGGACCATCACATTGCCGACCATATTGAGAAGAAAGGGGAAGGGTGGAGGGGAGAAGGCAAAAGTAGGGTTCCTCGGTCTCCCCACTGACAACACAAAAGCTTTCCAGTAAGCTCTAGTTACCCTACTCACCGCCGGCAACACAACAAAAGGTTATTATTAGCCGCGGTATTCTGTAGAGCGGAGGTACTTCCCCAGTCGGACTGCTCAATGGGACGGGAGATACCGTGATGTCCCGTGAACCTCCGTCATTATTTCGATAGAATTTACAATATTTCGGCGCAGATGCAAGCATCATTTATAATTGCGGAAGAACTGAATCATTAGCGGTAAATGGTGAAAAAGATTTTTAGGAGTAGTATAAAAAAAAAGTCTCCTAAGCACGTTTTGCTGTACTTAACTGTAACGACTAACGATGAAGGTACCTGTCCTTACTGACCCCTCTCGAAATACAACCTGTATATGTGATATTGATTTGATGTTTTTTTAAAGTATAACGATAAAGGCTCGAACTTCAGGCTTCACAAAAAAATGCTCTAATAAATCGAACACATGGTCCTTTTTTTCGTGCTCTAAATCCCCACCGATACCAATCCCACCGGAACCGGTGAGAGAGGTTATGTTGAACTCAAACCGACTAAATCGCACGTCGTCTTTGGGTCTTTAGTTGTCGGAGGTGAGATAGTAGTGAACATATCCCTCGCACCCCGGCCGACCCGGGGCCCTCTCTATCGAGATGACCCCTTCGGGTGGATATAGGTTCCTGACGAGAAAGTCTTGAATGGAACTTGTACCCAAAGGTTCATTCGCTAAACAAACAAATCACTGCCTTCCTCCTTGTAAATATACTGTCGTGACTATACAAAAAAACAAATAGTGAGAGGTGACCACTGATAACTGTTATCAGCCAAAGGCCGCTTCACCTAAAAGCCTGTGTTTTAGATAGTGCCTTATCAAGTGAAAGTGCTCACAGAGCAGGTTACAAAGGTAGAGAGTAACTTTAGGATTTTGTTGTTTCTACAGTGCAGAGTATAAAGACGTAACATAACATAAACTCACGCCGAAGTTGTGTGTGTATTTATCGCAGGTTTATAAGTGCCTGGTTGGTGGCAATAGGCTCGCCACCTATTAAATTGGGACCTTAACATAAACTGGTGAAATGTGGGTGCTAGAACCTCTGCCAATCCCTTTATGTTATGTTTCATACCTTTTTGTAGAGATTTATTTTACGTGCCGCACCATAAAGCCTTTCTTAATGGTGTAGCACAGAAAACAATCGTCGAACTGATTGGTTCTTGATGTTCAATTACATATCATTTATCATTGAGTTGTGAGGGGCGGCATTTATATATTTATTTATTTTATTTATTTATTAATAAAATAATGTAATATTAATATTGAGAATTACTTAGGACTCTAAGTCAATGACAAAGTTTCCCGACAAGTACGAGGAGAATTGCATGCACAACTTAATAACTAGGATTTTTTTATGCAAACACTATTGTTCGTGGTATATAGCATACCACTGTATGCTACTTAATCAATTAACTAATTAACGAAATAATTAATCAACTACTCAACTAACTAACTCATTTAATACACTTTCATGTAGGTAAATACGCTTCTAAATTTATGACAATTTGTTTCTTAAAAACACTTTTTGAGAGATGGAAATTGCATGGAATTATTTAAGATTTTTTTTGTTACTTTTTAATGTCAAGTTCGCCCTGTATGTTATAAATAGGTGAATCTGTTGAAGAAAAGACTAGAGCGACGAAAATTGTGATGCAAAACAGACTATCGTTCTGTATATGGACATATTCTTTCATTTTCTTTCTTTCTAAAGTAGGCAACTAACAAAACAAACCCACTTTACAATACTAGTTAAAATAAACCCTCTGTCGCCCGCATCTAACCTACAGCATAAGTGCGCCAACACGAAACAGTAGCGATTTTATTAGCTTATATGATCTGCCAACACTCCCACGAGCTGACCACGGTGAGTCACTTTATTTTGACACGTATTTTATTAAATATTTGAGTAGGTTTCTATTTGTTTTGTTTTTCTTACTTTGAAGATGGTGGTTTGACATTCCAATATATATTGTTGGGTGAGCGGTGGGCCCTCTCCCAATATATATCTTTTTCTATTTATTAATTGAAATGAAGACCCATTGAACATCATTGAGTGAACAGAACTCGCGTCATCGTCAGCTAAAACGTTCACTCAACTAACCATTCTAACGTCACGACGATCAATCGGTACTTTTTTATACCACTTAGCTGGCAGACAAGCACGCAGCCCACCTGATGGAAAGTAGTTACAGTGGCCTAACAGCAGTGAACTGCAATAGTCTAATAATTGTGACGTAGGTAGGACATAAGGGTATCTCCCGTCCTAATTGAGTAGTCCGACTTGGGAAGTACTTCCACCTTTTATATCCTTGTGACTTGTAATAACCTTGTGTTGTGCTTCCGGCGGTGAGTAGGGTAGCCAGAGTTCACTGGAGAGGTTTTGTGTTGTGGGAAGACACCAAAAAATTTTTCTTCGTCTTCTGCACTGACAGCACAGAGACTCTCTTAACTAACCTTCTCCCCTCCACCTTCCACCCTCTTCTCTATATGGTCGGCAGCACGAATGTGACACCCCTGGTGTTACAAACGTCCATAGGCCACGGTAACCAATTTCCATCAGATGGACCGCGTGCTTGTCTGCCACATAAGTGGTATAAAAAAGCTATTCTATTTCCCTTTTATTACTGTAAAAGAACGTATTGCTTCTGAAATTCTATTGGAATTAGAATGTATCAAACAAAATATCCTAAAAAACAAAGCATATTTAAAAGGCACTCTTGAACAATGATGAACAGTATAACCACACCTAAATACATTAGAATAGTATGTAAACCTATTGGTTACATAACACGTCGATCAATACCGGATGCTACCTTCTCTTTCTATATCTCATCTCTTTTTAACCTGGGCTGTTTGGTATATAGCTATCCTTGTCTACCGAAGGCTTTGATAGCTCTGGTTGGTATAGATTTTCAGTTAGGCACCGTTGAAGTAATTTGTGGAGAAGTTTAATAGAACTGTCATGGCGGCGGGAGGAGATAATAATTTATGTTGTAATGTTCACTTATTATGTTTTATAAATTAATTTGTATTGATGCGACTGTCTAATAAAGGGGTGTACTAATAGTTTTCAGGGTGTATGTATCTATGTGAAGTTATTAATTTCAATATAACTTTTAAATAGTGTACTTAAGTCACTATTGGCTAGGAATGATTAGATATAATTTTAAATTTTTTAATCGGATATATTCGATTCCTTTGAGAATTTCAGTCAAATTATTCACCTGATTTTTAAGTAGGTAATTGAATAACAAACGGTGTGTCGCTTATTTGTTTTTCTGTTAATACAAAAATTGCTCTTATTTGATTATAAATGTTCCTTTGTTCGCTTTTTAAGATTCTATAGACAAAAGAAAAACTCTATTCAATAGAAATTTTAATAAAAATCCTTTTATAATATGAATGGCAAGTTGCCAAGTAATCTTATTATTTATCTATGCGTCCGTCTGGATACTAGTATTCCCTATGTGTTGAAATGAAACCCGACGGTTTGATAGACTAAAAGTATATAATACTGAATATATCGCAATAGAATACGGATAAAGGGTTCCATTTTAACGGATGACTTCAGAAAGGATAGTTTATGTGGTCATACTGTTTGACCCTCTTACTGTGGTGGGATGTTATTTATTTTTTTAGACTTACAAGACGAAGAGACAACGAATCCGCATCCGTGGCGTGGTGGTAGTGCACGCGACTGCTACACACGGGGCGCGGATTCGAACCCCGCATAGTACAAAAAGTTGTATGAATATGACTGTTTGCACTGGTCTGGTCGTGCCTCGGAGAGCACGTTAAGCCGTCGCTATCAGTCTCGGTTGCCATACAAACATCTATGGCAGTCATTACGGGTAGTTGGAGCCCTCAAAAGTCCAACCAGTCTAACTTGGAACTTTGATATCGCCATTGGTCATTGGATCATTGGTTGTGGAGGTCATATGGCAGTCGCTTCACGGAAAATATCGAAGTTTAAATGCATCACGTGGAAGCCGACCCCAACTGAGTTGGGGAAAGGTTCAGAGAATGATGATGATATGAAATTTAATAAATTATAAATGAATAAACTTTCTTTTTATCTGATATTGGTGAGGGATATAGCGTCTTCTGTGGAACGCACCCCCTATATATCTAACTGGTCAAATGTGTGATCTACTAAACGTGTACCCTTTTAAGAATTAATGGTGTGAACATAAGATAAGTAACTCGTAAACCAAGCGACCTCAGTAGCAAAACGGTAGAGCATTCGTCTGCTAAAAATCAGAGGTTACAGGTTCGATTCCCGCTCAGGGTCATCATCATCATCTTGATGTTTTTACCGTTGCATCTTGAAGTCCGGGATCAGCTTACATAGGTAGTGAGCCTATTGCCATTAACCGGGCACTTATAAACCTGCGAATCCTGCGATAAATACACACATGACTTCGAAAAGCATCGAAAAGTCATTGGTGTGTGCCATGCTAAAATCTGGGGTCGAACCCGAGACCTCGTCTCAGCAGTCCATTACCCATACCACTAGGCTGCCGCGGTTTTTACCTATAATAGGTAGCCTACAGTTTTATCACTAAATAGGTCAGTACTTTTACAAATATGGATTTGTATCTTAACTTTAAAAATATATATCCCGGTAAAATCTCAACACGAAACTCATTCCATAAGTTTAAAACTAAAATATAATTTTTTTCAGATGGCGAAGTTCAAATTATTTACCATCATCCTGGGCGTGGTGTTCCTAAGGGCGACTTTCGCTGACCAATCAGAGGAATCCGCCCCCGACACGGACCCAACCGCATCCCTTAGAGAGAAAGGGAGACAGCAAGATGTTCCCGAGGTTGTATTACAGCTCAAATATGATGGGGGTGAACTGAACAAGATATATCTGACTCAGTTTCGCAAAAATATGAAGCGCTGGTCTCCTTCAGTGGTTGCCCGAGGCAACCTGTGTGCGGACTTGTGCCACGCAGGTTATAATTTGGCCGAGTAACATTGTTTCCTTTGCTTATGTGATTTTGCCGCCATATTGTTTTATTTTTTGTTAGTTTTGTGTTGGTATTAGTGTTTTTGTGTGTTTTTTGATTCGGAACAGAAAATAATATGGGTGAGTTTTTTTTAAAAATAAATGTTCGTTATTAAATAGAAAATTATTTACATTTTATTAAAATGTAAGTAAATAAAATATGAAACATTATTTAATTATCAAAGTGTGTGTCAAAGTTATTAGTTATCACTTTTTTAAATTAAGTACCTATCTTTAAATTTAATAAAAAAATATTTTTTATAAGTTTGCCCAAAAAATTTAAAAATAGGATTAGGAAATAGTTATGGTAGTTAGTTTTTCCTACGTATATTTTTTTTTTTTTATGTTGACACCGATAATTAGGAAACGAATAAAAACAATTTGAAACTGAAAACTGAAATGTATGATTCTGAAGGCTCGAAAAATTGCATTTCGCTAAACCATAAAGTAAGTGTTTTGTCGATAGATCATATTTACTTAATAGAGTAGTTTTTTAAGATTTTTGTTTCTTATCGTTTGCAAATCACGCATTTTAAAAATTAATAGGTACGTACAATTTAAAGAAATAGACACTACTTCGGTGATTACCCGTAAAAGGCAGGTAGACTAAAATTAAAACTTGTATTGTTCATGTTTTAAACAGTATTTTATTTTACAATTTACTCTATAAAGGGGTTTATCAATTTATTTTTTCTTCTTCTTTCTCTAGTAAATATGGTAAACGTAATATAAAATTAATATTTTAAAAAAGTCTACCAGAGCCACGTTAGCCACGCCAGTAAATTAGTTTCTGTGGCCGCGCCACATTTACATTGACTTGTTAACTTTAACCTATCCTTTGACCTTCCAATCTCAAGACGGAAACCTATATTGGAGCTTCACCGTTTAGCAGGTTCACCACCACCAGCTGGTGAAGTCCAAGCGACTACAATTTGGGATCGAGAAGCGCATTAGATGACTTTTTTAGGGTCGGTCCGCGACGCGAATGTACCGCCCTTAGGCCTCAGACAAAGAGACATTCTATTGTATAAATTATAATATTTTTGATAGATATAATTGTAAAACTTTGACATTCATATGTGCTCTTTATGTGACTTTTTATCGTGCGAAAAATCCGCACGGATACCCCCCAACCGAAGTCGGTTGGGTAGGTTATGTCGGACTCGAACCGACTAAAACGCACGCCGTCTTTGGGTCTTCAGTTGCCGGAGGTGAGGTAGTAGCTAACGTATCCCTCGCACCCCGGCAGACCCGGGGCCTTCTCTTCGAGATGAGTCCCGTCGGCTCTCTATGTCCCTAAACTGAATAAACAAATTGATTCTTGGAATGATTAACGATTTCTTTTAATAATAAAAATATATGCAATAAAATATTTGGAGTCACAAACATTCAAATTACATTAAATTTTTGTAGTCATATTACAAATTTATGGCTATACCATACTTTCCTAAGCGATGCCACTGGCATTTTGCCAATAGAATGTCACTTTGTCTAAAATCCATCAAGAACCAAGCGGTTCGGTGAGTCTTTCCTCTGCCGCACCATTAAGTCTTGGAATTCCTTGCCGGCGCACGTGTAATCCTTCTTCCTACAGTCTTGGGTCCTTTAAGCAGTGCGTGAAAAAGCATCTGATGAGGCCGTCAAGCTGAGCGCCACCATTGTAACACTTTACGTGTTTGTAATGGTGACCCTCGTTCCTGAGACTTTGCCTTGAGCTTACCATCAGGCGAGGTGAAGTCAAATTGACGTGTCCTCAATAAAAAAAATGCCTAGTGTTGTATCGTGCATAGGTGGTAACCACTTCCTATCACGTATTCCCTGTGCTTGTCTGCCATATGATATATAAGGTGCTGATAGATCCTTGTAAACCTTAACCACTAAGTACTTCACCACCAGGACTTGGAGGCGACGCTTGCGGATCAACCTGCCCCCAACTCATCCCTGTGGGGTTGAAGTCAGCCCTACAGGACCACAACCTAACGGACTCGGAGGTGTACGGACAGCCAAGGTACTCCGTGTGCCCTGCACTTTGCAGTAATCATTTAGGTAAGTTTATAATTATTATGAGTGTTTAAATTTTGAGTCCTAATTGAAACCTATCGTTATACAGCAGAATTCGCTTATAATGACATTTGAACTGTCAAACATGTCATTATAACCGGATATTACAAAAAGTATATTCTTTAAACATAAAACAACTTTTTAATTATCTATTTTAGTAAAAAATAGAAATGAGTTTATTTATATCCATATTTAATAAAAAGAACAAGATCTGATTTAAAAATATATTTTACGAAAACGAGCGACGGACGGCTTCAGGGATAACGTTGGACATAGCCGAACACAAATCATTAAAAATAGGTTATAAAGAGCGATAATGTCATAATATCCGATCGATCGACTTATTTACAAAGGATTTTATATGAAAACCATCTTTCGCCGTAATAAGCGGTTGGTCAATATAAGCAGAGTTATAATAAACAGATTCTACTGTACTAACTATATAATTTCGGTAGGTACAAAATGTCAATTATTTCATTCATCCTAAAATATTACACCTGTTAATCTATCCATGTGTACGTATATCTTAGGGTGACCCTTTTTTCCGAGCGCGAAATACCCCACGGATATCAATCTCACTGGAGCCGGTGAGAGAGGATATGTGGGACTCGAACCGACTAATACGCACTCCGTCTTTGGGTCTTTAGTTGCCAGAGTTGAGATGGAAAGAGACCTGTATCCCCGGGTCTGACTCTTACCTCCGGCACCTAAAGACTCAATGACGGTGTGCGTTTTAGTCGGTTCAAGCCCGATATAACCTCTCCAACCCGATCCGGTGGGGGGTTTTCGTGGAAATTTTTCGCATGATAAAAAAGGGACCGGTATACTTATCACTACATAGTATAAAACAAAGTCGCTTCCTCTGTCCCTATGTATGTTGAAATCTTTAAAACTACGCAACGAATTTTGATGCGGTTTTTTTAATAGATAGAGTGATTGAAGAGGAAAGTTTACATGTATATAACATCATGCTACAACCAACTGGTGCAGAGTAAAAGTGATTGCAAAAACGGGGAAACGCAGACGAAGTTGCGCGGTTCAGCTAATATAGTATCTTATAATGAACAAACGCTATCACAGAAAACAGTGTTGATCTAATTCTATTCTCATAGGTGATCCTCTATGCAACTGCGCGGAACAAGAAGTGGACCACGAGATCAACTGGAGTTCAGTATGCACAGCCTTTTGCAATGAGGGATACACCCTCAACGGTGAGTTAAACTAGACTTTTCCCTCTTTTACCAGGTCCCTTAATAAAAGATAACAAGCGTCTGTAGCTTGGGGGTTAGGGAGTCGTCCTTACGATCAGGGGGTAAAATCGTAGCTAACACTACCGATGTGAATTATTTCGTATTAAACAATGTTTTGCATTCCATAAGCGCGTAGAATTAACAGCGATTAATTATTCATTCTAGTCTGTGGAATGCACTGAATAGTTTTTTTTTTAATTTTTGCTTGATACCGTGCGATTATAAATGAAAAAATTCCCCTTGATTTACATTTGTTCATTACAATACAACATTCGGTTGAAGTAATACCCGGTGTACCTCTCTGACGTGGCGATAGCGAACGTGACTGCTACGCAGGAGGCATGAGTTTGATTCAGCTCAGTGCAAATATTTGTATGCATGAATATGGCTATTTGCTCGGCGAGCACGTTAAGCCGTCGGTCCCGGTTGCCATACAAACATCTATGGCATTAAATACGGGTAGATCGAGCCCTCAAAATTCCGACTAGCCTAACTACAGAACTTCGATATCGCCAATCTGGTTGTAGAAATCCAATGGCAGTCGCTTCACGGAAAATATCGAAGTTCAGCTGCATCTTAGTTAGACTAGAAAGCCGACCCCAACTGAGTTAGGTTAGTTAGTTAGGCTCAGAGAATGGCGATGAAGTGTAAATGAAATTTCTATTACCCTTTACCCTTGTTCGATAAAACAATTTTACCCTCAGGTTGCTCTACATGCGAAAATACGTCACCACCGGTAGCACCTACTTCCATTAGTGCAGCTTCACGCTCAGCCAACAACCCTGAGGGGTGGGCAGCATGGTGCAACGTGCAATGTCGGCAGGGACAAGGAGGAGCGGCTTGCAACTGCAGCAGAACCCCTTTTCAGTAATTTCGAAGAATTTTAACTTTTACCCCTTTGAACAAGATTTACCCATAAATTAATTTTACCCTAATAATTAGTTTTACCCCAATTATGTCTTTTTATACCCCATACGTGTTACGTATAATAATGTTTATTTCTCTAAAGAGTTTTACCCCTTTGTGATTTTCATTTAATTAATATTGGAGGTTTGGCCATTTTGAAAAAAAAATCTTCCAGAAATTTAAATGTCGTTGGAGTAAGATAACTTGGGATAATTAATCATATTACTATTAAACTATTATTATAGAAATAACTGTACAGTCTGTACGATTGTTCAGAAATATATAATCATTTGTTTTTCTCGAAATCATATATAAACTTAAAATTCTTGTTAAAATTATACTAGTTCTTATATAGTCTTGCACATAAATATAATAATATAAATATATCATTCACAACTATTATGCATAGCATGCATAGTATTTTAGTTAAGTACATGGCATTTAAAATAACTAAGAGCAAAGATAATATAGAGTATAAGAAATTTATCAATTTTTTTAATAATATTATTTAATTGTATGTAAATGACACTATAAATAATTTTAACATACTATAGGAGGATTTCATGAATAATGATTATATATATTAAAATAAGAAACATAAAACTGTTGGCAAGACAATATATATTGTACTTTAAACAATGTTAAATTGTATCAAATTTTATAATTAGTATCAAAATTTCTTTTATTAAAGTTTATTTTTCATTTATTTTAGTTTTTTTTATTATTTTTTCCAATTTTCACCTTTCATTTAGACCTACCAGTCAATTATTTGTTTTGGACTCCCTAAATTTTTCAATTTTAAAATTCGTGTTGGTAAATAGTTAATGAAAATGTAGTTATAATGTCGTGTAGTTGATGTCGTACATATGAAATTTAGAAAATAGTCGCTCAAAAGAGCCTTCTCTATTAAAGTAAGTATTATTTGCTTGTATAAATTTAAACACTGATAAAGATAACAAAAAGCGGCTACAATATGGGGTTCTTCAAGAAGGGCATTAGCTTTCTATAGGGCAGGCAGCACATGTGTAACACCCCTGGTGTTGCAAACGTCAATAAGACACGGTGACCGCTTTCCATCAGGTGGGCCGTGTGCTTGTCTGCCACCTAGGTGGAAAATAAAAGTAACAGAGTGCCATATTAGGTCAACTTACTGATGTTTCTTCACTTAATTTAACAAAAATAATAAATAATTTCAATTCTAAAAGATTTTCAAAAATGCTATGAAATCCATACGTATTGATCTAAGTCTAATTTAAATAAGTTGACCCAATGATAATTTATATTTTCCGTGCGTATAATCCCCACGGCTACCACACACACCGGATCCGGTGAGAGTGGTTATGTCGAACCCGAGCCGACTAAAACGCACGCCGTTTTTGGGTCTTCGGTTGTCGGAGGTGAGATAGTGGGTAACATATCCCTTGTAACCCGGCCGACCCAGGGCAATACCGATGGTATCCCAACTTCATTTTAAATAACAAAATCTAAAACTGATTTCATTTTGCATTACATTTACAACTCATTATTCTTCACTCATTTATGGCTGATGAGTTTTAAATGTATCTATTTAATTTCAATGTCTCTAAAAAGAGTAAATACAAATTAAAATGCAAACTGTATTTATTTTTATTTTAAGCGTAAATGTAGTTTTATATGTATATATTTAGACCAGCGACACTAGCCTAATATAGGAACTATTACTGCTAAAATGATTTATTAATATAATATATTACAGTTTTATCTCATTGTATATTATCTTATACATAAGCTATACCTATGTCTATTTTTATTTTCCTATTCTGCATAATAATACGATTTGCTCTAAATATATAATATACAATTATAGTTTCCCCAAGTGAAGTCAAATTGACATGCCATATATAAGAAAAAACGCCATAGACCCGGCACAATGAATCCATACACAGCTAATTATAATATTTTTCTAAATACTTAATAAAATAAGTAATACTTACTCCATGTAGACAAAACCTCGTATATCTATTAACTTCGAAACCGGCAATGCGTTAAGTTATAGTTTAATTACAATCACAAAAATATTGCACATGTTCGTCTTTACAAACTTAAATATTTTCTCATTATTTTACTCTACATTAGAGTTAGACACGTGAATAGTATAGAAACTATAACAGTTAACTAGCTATAATAATGTCATTGTATTTGAAATGTATAGACGTGGCGAGATAATATTATTTTAGACTTTAGATGTAAACGTGCACTTGTGGCTTAGAACTACTAACAATATTCTAAATATGGTTTTTTTTCTCATATAATTTATTCTTTATCAAACGTTTCACCATAACAATTAGGATATTCTAAAACTTAGGCTTTAATTTGACTAAAATTTACAATCTTAAGAATGTGTTTATTATTGGCACTCTTCTTAAGAGTCTATTATTTTGATATTGTAATTGAAAAGGTTAAATATCATAAAATACTCATAAATATTTATCACAGCGGATTATCTAATGGATTAAACAAATAAATATAAACACCTCAATAATAGAGATTAAATTAAAAAAAACTACATATACAAATCTCATTTAAATGTAACTAAGCCCATTTATAATAACTAAACAGTAAAATAACTTTCAAAAAAATTAAAATTCAAATCTTATCAAAAAGTTAAGATTCAAAATTTATTTGATTCCAAATTTTTTTTTTTTCTAATGAACTGATTTTAAATTAAATTCAATTTTTTTTTATTTACTTTGAGCATTTTTTTAAATACGTTTATGGAAAACACACATATTATTCAACAAAAGTTTTCACATCTCTATTTGTTAGTATCCCTCAACAACGCTAGATTGATTAATTAGAACGATTCAATCTACTTGGCGGTCGGTTTCTTTGCCGTTGTTCGTTGTTATAGCCATTATTTAGTGTTCGCTGATATTTCTATTTATTCTATTTATTCAACAATAATAGCCTAACCAAAATAACTGTAAAAAGATTATAACATTATATTCAAAGTTTATAACATAATAACCACAAAATATATACTAGTAATGGAGTTCTGTTAACCATTGAAGAATTATATACCTAATATAATTCTTGAATGGTTTCCCCGTATATAAAGGAAAAATTGATAAACACAGGCACTTCCCAAGAATCTTGTTCATCAAAAAAGCATTGCAGGGGCAATTCTAACGATAAAAAATAAAGAAAAACTGTTCAGGTTTTTTTCTTTATTTATTCTGTTATAGAAGATTAAAAATGCAATAATATTTATGCAGTCGTGGAAAATTAATAGAATTTCGTAATTTTTCTTAAACTAAATGTTTAGTTTTATGTATTATAATATTAGGTATGTGTATTTCATTGTAATTGTTACGCTTCTCAAAATGAGGTTGGTTTTTAATTATAATAAGTAGTCTTAATAAGTTTAACAATAAATGTATGAATAAAATAAGTGACTGGCATATATAAAAGTGAAAAGCGTTATTATATTATTTAATTTTTCTCGCGAATGAACGAGCATGCATAAATGATGAAAAGTGTTGACGTATTCGATTTTTTTTGCTGAGTGAAAATGACTGTTTTTCTTAGAGTACAGTGTGGAGTGCACATGATAATTCCATTAATTATAAGTAAACATAGTTATAATTGTAATATGTAGATAAACAATCAAAGAGGATATATAAAAATAATTATGTAAATAGAAGGAGCAAATGATGTAAGTATGTATGGAAAGATTTTCTCTCTGCCTGTCTAGAGAAAGAGGCATGTATGTATGTATGTATGTATGTATGTATATTTGTATGTGTAACTAAATGAGCGAGTGATTCTCATGAAAGAATTCCAGAATCTGAAAAAATGTATGTAAAGATGTATGAGTGTGATTGTATGTGTTTAGTGTAGTCAACCAAGAAATATCACATCAAACAATATCACAAAGGTTTTTCATTAAATAAGTGTTATAGCGCGTAAATTATTATATAAAACATATAACCCATATCGTGTAAATTTAATATAAAACACATTTCTATAAAATTAAATTATAAATTTAAAATATAGGTAGGATCACTGAAAGTAAGAAAGATATATATATACGTTTTATATTAAATACTCAGATATATAATATAACTATATCTTCAATTTTATCGTTATAATTCACCTAAATATGATGAAATGTAAGTAAAATTATAATTGAGATATATATTATTACGAATATATATAACTTAATTGTCGTATGTACTTATTCTTTCTCTATATTTATGTAAATAAATATTAATTATACTTAATCTAAAAATACAACATACAAGATCACAAAGGTCTTCCATTAGATAATAACGTGAAATCAAATGTAGGTATGTAAGAAAAAATCAATTCCATATCGTGTAAATATAATTATAAAACAACTAGACTAAACTAAATTTAATATACTTATTCTATTTATAAAATATGTAATATGTGTTTCAAATGAGTTGATAACTGTCATAATGACATTTAGAAGGTTTTATTTATTATTAGAGTAAACTATAATATTAGGTCTTTATATATGCAATTGCCGAAATTTTCTTAAAGATTCATGAGTTCACTATTCCTGAAATTTAATAATTATTATTTATTTTCATCATCATTTCTATTTCCATTATTTATATTTTGTTTGGTAATTGATTTCAAGATTTTACAACCCTGTATATCGTTTTTATTGGCCGCTTGATAATTTAAATTCGATCTTCAAAAACAGTACTTCCTAAGTGCTATCCATTTTGATGATAAATCTACTATATAAAAATAAGTCGGGTTTTCCTTCCCGACGCTATAACTCCGGAACGCACGAGCCGATTTCCATGGTTTTGCATTTGTTGGAAAGGTCTCGGGCTCCGTGAGGTTTATAGCAAAGAAAATTCAAAAATTCAACAGAAAAGCGGGAAAATCATCGCCGTCATCATCAATCAAATCAATCGCCGGGTTTGCTAGTTTCGTATAGATTTTTTACAGCTGTCATTTTTCAAAAATGCAATAACTATAAGTCAATGTTGTCTCATTCATACACAAAAAGAAATCATCAATTGATCATCAGAAACTCTATCAATTGATTTGGAAAAAAATGATTGCTTAAACGGGACTTGAACCCGAGAGCATACTCATGCAGTTCATTGTAAACTTTCTAGATATTAAGAATTATTGACATACAAGATCCCAAAGGTCTTCCATTAGGTAAGGTGTAGCGTGTAAATATATGTGAAATTTCAATTTTATATCTTGTAAGAATAGTTTAAACATTATATAATCATCCGACGTTTAAAAACTATGATATTTATGTAAAATATATTAATTAATCATTCTTAAATATAAAAAATTCTATTTTGATCGAAATACTTAAGTTAAGGTTAAGAAAATATTATAAATATAAAAGCATATCGACGTTTCTCACATTTGAATAATAATAATAATATAACTCATAATAATTTAAGTATCAATAATTATGAGTTTCATAATAAGCTATGACTTTTTAAAACAGGATTATTGGCTTAGCACTCGATTCTCAAAAAAAAGTACATTTTCGTAGTGCGTAACGACTTTTTTCATAGTCACTGTAAACTGGAAAATAACTGAAAAGGAAAACTAAAAATATTCACACCTTAGTTTTTACCGGTATCGGGATATTATTATGTCGGGCTCGAACCGACTAAAACGCACTCCATTTTTCCGTCTTTACCAGAGCTAAGAAGTAGGCAACATATATCTCAGGCACCCCGGCAGACCCGGGGCCCTTTCCTTGCAGAAGATACACTATCTCACCTACTGGTAAGTAATAGAAATACTGGTTAAAAATTAAACACACGCTTGCCTTAAAACAAAATATAGAAATAAAAGTAACTTATACTTAACAATTCCTTACTCTATGGCTTTCTATAAACCGAGACGAAGGAAAAAAGCCATACCATCTAAGACATGAACACTAGTGAAATGGAAAACCCAGATTATGGATGATCATACAATAATGCGTGGTGAGGGCCTTCAGCTAGAATAAGGACTATTTTTTTTTGTTTATTTTTTTGTCATTTGATTTGATTTGATTAGTCATAACTTACTTATATTTATAGCTAAGTAATAGTTAAACTGGCACTGAAGTCAACAGAAATGCTGTGTGCAGATGTAAGTGGACTTCAGGGTTTAAAATGCTATATATTTTGTAAAATCATAGTCATAGTGTTATCAATCTGATGTCTGTTTCTGTACCAATTTTATAAAAATAAAAATAAAAGTGTATACAAAAATTAACACTTACCGATATAATATTTGAAGTTACAGAGTTATTAAACTCGTTCGGAGATCTGTCATCTGTCATTGTCTGTTTCTTCTGCTGCAAATAATATATATGAGACACGTAAATAAATAACTTTCCAAAAAAAACATTTAAAACGGGCATTATAAGGTTTCTATAGAGTCGGCAGCGCGAATGCAACGTCCCTGGTGTTGCAAACGTCCATAGGCCACGGTGTCCACTTCCATCAGGTGAGCTGTGTGCTTGTCTGCCACCTAAGTTGTATAAAAAAATAAAAAAATTACTGGACTTCCAAAAATATATTTCCTTTAAAATACTTAACCTGATTCTAAAAATACCACACAGATTATACAAAGAAAAAAAAACAGTTGTTTTATAATCCTTTATTTATTATCTGTGTGAATCCACAATTTGTCATATTTTTTTTAAATATAACTATTTGCATTCATATATTTATTATTCACTTATTTATCTCGTGATTTACAGGTTTATATCTTACCTGCTGATGTACTCGTAATCGTAGATATGTACTTACACAACTGAGGCACATCTAACACTATTTTTTACAGAAATATCACCTTGCTCAATACCTAGGTATAATATGTACCTATATACGCGAATTTATTCAAGAATGTCGTTGTACATGTACATTTGCAGGTATATCTACCTATTTATCTTGTTACAAAAATTAACTAGTGTGAATAAAGATGATTAAAAAGCGCGCTTTATGTACATAAGAATTGAAAAGTAACGCACAATAACCATTGTAATATCGATAACATTGTATAAAGTAATACTTATCTTATACTACTTGCTAACTTATGGATTATCATGTTTGGCCTTAAAATCGACGGATGAAAGAAAACTGCATGTAGCGGAGATGCGAATGTTAAGATGGATGTGTGGTGTGACGAGAATGGAAAGAATAAGGAATGAGTACCTATATTAGAAAAAGTTTGAAAGTAGCACCAGTAAATGAAAAATTGAGAAGTAAACGTCTGGCGTGGTATGGACATACATACTATGACAAGAAATGATAGTAATATTGTAAAAAAGGTCCAAAGTATTAATGTAGAGGGCTTTAAGAACAGAGGTAGGCCCAAGGAAAGATGGATGGATTGTGTGAAAGAATATATGGCAAAGAAGGGAGTGACTGAGGAAATGACATCCGATAGGAATGTGTGGAGGAGAATGACATGTTGCGCCGACCACAAGTAATTGGGGCAGGTGCAGGGAGATGATGATTATATAGTACTTACCATCCTTAATTACTATTCGCTAATCAAGAGCCGCTTGCATGCGGATATATTATTACTTTTTCTACACAGGACAACACGTGCAGGGCTTAGATGTCACCCGCATACGGTGCGGAATATTCCATCAAGAACCAAGCGGTTCGGTGAGTCTTTTCTCTGCCGCACCATTAAGTCTTGGAATTCCTTACCAGCGCGGCGCACGTGTTTCCTTCTTCCCACAGTCCCGGGTCCTTTAAGTGGGGCCTGAAAAAGCATGCAATGGTGACCCTCTTTCATGAGACTTTGCCTTTAGCTTAACATCAGGCAAGGTGAATTCAAATTGACATGCCATAAATAAAATTAAAAGAAGTATGATTATTACATTCAAATATAAATGCGTGAATTTATATTTCTAATTATGTATATTACTATCTTCTTCTGTCGAATTGATGGCATTTTTAGTTGCCATCGTGGTGTAGTAAATTGTTTCACGGCAGCGCCGCTACTCACGGAGAGGGCCCTAGCATAGATTTCGCTCTACGGTAAAGCTTACTACGTCCCCTCCATAATATTAATATTATCAAATGCTTTGTTTAAATCGCAAAAGTCACTTCAAGTTCTTCAAACGATATTTTCAGGTATACGTAAATATCTATATACCAGAATTTTAGGGTGCATACCGATTCTATTATTAATTAAAATGAAAAGCTGCGCAAGGGCTTTAGATTGTCCCATTCGTCCATGCCTTCGATTGTCTTTGATGGGAAAACCATTCCTGCCCCGAATCCTCATTCTCATTACTTCGCACGTTGACTCCTTTTGGATTCGAAGCAGGTAATCCCCGAAGCACCCGTGCCCAGTGATCACTTACGTCATCCAGTACGAGAAGCTACCGTGGTGCCCCTCTAGCCTGTCCCCCTTTGTGGGTCTCACCGTCGCTACAACAGCGTGGCCAATATGTAATACATAGATTTAAGTTTAAAATTAAGACCTGTTTGTCGTATTCAATCCCTAAACTTAGTTAAATTCATGTATCTACTACATACATTGTACTAAACTTGTAGTTTGTGTGTAGGTATAAATAAATAGTTTGTTAAAGGAATCCCATTGTAATTAGGTATAAAGTTATTAATACAAAGAAACCATTGGTTCAGCCCCCATCGATGTAAGCCTAGCATATTATAAAATTTAACCACACAAATGAGCGATTACCTTAAATTCAAAATAATAAACAAAACTTATTAGGGTTACTACTGAACTGCTACTTCTGAACTCAAACTACTTAAATTTTTAAGCATTTTTTGCATTTGGTTTTCAAAATAAATTGCGTCGAAGGAGCAAGCCGGCTGAGACCTAGGGCTCACAACACGAACAGACGTTAACTACATTTTGTGCTCCTATGAGCGCTTGCGTTCTATCACAAACTGTCGTGCCATGCATTCTGCTCTTGCTAGGGCCCCAGCTAGATCCAATCGTCACCCCTAGGCCTACTGTGGCACGGAAGTTATTAAGCATTCCTACATATAAATAACCATAACAAAATATGTTAGTATCTTACATAAAGTTGGTTATAGTAATTTATAAGCAATTGACAGAACACAATAAGTAGGTATAATAATATAATATGTTTAGATTAAGGAACAAGTCGCTGTGGATGACAATAATCAACTTTTTTATAAATAGTTATTAAGTAGGTAAGTACTTACATTCTGTTAAATAGTAAGTAAGTACCTATGTTTAATTAAATGTCTGTAAAAAGTAATTTAAAAAGTCGACTTCTAAAAGGCAATTACTTAAAATATATTAAACAAGAATATGTATATTAAACAGTTAACTAAAGCTTTGGTAATATCAAATATTTTTATAAATATGCTCAGTGAGTTGGCCAGTAAATGAACGTTTTAAAATGAATGGTTTCTAAACGAAATTGAGTTGAAGTAAAATGAACTGACTCTGAAGGTTTTCGTTTTTACTATCGGATATTTTGACGATAAAGCGATGTTATTATTCCTCCATTTATTAGTTTTTCTATAGCATTTATATGTACAAGTTACAAAAGTATGTAAATAACATATATTATTAAATATATATTGTATTATAAATAAATTACATACATGTGTTAGCAATGCCAAAATCGTAATAATAAGTAGGTTTTCATTTAAATGTATTAGGCATAAAATACGAGTATAATTTAGCTGTAGAATATATTTCCCTTTGCGTACAGCATCGCTGAACTATTTAAGGTATGTGTAGATACTTATTAATAATGCAACTAATCTAATAATTAGGTAATAATATCTATCACTGTTTTAATACTCCTCGATGTTATTGTATAGTATCCCAAAATAGAACTATTATTTCGTGAAATAATTAAAATTTAATCGTTATAAAATTATTGTTGTGTGCATCAAATTCTATTTTCACAATTCTATATCCAAAACTAAATAATAATTAACAAACTTCTTGATTAATCATTAGTTTTTTATTTTAATTTTGATTTTTTTATAATTATTTTATCACTATAAACTAATTTCGATTAATAACGAGCTGTGTAGCGTAGCGGTAGAGTGATCAACACTGCAGCCCGGAACCGTGGCGGTCACCGGTTCCATTCCCGTTTAATGCAAAATTTGTAGGCATTACCATGTTCCATTATGCTATTGGTTTAGGCTTATAAAATCTCCACTCAATTTAGTTTTAGAATTCATTCTGTACTGAATACTAGCTTCAAGTGGAGAATCTTAACTGAAAATCGTTCGTATTAAAAATTGTGAACGCATATCGGGATGTTAATATTAGAGCTATCGGGATATTGATATCGGGACTACCTCCGTGACTCAGTGGGCGTAGTATGCGCCGGCTGTGCACGAGGTTATGGGTTTGATCCCCACACAGGACAAAAATTTGTGTGATCCACAAATAGTTGTTCTGAGTCTGGGTGTACCTACCTACTTTGTGTCCATTAGTTGTATGTTTGTAAAGTCCCCCGCTATACAGGTCTTGTTCCCTAGTGTGGGAAGTGTCTTATTGAAAAAAATTACCTGTGTTGGTGAGAGTTTCCATTACTTTGTCGCTATTGCAAACACCATGAGCACGAATCGAGTTTATACTGAAACCAGTGGTAGTGCTACGTATGATTTTATATTGACATGGTCATTCATATGTTCACTATTAAAGTTAACGAAATATTTATAAGATAACGGGGCCATGTTTTCGGCGCTGTTATAAGCGCCATGATCGCGGTATACTGACGAGCGCCGAGCTAGTTCTTATTGGGCCATCCGTATCGGTCTACCCTCTTTTTCACTCGTTTATTACGCGCGCCACCACTACCTCTGTCCGCGTTCTCACGCTGTACTCGATCGCGATACACACCACTCACTGTATCGATTACACAGTTTCTGAAGTGTTTTAGTGTTGTTACTCGTAGCACAAAAGAACTTGAAAGAGGGTAGATCGATAAATATATCTACCTATAAAGCTTTTCATCGTCTACCGCCAATAATTCAGTTCTTTCGTGATCATGGAGCTTGCAACAACGCCAAAATATCGAAATCTCTAAACAATACTTACATGGTAGATAAAATATCCCGATACTTATATCTAATAGTAGTTTAAGTGACTATCATAGCAGAAATTAATACATAAATTATGATGTTATTTATGTTTTGTATGTGTCGTGTTGCATAAATGTGGAATGTACCTACATTTTATCAATTCTTATTGAATTAATCTATTAAGACTTAGTCTATCCAGACATTCAATATTTTGAGCACTACACACACTACACATCGCGCGTACGAGCAGAATTCGCGCGATTCACGTTGTTTACGACTACCTACTTATAATTTGGCAGGACAAAAGGTAAAATCTTTTCACTCGAATTCATGTCAAAATGAGAATTTTTGAAATATTTTTATAATAATGAATGAATGTGAAGGAAATGGTTATAAAAAAATTGATATTGTTATAGTGCCGCAGTTAGCTTTTTAGAGAAATAAAAAAAGTTATTTCGAACGCGTCAAACGTATTTTATTTATTATTTAAATATTATGCTATTTCTTGAAAATGTTGTAACTGTTTAGATTTAGCACATAGAAATAAATTGAATATACTGTATTATGTGTTGTTTATTCATTTATGATACGCCCACTAAACATTCCCACCACCAGTTATGGAGAGATAGTGGCGAGGAGTCGGATTCCCACTGACTTCTCTGTTCAGAGATGGTACAGTAAATTGATTGATACTCATTTTCATAAGGAGGTTTCACATGTATAGTGAAGATGGTAAAAGCACAAAAATCAGTAGACCAGTACCGCACGGTGCGTGATGTACTAGATGGCGGTAACTTTCCCTTTTGAAAATTTTCTACCTTCGCCAATGAGTTAGTAGAGAGTAGTAAATAGGTTTTAAGAAGGCTCCTCGGGCCTGTGCTCGATGAATCTGGGAGATATGCAGTACTTACCATCTCCGCTGGGAGCACCGCGTGGAGGTTCAGATCAAGCCCTTATGTTACGGTTACCTGATGGTAGTCTGCCGATTAATGGTTTTATCGTACGATATATCGTATCGTGGTCGTGGATAATATAAAAGCGGCCTTTGCCGGCCCGCCAGGCGTGAATGCTTGATACCTTGCCTGGTTGGAGGATTCTTCCTTTGCGTTGGAGGGACATCACATCCCGTTCTTCCACGGTGGTGACCCCGACGTGATCTGTTCTTATTAATTTAACTGAAATACATATATCTGAACAACATTCTTAAGTAATGATTACAATATACTGAATGTGATTAGAAAATAGAATTGGTAGTCAATAACAATACTTTCTGTATTTTTTTAACGATAAGTACTTTGTAGTAAAGTCTGCTTCTTACTTACAATACAATTTTTCGAAATGCTTACTATTTTTTATTACACTACTACTTTTTGCCTGTAGTACCCTACGTGTATTAGTCTGTGGTTATACCTATACTTCTATACTCTGTGGTATCATGTTTGTCTTGTTTGACAAAAGAAAAAAATTGACGGATATGGACTTCTTCGTATATTTATTTTAATGAAACCTACGTTTTTATCGAACTAATGGGTTAATCACAGTTGGAAACATGGAAAACATGTACTGTCGGTTTTGCGCTGAGCCTAAGAGCTCTGACAAACTATTAAACTTGCAGGACGATGTGAAAAAATACGATGAAATCGTATTGAAACTTGCATTCGTTAATGCTGTTTATGTCAACGTTACAAGCAGCGATATGTTGCCGAAAACAGTATGTTTGATCTGCTACAACAACTTGAATAAAGCTTACGAGTTCCTCGACGGCGTGAAAAGAGCGCAGGACGTTCTAGCAAATATATTCACAACCATCGACGAAAATAAGTGTGACTTTTCAGATGATGATAGAATGACGGTTTTCGACGATTTTCTCTGCAATGATGAGCCTGCATCTGTTAAAATGGAAGACAATAAGTCTGTAAGGGACGTTGAAGTCTCCGAAGTGGACGTCAGAGTGGAAGTTAAGCGGGAACTTAAGGAAGAGCCGGATTTAGACGAGCAATCTAATTACGATGATAATCTAAATGTTCATGATATACTTAATGCAGCTATGTGCACGGCAACCTTCGCCTCCAACGTCACGATATATGCTAAAGAGATTTCCGATTTGAGTAAGAAAGTTGTGAAGAAATGGACAGATTATCCTTGGGTCTGTGGCTTTTGTAATATTGAGTTTTTAAACGTGGACATGCTGAGGTCTCACTGTAAGGTGGTGCACGGGAAATGTGCTGCGTTCATGTGTATTGACTGTAAAGTTGGGAGGAATGAGGATTTTGCATCATTTGTTAAGCATGTTAGAAAACATCGGAAGAGTTTGAGGTATGTATTTAAAAATGTTTCTTTTTTATTTTTATTTTTATTTTTACACTAGCAGCTTAAAGCTGATGCGTGTATATTTCCAGTCAATTTTTTAAAATGTTTACGTTAGGAGCACTTATGCCAAACAAGGTGGTGCAATCGTGGAACTCCTTGCTAGAAACAGTATCTAGCAAGGAGTTCCACGATTGCACCACCTTGTTTGGCAGAAAGTGATACCTTATGCCTATTATTTTATTGTTTTAATGATTTAAAATTACTTATGTTTGTGATAAATGACTTAAACTTTATCAAAGCACTTCAGAGGTCACAGACAAATGCAATATTCTTTTACTGATATTTTGATGTGATTATATCTATTATGCCTATGAATTATTGTCATACCAAAAATATCTTCACCAGGTTTTTAAAGTGTTCATTATATAATGAGCCTTATTGTGATGCCACCTAGACTAAAACCGAGTATAAATTGTAATAGGGGTTCCATATTTTCAATACTCAATCCAATGCAAGTAAACAATCATGATCCTCCACACAAATATTAGTACTGACTGCCCATAGACTTAAAATCCTTACCTTATACAGCCAAACTGCATGGTGTCAAGTCTTAAACTTTTTTATTTATTTCAGAAACCAATGTTACTACTGTGATATCACAGTCAATGCACAAGTAAACTTGCCAGCTCACATAAACAGCCACTTTGTGAAGGCACAAATAGCCTGCCCCGTCTGCGGAGAAATCCAAAAAAGCGAGGACTCACTAAAAAGTCATCTACAAGACTTCAACATAGTTAAACAAAAGCGTAGACCAAGAAGAAAACCCGGTACACCCATCACAATTGAAGACCTAACCTGTGGGCTATGCAAAAAGATCTACAAGAACCCTAACAGTCTTCGAGACCATAAGAAGCTCCACACTATGGACCGTAAGAGAAACTATACGTGTGACCGTTGCGGAAAAATGTTTTACAATAAAGGTACACTCACATCTCATATATTATCTCATGATAAAAACCGTCCACATGTCTGCAAAATATGTAATAGATCATTTCTATATCCGAACATGTTACGAAGACATGTAGAAATGCATTCGGGGATTAAACCGTTTTCATGTGAACAATGTGGACGGTGTTTCAGGCTCCAGTACCAGTTAAACGCTCATAAAATAATACATACAGATGCAATGCCTTACGTTTGCTCGTATTGCAATAAAGCTTTTAGATTTAAACAAATTTTGAAAAATCACGAACGTCAGCACACCGGTGCTAAACCCTATTCATGCCAAAACTGCGGAATGGAGTTCACAAACTGGTCTAACTATAATAAACATATGAAAAGGAGACACGGTACAGATACTTCGAAGAAGAAGATTACTCCTGAAGGCGTATTCCCTGTTAATCCAGAGACAGGTCAGATTATACAGGTGGAGGATCCTGTAGGTACGGAGGAATGGAAGACCAAGATAATGATACCGGGGAAGAGGGGAAAGAAAAAAGTGATAAAACAAGAGGGTAGTTAGCTAAAACCGTTTATGGAAGAGTTGAAGTGGACTTTTTCACAATGTAATTCTTTATTGTGCTGACATTTTGGTGAATGTATTACAAGCGGTGAGATCAAGAGACCAAATGATGTGTTACTTGCATAATGATGAAATGTTTTATGCATATCCAGAGTTTTTGACCCACTTGTCAGTAAAAGTAAGCAAAGAAACGGGGCCCTTGCGTGCGCGGATAGTTTTAATATAAATTACAATTGGTATACTCCATTTGTTTAGGTACTTAAATAAAGGTAAACAATCTTGTGACAATTTTTTATAAAAACACACGTTAAACAAATAAACTACGCGAACTAACTGACTAACTAGTGGTTCAATACAGGTTTTTAGTCTTCAAAATGCGTTACAGTGCACGGCATCTAACTTGGCAAGGTTTTGTAGTAGTTGGGGTAAGTTCGCGCATCGTACACTTAGAGACACAAAAAGTACTTGTCATTATTCTATTCATTCACCAAAATGCCATCATTTATTTTGAATTATGTCTGCTTTACCGCAAAAGGGACCCAAAAATCGTCTCAGATGCGCTAACGGTTCTTGCACAGTTACTTGCCGATGTCTGTACTAAGCCAAAAAGCATTTTTATACTAAGTTTTTAAACAAAACCTATTTGAAAGACACGCTAAGATTGTTTACGGTTTTTTAAAGTGCCTAAGCAAATAGACTATGGGCATAAACTCGTCAACCTCTGTAGAACCCAGTGCTATCCCCAAAAGATACCCAAAAAACAGCCCTTTTTTTTACTTGATTACTGGCGATTGGGTACTACGGACCGTAATACCACCAGATTACATCAAATCAATCCACGCGCGCCAGGGCCTCGCGGTATATTTGCCAGGAGGTATACACTAAGATCACGCTTGCTATGACGTCAGAGTAGACCCGCGAGTCAGCCAAGACGGCCTCCTGTTTGTGTTTACTCTGTGATGTTTACCATAATGTACACCGTGTGAGATCTTTGTAAATACACATTAAAAATAGCTTCTCACATGACATGGGGTCTAGACAAAATACATTCGCTCCGAAGCGAATCCACAGCTACATTCGCCACCGATCTGTGCTGTGCCCCTAGCACGAACCACTTGCAAGAAAATATTCGTATCCAATTCCATAGTAATTATTCATTTATGTTAGGATAATGTTACTATCGAGTTACTTGCGTGTTCTTGACAGCTAGGATTATTGACTTCGTGCTGCCGTCTAACGTATTACTTCGTTATCGTATCGAGGACTAGAAAACCTTCACATTACCAAATTCGATGGTGTTACGTGCTAGAGGCACTGACGAACGATATTCGATTGCCAAAGTTTAGATCACATGACATTCCGACAACTAGTCAGTCAGTCCCATACATTTACGACCTTTCTATTAACGGTGTAGCCAATAGAAATGCATTTTGTCTAGGCCCCATGAACGGACTGGATTGGATATTTTGTACAGCACACCCGAATTTCTATATGAGATTCTTTATAATTGTTATTCATAATAGTTCTGAGTACATAAGAGCTTACCTTGACCAGCGGTAGCTTATTTTCTGTAAGTAGGTACTTAATAATTATGTACATAACTATAGAGTATAAAAACACCACTAGATGTGTTTACAGAACTAATGGGAATTTATTTCTGTATGCAGAACTCGTGGGAATTAGAACTAGTTCTGTTTACAGAAGTAGTGGGTGTATGAAAGTTTCTTTGGCGCAGTCCTGAACTAATAGAAATAAAATTCTAACAAGAAAGGTAGGTATGTGTACAAAACAAATAAGAATAAAAGTTTCACTAGTTCTAGCACAGAACTAATTGTAAAAAATCTTGTTAATTTACAGAACTAGTGAAATTAGTCTCGCTAGTTCTCTGGACCGAATTAGTGGGGGAAATTAAATTTTCTGTTTACAGAACAAGTGGGAATAAAAGACCCACTAATTCTGTAACTAGAACTACAGTACAGAACTATTGGGAAAAAAGTGTATTTTCACAGATAGGTACAACTTACTTTCATTTTTATCTGTCGTTAGTATTATTAAATGATTTATTTATGTATTAGTTGGTAAGTAACCGTAATTTTTATTTTGCACCTAAAGTTTAAAAATGCAATATTATATTTTTAATAAGGGAAACTATATGTAAAGCACAGTAATATTAAAAAACAGTTTAGCAATTTTTTGTTTTCCTGTAAACCATGCACCTTTCTTCATTTTTAACCGACTTTAACCCTTAATAGAACCCGAGCCTGTAAGTGCTTTTTCTTCAAACTAACGCTGGTTCCTGGCTAATAATAGGTCACAGATTTCATTTTTGTTTTCCTGTATACCATGCACGTTTCTTCATTTTTAACTGACTTCAAAAGGTAGGAAAGATGTTCCGTGCAGAAGCCTACCGCACGCTGTGTAAGGTGGCAATCCCCGCACACTCTGGTTAGGTTATACTAATTATTACTCAAGAATGTGAACAACTGTACCGATTTGACTGAAAATTGGTGGGGGAGGTAACTTAGAACCAAGTGACGAACATAGAATACTAATAGTGCAGCGGGAACGGGAGCAGAAATACACGCGGGCTGAATAGAAAGTCCTACGAGAACCGGAATCAGAATTCCAATAGGTTGGAAAAAATATAACGGTATGTCAGTTTAAAATAAATAAAAGATTTATTTATTTATATCATTCATACATTCTTACATTTATTTTTACAGGATAACAAGAGAATAGTAATAAGTATGCTTATCTTCTTAAGTATACAATTATTTTTTAAATCTTATAACTTTATACTTTATTTTCCAAATTCTCCATCAGCATTCAACCATTTCTCAAATATTAAATACCACCTTATCACACTAAGTGTTCAAGATTAAAGACGCAATAAACTATGCCATTACTTATTATTACTCTCTTCAGTTTCTACTGTCTCCGTAGGAACCACAACATCAACGTTGGAATCGTCTACTTTATCATTAACTTTAGGCCTACCCATCTTCGACGGTTCCATTATTTTACTTTTCCATTCTAAAATTTTATCCATTTCTGGATAAACGACTTTACCAGTAACCGGATCTATTGGGTATACACCGTGGGGAGTAAGCTTCCTCTTTGCCATATCCATGTTATGTCTACATTTCATATGTTTGTTATAATTCCCCCAATTTGTAAAGTCCCTCGCACAGATATTACAAGTATACGGCTTCACACGAGTATGTTGACGTAAATGCTGTTTTAAATCATTTCTAAAACGGAATCGTTTACTACAAAATGTGCAGCTATGAGGTAATGAGTCCGAGTGAACTTTACTATGGAGATCTAACAGTTTTTGTAGACGGAAGCATTTACCACATTGGTCACAAGAGAAAGGCTTTTCACCATCGTGCACACCAACATGCTCACGTAAGTGACTTCTCTTTCTGAAAGCTTTCATGCAAATTTCACAACGGAATGGTCTCTTATCCTCATGTAACATCATGTGTCCAGCTAGAGTCTGTTTTGACAAGAAACATTTGCCACAAACTTCACAAGTGTGGTTACGTTCTCTGTCCGTATGTATCAACAAGTGCTGGTTCAAAGAAACTCTAGTTGAGAAAGCCTTTTCACATATATGACAAGATAAATTGTCTTTTCGTGTCTGTATCGGTATTCTACGCTTTCGTAAATCTCTGTAGAACGTACTTGTATGTTTTTTAAGTTCCTCTGAAGTTTGAAAACAGGTATTGCAGCCAGCACATTTAAAACCTGTGCTTATGTGTGACAATTTGTGTTTACGTGCCATTTTAATAGAAGGATATGTTATAAAACATTTGTAACAAGACAACTGGAGATATTTCCTGTGGCCACGGACATGGCCTACGAAACGATCAAGCCGTAACTTCTTAACGTTGCAGTCAGTACAACGATATGCACTACAGGCACTGTGGCACTCCATGGAATGCTGATTCAGCTCTGCAACGTTAGTGAACTGATATTTGCAATATGAACAGGTCCAAATGTAATCTTTCCAGGTTAGGTCTAACTGAGAAAGTGGTATACTATCTAAATCGGTTATATCTTTTTTATTTTTACTTTTCACCGGAGTTCTAACCTTTTTCAACGTTCTTGGAGGTTTGGAACTTGTATCTTCCTTCATCGGCTCTATTTTTACACTAATATTATGGGTGTATTTGTCTTCTAATGTATCGTACGCTGTGGATTCACTATCGAAACAGTCGACTTCTATCTTGATAGATTGGGATGAAACTATATTTTTTAGTACCTCTTGAGCTCTTTCTACAGCAGTTACAAAGTCAAATGCACTTGTTAGTGTGTTAATACATAGTAAACATACAGTTTTGGGCATATTACTCTCATTGAAATCCAATTGGCAGTTGAGAACAGTCAATTTGTTGATTATTCTTTCACCGTGGTCTACATTAGATTGTATATCTAAGAGCTTGTTGCTTGGCATACACACAGCGCAAAGACGACAGTAAGCATTTTCCGTGTCATTCATTTTGCAAAGATTTATGCTGTATTACTTTCAATCAGGAATTAACGCTTTAAAAACGGCATTTCAATAATTTATTCCAATCCAATTTCCTCCAACAATATTCTCAATGCAGTGTTGCCATGCCACTGTTGCCAGATGACTGTTCAGAATTCTCCCCAAAAGTATTCCGAAAAACCCCAAAAACTTAGGATTTTCTTAAAAAAAAACCCAAAATTTACAGAACAGCTTACCATTGTATTGTATTGGGACTCCTTTTTCCGCACTTAGCCTCCCTTTTTGGGCCATTGTGCGTGCAAACAGCTTACCATTAGGCGGCGTGAAGTCAAATTGACGTGTCCTAATAAAACACATTATTAAGGTAAAAAACACAACAATTATTGCTCCGGACCTAGACCAGACGGCTGATACTCTGATCCAGGCGCATAAATTGTGACTGTCTAAAATAATATCTATGGGCGATTAGCACTGACGGTCATGGATTCATGAAACACTGCGATTTCGTAAACATAACAGATGCCGCGTTTAGGCGTTCCTCTCTGATTGTATCTGTTATCTTGAGTTGAGTGCTGTAAGTGCTGTCACTAGCCGTCAAACATCCTTACTCAATTGTTAGCGATATTAGCGCCAGTGTATGGGAATAGTTTTCTTAAAAAAGGATTCTTAAATTTTCTAATGTTCCGCGCAATTTCTGTTACAAGAATCTTCTCTTGACAATAACAAACACAACAAAAAAACAAATAGTAAAATCGGTCCAGCCATTCACACGTGATGGCATGACCAAGGGATTTAGGGATTCATTTTTATCTATATAAATATCATGGACTCCAACACTGGCTTGGTAGTTAAAATCGCCCAATTCCCTCCAAGCCTATTATTTTCCCCCCAAATTTCCCCCCGTAGCTATAAAAAAACCCCCAAATTTGAGGGGAATCCCCCCAATCTGGCAACAGTATCTCAATGATTCTCAATACCATAGACTAAACCATAGATTATTATGGATTAAACTATATATTCAGCCGGGATAGACATATTGACTCTTGGTATGGTTCTAGATCTTTTGGGTCTTTGGGTCGGGTTCGTAGCGATGCATGTGTCAAGTGTCAATGACTGACTATACTCTATGTGGAAATGTCTATGGTCATGTTCTTTCCAGTTCGGCAATTCTTTTCTTTCTGATTTCCTGAACTTATTTGTCAAATTTAGTCTATGGTCATTGAGATGTAAAAAGTTAAAAACATTAATTTGTTAATTGTATTTCTTCTTGAAAGTCAACCACACAGTTTTGCTTACTTGCAAAATGAATAACACAGAAAAAGCTTACTGTCGTCTTTGCGCTGTGTGTAAACCACGCAACGAGCTGTTAGATATACAGTCTAACCTAGACCAAGGTAGAAGAATAATAAACAAATTGACTCTTCTCAATTGCCAATTGGACTTCAATGAAGATGATATGCCCAAAACTGTATGTTTACTTTGTGTTAACACACTAACAAGTGCATTTGACTTTGTAATTGCTGTAGAAAGAGCCCAAGCGGTACTAAAAAATAAAGTTTCATCAGAGCCCATCAAAAAAGAGGTTGACAGTTCAGATGGCGAATCCATGGTCTATGAGACGCAAGACAAATACTGTACTAATGTTCCCATAAAATTAGAGCAGGTGAAAGAAGATACAAGTTCTAAGTCTCCCATAATGTTGAATAAGGTTAAAACTTTAAACAAAAGTGAAGATAAAAAGGATCTATTTGATTTAGACAATATACCACTTTCACAGTTAAAACTAAATTGGCAAGACTACATTTGGACTTGTGCATATTGCGAGTACCAGTTTCCTAACATTACGGAGCTGAACCAACACTCCATTGAGTACCACAAAGCCTGTAATGCATATCGTTGTACTGATTGTAACGTTAAGAAGTTACGTCTTGATCGTTTCCTAACACATGTCCGTAGCCATAGGAAACATCTACAGTTGTCTTGCTATAAATGTTTTAAAACATTCTCTTCTAATCAAGTGGCAAGTAAACATAGATTTACACATATAAAAACAGATTTTAAATGTAATGGCTGCAATACCTGTTTTCCAAGCTCAGAAGAACTTAAAAAACATTCAAGTTTATTTTATAAAGATTTACGATCACGTAATATACCAATACAGGCAATAAACGACAGTTTAAATTGTCCAATTTGTAAAAAGGATTTCAAAACAAAAACTTCTTTAAACACGCACTTGTTGATACACACGGACAGAAAACGTGACCACACATGTGAAGTTTGCGGAAAATGTTTCTGGCAAAAGCAGACTTTAGCTGGACACATGATGCTACATGAGGACAAGAGACCATTCAATTGTGAAATTTGCAAATTATCATTCAGAACGAAAAATCACTTGCGGAACCACATTGGTGTGCACGACAGTGAAAAACCTTTTTCTTGTGACCAATGTGGTAAATGCTTCCGTTTAAAAAAGCAGCTAGTTTCCCATAGTATAATCCACACGGACTCACTACCTCATATCTGTTCATTTTGTAACAAAGGATTTCGTTTTAGAACTATTTTAAATCAGCATATACGTCAACATACTGGTGTGAAGCCATATTCATGTAAAATCTGTGGGAGGGACTTCACGAATTGGCCAAATTATAACAAACATATGAAACGTAGACATAGCATGGATATGGCAAAGAAAAAGCATACTCCTGATGGTGTGTACCCCATAGATCCCATTACAGGGAAAGTTGTTTATCCCGAAATGGATAAAGTGTTAGAATGGAAAAATAAAATATTGGGACAAAGAAAGCCAGGCAGGCCTAGAATAAAAGACATTTTGGTTCCAACAGAGCATATCAAAATCGAAGAGAGTAATAATAACTAAGTAATATCTTACTACAGGTGTGTGAAAAATACAATCTCTAACTTTTAATGTTTGCGTTTCATGATGAACAATAATGTTAGCATGAATTAACTAATATACAGTGTACTGAACATTTTCTAAAACAAATAGTATGCTGAGTGTTCAAATTAAATTTACATTGGACAAAGTAAATGCTTTGATAGGTTTTGAACCTGCAATATTTCCCATATACGGAAAACACTGACTGCTAAGTCTGAAGCATTCACTTTATCCAATGAAAATTTAATCTACACAGGTTGAATTTTTTATGTGGGACTGGATGACCATCTCCGAAACTATGAGTATGAAAACTAACTGTTTATTGAATTTTTGAATACCTGGTATTGCTAGTTGTGTATTGAACTGTTGTTTTTGAGAGAACACAAGTAATAATACAGGTATTACACATTCGATTGTTCAGCCAATAAGGAACAAATTCTGGAAAATAATGACGTATGGCAAACTTAAAGAAAGAGCACATTTTGAACGAAATATTTTTTTTATCGTAGATGGCCATTCCCGTAAAGAAATCACCTGTATATTTACCATAACCTTGGGCGTGCCTGTTTACATTATTGTTTAATCAATGAAACAATTGGCCTCTTATATTATGGCAGTTTTAAAAATTGAAAATGGAGGGCTAAATAATACAATTTTCTTATAGGCTATTTTGTTTTCACAAGTGCCATTAGTGTCTTAGAATTAAATAAGGACAAAGTATTACTTGGTTTTTATTGTTCATATGGTTACTTTAAAAGAAATGAATTATTTAGTTTATTTTTATGGTATTATAAAATGGTATAGAGTTTAATGTTTCATATTAAATGTTCCTAAAAACTGTGGTATTTCATTTATGGCATTTTAATATATGAAATAGGTACTAGTTTTTTCCCTACCCCTTCCAGCTCAGCTTATTAGACTTAAGTGAAGCTACCGACGCTGCATACCTTTTGATTGATCAATAAACAATGGTGCCTAATAAAGAGATAATAATATTATACACGATCTAAAATAATATTTACGAGACTGATTAAGGTCCCAAAACACTGCCTTGAAGCACGCCTAAGCACTACCAATTGGAGAGTATCAGACGAATTTAATTATCTGATAACTATATAAGAGGTGTTACCTGTTACTCTTATTCTTATATGCTACTAACGCCAAACACCGAGGTGAAGTCTTCTCATTCAATATTTTCTTGAACTCGCAGCATTTTACACCATTTTCTTTCAAATAAACTAATCTATCATATAAAACAAAATTTTCTATGATCGGTTGTAGATGATTTTGTAACAAAACATAAATGCCAGCTTTTGCAAAACTGGGTGAAGCTATTTCGCGCCATAACAGTTTAAGTTTTTCTACATCGAAAGTGGCGTTTTCAGCGTTATTGCTAGAATGCAGAGTTTCATTTGTGGTGAGTGTGAAACCGTTCTTAACTGCATCTTCTACGTATTGATCAAAATTGGCATCCATAGTCTTCGTTTTTACTGGTTTTCGTTTGTTCCTCTTTAGCTTGCAGTCATCTGCAACATAATTTCAATAACTTAAAGTAATCGCCGTGTGGGGAACTTTGTACTCTTTATCTAGCCTCTCGTTTGTGATAAGTATCTACCTAAATGACAAAGAGTACATCCATACCCAGAGGATTTATATATACATACATACAAAGATACATATGCTCACGCCCGTAATCGCCGAAGGAGTAGGCAAAGGTGTATTAAACACCCACATTTCGCCAACTATGATTTTCGGTCCCACGAAATAGGAGGCGAGCCTATTGCCTTGTATGGTATCAGACGGATAGAATTTGTATGTACCGAAAAATTGGCAAATCGATTAAAACACAGACATCATATAATATCCCAGCAAAAGTATCTCTAGTCGTTCACACAAAGACACAGTGACATAATTAAGACCCTTCTTACATTAGGCAACTAAAAGAATACTTAAGTTTCAACAACTCCAGTTGCATTGTCATAAAACAAAACTGGAGTGGACGAGGCTCCTACATTAACGCGCGAAACTGGAGTTTCGCATATCGCGTTTTGCATTTCGGCTAAACCAGTCACGGAAACTCGGGACTCCGGTTGCCTAGTGTACGAGTCTCCATACAAATGTATGTATGAACCTCTAGTTTTGAATCGCGGCAACTGCAGTTGACTACTCGAATTTCATTTGCCTTGCATAATACAAGAAGAGCCTGATAGGAAAAAGGAGTTAATGACTTACTTTCATACGCATATAGTTGTAACACAGCTCTTGAGAGTAAATTAAAAACTAGATCCCGTAATTTATCATCTACACGCGGCGGTTGAGCTGCCAGTCTCAAGAACGGGACTTTCATACTCTCTTCCCCTTTGCACCTAGCAAAGACGTCCTTCAAACTATTACTTAATGGAAAGTTTTTGAAACGTCCATTACACTCGATCATTTTATGATAACAACAAGGCATTATTGCAATTGCTTTTGCCTTATCCAGTTTTAAAAAGATATCAAGGGCATCTATAGTCAAATCTGCACAAGCGTGAAGGCCAGTGATGCAAAAATCGTTGAGATTTTCAAATTTTTCCACAAGGAATGTTTGGATTTTTTCATGCGAATCCCCCTTTATGGTATGCTTGATATATTTTACATGATCCAATGAGTCCTGATGGTACTTTCGCTGTCTTATTTTGGCTCCGACGTAATGACTTTCATTGCCTTCAATGCCTAATACTTTGTAATTTGTAGTCTCATATATTAACTGATCCAAATAGCCCTGAAAAAGAACATGATTTAAAATTAAAGTAACTACTTACTTATTATTTGAAGGGTGCCGTCTATTTGGTAGAAACTTGATACTCCGAAACCTATTTGGGATAACTCACTTCGCAGAAACTTCTTTAATCGATCATTTATTAGGCATAAAAAATATTTGACATAAATATTTGAGGCATAATGTGCTTATGACCGAATTTAGAATGGCATACATTTAAGATAGTAGAATTTTATTTGGCATAATTACCTTTGGCATAGTTAAAATTTTGTATAACTTCATTTAGCATAACGTTCATTTAGAGTACAGATTATTTGGCATAATTTGACTAGGCATACTATAAAAAGCATAGAATTTCAATTAGAATAATATAGATTGGGTTACTTTCTTCTTTAAAAATGGGTAGGTTAGGTTAGGTTAGAACTGTGATGATAGAATAGATAGTTGTTTACACACCGACACAGAGTACCCCGACTCGGATAGGTTAGGTTAGGTTAGAACTGTGACCCCAACATCGCGAGCCGAGCGAGCGAAGCGAGCGTGCCGCGGCAGCGGCCGGCGAAGTGCCAAAATAGATAGTTGCTTACACCCCGACACAGAGTACCCCGACTCGGATAGGTTAGGTTAGAACTGTGACCCCAACAGCGCGAGCCGAGCGAGCGAAGCGAGCGTGCCGCGGTAGCGGCCGTCGAAGGGCCAGAATAGATAGTTGTTAACACCCCGACACAGAGTACACCGACTCGGATAGGTTAGGTTAGGTTAGAACAGTGACCTCTTATGCCAGAAACGAGCATGCTCTCATAGGCAAGGATATAAAAAGCAAATAATTATCATTAAATCAACTTTATAACATACATAAGTGTTCCAATAATCATAAAAGATGATTCTTGCTGTAAAAATTATGCGAAATGATGGTTCTACTTTTAAATAGTTATGGATAAGAAATATATACCAAAAGATGAATCTGGTTTTGAACTTTCTGCGATGTGATGGTTATACATTGTGATTATTATGCATACAAAAATTATGCGTACAGATGATTCTGACTTACAAAATTATGGGTTTCAATGTATGCAAAATGAGTTTATGCCAAACGATATTCTGCGAAAAGAGGTTTATGCTATTAGTTGTTGTGCAATATAAAATTATTACTTAAAAAGTTCTACTATATGAGGTGTACCCTTATTTGAAATCTATACTAACTACTAAGTTGAATAATACAGAATATCTCACCAAACCGGATCCAAAATCTACGACCATATTGCAGTCAATATCTTCACATAACTCCTTGATCTGTTTAGCCAAATATTTTATTTCATGTGTTTTCTTAGCACCTAATGGTACATTGATTACATATTCTGAATCATCTTGACGAAAATCATCATGCACTACTTGCAACTTCTTTAGCTTAGAAAAGAATTTAACCAAAAAATCGTCATTTATTGCACTCAAATCTATATCGTCGTCAAAAACATCGAATTCTTCAGCATTTATGTCAATTTTGTCCAATACATTTTGTGTGAGAATTTCAACATTCGGCACTCCGTATAAATAATGGTATTCATCAAAGAACTCGAGACATTCGGTAAAATATTCTTCTGTAGTATTGAAGTCTTTTGGTAATGACATCGCTATTCTGAAACGAATGAATAAAATACTACGATACTACACAATCAAAGTTACCTTGTCTCCCTCAGGGGAGCCAAGTCTACGAAGGGAAATATTTAGATTTATGTAAATGGGTGTAAGGGCTTTCACTGATACCTTTGGGGACAAGGGAACCCTTTTTGAAGCCGAAACTCCTGGTACTTGAAAGACGAGACTTTGGCGTAGGGTTTCCGGATTGATTAGTTAGATGGCAGTCGCTCCTATAGAAGCAGTATAAATGAAACCAAAAGGACGAGGAGTAAAGGACCCTAGATAATTGCAGCAACCACGGATGCAAATGACATATGTAAAGGAAGTAAGCGACTAATGAAATGTCTGAATAAGTCCCAGAGTAGTACAGACTCGGTCGGTCGACTAAAGAAAGTTTAATTGGATGAAAGGAAGGAGGAAAGTTAGGAAGAGGCCAATGGCAATCTACCGAACTACCCGAATTGTGTAAGTTCGGGAAGCTTACTGTTAGCGCTATCTATCATTTGCATTTTCTGGCTATCAGAATCACACCAACAGTATTCATTTTCCTATCTTCAGTCTCTACGGTCTGTCTCTTTTTGGTACTGCCGAAATTTGGAGAAGGGATGTCAATTACGTCTTCTGTAGCGCAAACTTTGAGTATTTAACAACGGAGGCGCCAAGTTGTTGTTGCTGTGAACCTCACCCCCCATACCCCCAGATTGAAAGCATCTCACATAACATACTCACGACAATATCCCCGAAGGGGTAGCCAGAGGTGCTAGCACATTACGCCAGTTTGTTTTTTAGGTCGCAATGTAATAGGTGGTGAGCCTATTGCTATTAAACGTGTGTACGTTTAATAGCAATAGGCTCACCATTTATAAGTGTTTATAAACCTGCGATAAATACACACATAACTTCGAAAAGCATCGAAAAATCTTGGTGTGTGCCATGGTAAAAGCTGGGATCGAACCCGAGACCTCGTCTCAGCAGTCCATTACCCATACCACTATTCAAATACTTGAAATGGTTGAGAGGCTTAGAATAAAAGTACAAAATACAAAATAACATTTATTAACAGTCAACATCCGATACTCAGAAATAAATAACATTCTTTTGCGTTTGCTTTTAGACGCCATTGCTTGCTCCACTATCTCAATGAGCTTCCAATCATGTTAAATCAGGGACTCTTCTGTCGCGTTTTAGAATATAATATGCTTCAGTATAATTTTAGTGTTCAAAATTCTAATATTTCAAATAGTTTGGAAAGAGAGCTTGTAGTTGGATATTCCACAAATATCTACATCTACCTTCACAAGAACAAAACTTCCACTTTGATTTTGCATCGACGAAAATAGCGAAATTCTTAACCAACAACTAGATTCTTTAATTTCTTCAGAATAAGCTGACTCCAAAGATAAAGCACTAGTCATAACTGTTATACTTCCAAAAGGCCTGCCAGCAGCCTTTTAAACTAACTAATTTCTACAAGCAGGCGTCTAGTTATTGCTGAGGGCCACTAACAGTGTCCCACACTTCATTACCCTCCTTGAGGTCTTTTGAGCCTTCTCCAATAACGCACTTGGCAGACCATGAGTTCTCTCCTAAATACTTGTTGCAGACATCAATAAGATCGTCTTTTTTGACGGCCAATATTCTTTCTCGTTGTGTCTTCCAAATGTCGTAAGAGAGTCCGTATAAGAATAGATCAATGCCTTTCATGTATTCCGCAATAGGTTGATCCATTTGTTGCAAGATCGAGAGTTTCGCTTCAAATAGATTTTGGTCACTGATTAGATCAGTGTTCTTGGACATCCAACTAGCTGTCTCATCAAAAACATTTAAGGTGACCCTGGAATTAGGATCCCTGTATGAGTAATAGTTAAATATACCATCTAACGTCAGCATCGCTCCCCCGCCGTAAGCTCCATTCTGTTCCCTGACAACTGGGTGTAAGAATTTTGATGTTAAGAACCTTGATAGAACTCGCAGTTTTGGATAATCAGGATCGGTATAAGGGACCGTTGGAATGGCTTTGGCGCAGAAGTTAACTGGAATATTCATCAAGATATGCATGCCCCGATTTTCTTTCTGCATTTGCTTGCAATCAGTCCAATTAATTCTATTCATGTCCTTATGCTCAATGTCCTTGCATAACTGTTCGCAGAAACTATCGATATGTGTTTGGGCTTCTGTATTAGTATTGCAATAGTGAAAAGCTGCTCTCAGATTGTGGCCTCTCAAAATCTTCTGGGCAACATTTTCAATAGTTGACTGTACTTTATCAATTGACTGGTTCTTTTGAACCTCTTGCATGTTCATTATGTGATGCAAACCCATTAGATTCTCTTTACACTCATCCACAGAGGAAATCAAAGATCTAGCTGCCTGCATAGCATAGGTGTGGCCACTATCAATGATACCATTGCTTAATGATGAGCAGTAATTGGTGAGAAGCATCTCCATTCGTTCAGTGTTGCTGAAGTTTGGTTTGTTAAAGATCTCTGACCAAATATCCATCATTTTAGGCAGATTGTCATCTAAACAGTGACTGCTGATGACAATACCTTGTTCATACTGGCCAGTTTGATCAATATGTTCGGTAATATGCGCAAGGAAACCCAGTCCAGATGTTGTTTTGCTGACATACTTATCAAAGTCCCGATAATTGTAGGACTTGGTATCGAATTTGGTGACTACATAGTTGAAGTATGGTATGAGTAGTCTTTCTGACTCAGACAAGCTTTCAGTTCCTAAAACACCCTTGAAGTATGTAACTCCATTGGTGTTAGCTTCACAGAGTTGTAGAGGAATGGTTGCAGCAACTGTATGTTTCAATGGTGGAGCAGTTTTAGTCAGTGTTATGTCTTCTATTTTTAGACAAGGTAAAACATCTAAATTTTCAGTTTGTTTCTGTGCTTTAGATAGCTCAAGCCCTTCTTTATAGATTCCAAGTTTCTGCTCTTCAGTAAGAGCTTCTACTTTAGTTTGGAGTGCTTTGGCTTCAGCTGTGTTAAACACATCGTCGAATTTATGATCAGGTCTCATTGTCATAATCAACTTATGTTTGTTTTCAATGAAATAATCTTCAATGACTTTCTTTATGAAACTTGGATTTACTAAATCAAGTTTCAATTGATCCAACAAAGTATTCACTTTCAAAGCAGTCAATACTGAACCATTATGATTCCACAAAGGCATGAGATTGAATAAAAGATTGAGTCCAAATTTGGGTGATTGATGCTTAATTGACAATTCAAAACCATGTAAAACACTCTCAACATGGTCCTTATCAAAACCATCTTTATGAATTTTGTCTAATGTGTCATCAACTATTGATTCAACCATTTCAAATTTAGATGTCTCAACGTCTCTCAAGCCGATAACAAACAATGTATCTCGTATTTGATTATCATAACCCGTTAGAGAATTATATCCTCCCGATATATTTTTCTCGATCAAACTTTTGTAGAATGCAGAATTTGGTCCGATTATCATCAATTCTGTCAATGCCATTATCATGAATGTTTCATATATATTTGTGATATCAGACATTACATAACCAATGGCAATTTGGTTTTGTTTTTCAATTGGTACACCATATTGATCAAATCTACATGCTATGTCTGCACGTTTCGGAGCTGTCCATCTTGGTTGCGGTTGTACAATAGTATTTTTCGGATCCAAAAAGTCATACTTACTCAAGTAAGCCTCATTTACAAACTTTAGATTAGCTTCTAAAGGAAAGTTGCCATAAGAATAAATTCTAGAATTACTAGGGTGATAATATGTAGAATGGAAATTCTTTAAATGCTCATGAGATAGTTCTGGAATGTGTAGTGGATCACCACCAGATACATAACCATAAGTTCCAGTGGGGAGAATAGTGTTAATGAATTTCTGTCCAAATAAAGAGCTTGTTTCAGAGAATGCCCCCTTCATTTCATTGTAGACAACACCTTTTAATGTGAGATTTGATGTAAGATCGTCAATGTTCGAGTGTTCTAGTCTCCAGCCTTCTTGTAAGAAGTCAAGCCTACCAAGGTTAGGCTTAAAAACTGCATCTAAGTATACTTTCTGAAGATTTCTGTAATCTGTCTCGTTTTGTGATGAAAATGGATAGAAAGTGTAATCAGGCCCTGTCAACGCATTCATGAATGTGGCCAAAGATCGATTCAGCATCTTAAAGAATGGATCTCTGACAGGATACTTTTCTGAGCCACATAGAACGGTATGCTCCAATATGTGCGGAGTACCCATAGAATCTAAGGGTGTTGTACGAAATCCTATAGAAAATACATTATTGGCATCATCTCTATCTAAGTGCAGGTACTCTGTTTTTGTCTTCTCGTGTATTAAAAAATATGCTGTCATGTTGTACTCTTTAATTTGTTCAACTTCTTGGCAGAGGAAGCCATGGATTGTTTTTCCTGGCTGGACGAGTTTAGGAACTGATTCCTTCTTTTTTAGGATGCTGCTGCTGTACTTCTGGTTTGAGGATGCCAGCCGGTACTGCAGGCTAGCCCTCGCGCAGCTGTGTAATCTTGAATACATCTTTTGATTGTACCGTTCACTTCCGAATTAATCTGCAATTTATATACATCACTCACTATTTTTTAAGTATTAATTACGTAAAGGTAAATTTAAATTAAATTATGGATAGGTTGGTACTGTTTCGGAATAAAATTTCGCGAGTAGAAACAAGTCTTCAATAATAAATTTATAAAAACAAATGAAAAATGATGCAATCTAATACTCACAATAAATCACAGCTGGGTAAATAATTGTGTTCTTTGCTAGTGCGGGATACTTGTTGAAATATGTTTTTAATGTTTTTATGGCTCTTGTTATTTTTGTGACATTATTTTAAACATTTAAAGAAAAGCACAACACCGCCTAACCTAAATAGACAGCTGACAACCAAGACATTTTTAATTTGATAGATTCTGACATTTCTGACGACTGACGATATTGCAACATGTAAAATCATAATAAACATTATTTAATTTCTAACCATGGAACATAAAATGTTATGCAAGCTCATGCAAGTAATAAGATAAGTATAACCTATTAATTTCATGTAAACCTTGTCGTTTATTTAACACTCACTTAACTAAAATTGGCACAACAAGGTACATAAAAGTTAGTTTTCTATGATGACAACTTTGTGCTAAACCTCGTATTGTTATTCTTTAAAGTCTTATAATAAAATTAGAGAGAGAAATCATGTCATTTCACATATTTATATGAGCATGAACACACATAAAAGTTGTATATAAATCACGATAAAATTGTTAAATATACTGTGACCAGAATAAAATTTATCATATTTCGAAGAATATAAGATTGAAAAGAGAATCCAACATAGACACCAAAACGTAATTAATGTCAAACACTTGACATTTCGTTCTTTTATAAACACGTGTTTACGTGTAGAGCTCATGCGGAGTTCTTTTTACTTTTTAAGTTAAATGTAATAGGCAAAAATGAGTTTATATAATTTCAAGAAGATTGCTGTGGTCCCCACGGCCAAGGTAAATACTGAGAAACGCGAGTTTATAACATTATACGAGTTTTATACAATACGGCTTAACCTATATTATTACAAATATTTTAAATTTCCAGGATTTTATAGACATAATATTGTCTAAAACACAACGGAAAACACCTACAGTAGTACACAAGCATTATAAAATATCGAGGATACGTGGTTTTTATATAAGAAAAGTTAAATTTACGCAACAAAATTTCCACGATCGCTTATCCAGAATTATACAGGTAAATAACCACACATGGTTGTAATTTTATTTAGTATAATACGTTATAATAAGTATGTAAACTTATAAAGGAGGTTTTGAACACTTTTGTAACAATGAAGTCATCTTTATCTTCTTTATCTCTGACAGGGTACTGTGCATAATATTAATTTTGCTTTACTTGTTAATTTACAAGTATGGTCAAAATCTTGTTTTATTTGTTTAGAGTAACAGTTTACAGCTGCATGATTGTAGCGAAAAGCAAATTACTGTAGTAAAATTAATTTTCACTTATGGTGCAATATCAATTCACCTCAATATGTTTATTATCAATATAACAAAACATATACATAACTAATTGATGTTAAAATACTTATGCTAAGTTTACCACTGCTACCGCTAGTGCAGAAGAAGCAGTGCAACAAACACCACACAGCATTTTATGTTGCATATTAACTCTTGAGGATGTAGGACATGATGGTGTCTGCTGCCCTAATTGAGCAGACCGATGGGGGAAGTACCCCTTTCCCCCCTTCTCTGTATTATGGTCAGTTTTACCTAAGTGGTATAAAAAAGAAATTTATAATATTGTGTGGCCAATCTTCATAATTTTTGTATTTTTTCAGGAATTCCCTAAACTAGATGATGTTCATCCATTTTATGCTGATCTTATGAATGTGTTGTATGACAAGGACCATTACAAATTAGGTCTTGGACAGCTGAACACCGCCAGACATCTCATTGATACGTAAGTTGTTTACTCAACCTATTATTGTTCATTAGATTCATTCTTTTGACATAGTCATAGCAGTTGGGATTTTCTATTTTTTTATTTGTGGCAAGTCAATTTGTCTTTACTTTGCTTGATGGTACACTGAATGCAAAGTTTCAGGAAAGAGGGTCACCATTACAAACACGTACAGTATTGCAATGGTGGGAGTCACCTACCGATATTCATAGGAACTATCAGTTGGATTTGAATAATCCTGTCGAAGAATTCACTTTTTCCTATCTGAATTTCATTTGTTTTCTTGGGGACAGTTGGAAGAAACTGGGAGAGGCCTTTGTGTCCCAGGGGCAGATTGAGAGTCCTAATATATCAATACTATCACTAACTATGTAATTCAATTAACAAAAGGCTTGAATTTGATTATTAATATGAAAAGGATCAGTGACGTTGCACAATTTAGAATATAATGTTATTTTTATCAATAATATTAGTAACCGAATTTGCTTATTCACTTGTATTAGGAGTGGGTTCACATCAGTAGTGTAATGGATTCGAACCCAGGAGCTCTCGATCGTAAGGCTGACTCCTAAACCACTAAGCAACATTTTTCATCTTAACATTTGTACGTCTACATTGACAGAACATGTTGAAACTTGTAAGGTATTATATTATAAGATACCACCTGTACCTACACATGTTTCCACAAATAAATTACCTTTATCTTTATTTTTATCTTTATCTTTATCTTAACATTTTTATACACTCATGCCTGTAAATTCTTTAACTGCTGACTCAGCAGAGCAAAACTATGTAATCATTCCCACACAAAAAAACCAATGCATCGCTATTATAATGTGGTCATCATTCACAGAGTTGCAAAAGACTATGTCCGTCTACTGAAGTATGGTGACTCTCTGTACCGATGCAAGCAGTTGAAGCGAGCGGCCCTCGGTCGCATGGCCACTATCATGAAGAGACAAGCTGCAAACCTTACATACTTGGAGCAGGTATAAAGACTTTTCTTTTGGAGTAATTGTTGCTTTTTGTCCAAAACTAGCTGACCCGCGCAACTTCATCTGCGTCACCCCGTTTTTGCAACATTTTTCATTCATTCATTTGCTTCGCACCTGTTTGTTATAGCATGATGTTATATACATATAAACCTTCCTCTTTAACCATTCTATCTATTAAAACAAACCGCATCAAAATCCGTTGCATAGTTTTGAAGATTTAAGCATACAAAGGGACAAGAAAAATAGGGACAGAGAACGCGACTTTATTTTATACTATGTAGTGATGATAGTGATAGTGATTATATAACCTTTGTAAATATCTCGACAGCAAATATTAAAAACTATTTCGTATGAGGACTTCGGACCTGGGTAAGCGGAAGAGTGAAGGATATGGTCTAGGCATTCTCACACACCTGAAGATCCATGATACCGATTTAGTTGATTCAAGCCCGAGGAAATTATTCTCCTTATATTCAAAAGACCTCATCTTGTAACAGGATTTTTACAAAGAAGAAGAATCAAAGAATCATTTTCGTTTATTCAGTTTAGGCACATAAAGAGCACTTATGAATGTCAAAGTTTCACAATAATTATGTACCTACATTTGTCAAATATAATATAATCACTATCACTATCACTATCACTACATAGTATAAAATAAAGTCGCGTTTTCTGTCCCTATTTTTCTTGTCCCTTTGTATGCTTAAATCTTTAGAACTATGCAACGGATTGTGATGCGGTTTGTTTCAATAGATAGAATGGTTATAGGAGAAGGTTTATATGTATATAACATCATGCTACGACTAACAGGTGGGGAGCAGGAATGAAAAATGTTGTAAAAACGGGGTGACGCAGACGAAGTCGCGCGGGTCAGCTAGTTTATAATAAATAAAATACTTACTAAATAAATCATTCAATTTCTTCACTTATTTTTTATTTTATTTTTTAGGTTCGCCAACATTTGGCGCGTCTGCCGTCCATCGACCCTTACACACGCACCATCATCATCTGCGGGTTCCCTAACGTGGGCAAGTCCAGTTTTATTAACAAAGTAAGTAATTTTTATAAAAATTCTAAGTAATAATTATTAATTGTAACATTCTAAAGTTTTAAAAAACTTACTTTATCATTCACTCACTCAAAAATTTCTTCATCTAACTTAAATAGCGATTGTTTGATGTGAATATGCTACACACTATCAATCACTTCATTCCCACCTACTCATTCAATCCCTTACCTGGTCATTTCAACACTTGCTCATTCATTCCTTTATCCAAACATTCACTCATTCATACCTTCACCCACGACTCATTCATTCTCCTTCATTCCATTTTGAAAATTACTGTTTTTTTTTTAAATTATAGCTTATCGTTTTATAATATCAATAGGACAACTACAATGTAACAATATGTTTCCAGATAACAAGAGCTGATGTCGAAGTCCAACCGTATGCGTTCACAACTAAGAGCTTGTATGTCGGACACACTGACTACAAGTATTTGAGGTGGCAGGTGTGTATACAATTATTTTAAAATTACAAAAAATGTATTCGAGAACCAAATATAATCTATCATCATTAATTTGCATGGCGTGAAAAAGCATCTGATGAGGCCGTCAAGTTAAGTGCCACTATTGTAGCACTGTACGTGTTTGTAATGGTGACCCTCTTTCCTGAGACTGCCTTCAGCTTACCATCAGGCGGGGTAATGTCAAATTGATGTGAAATTTCAAATTCCAAAAGATTTGGAAAACAATCAGAACTAATCCGAATGTTTAATCACACTTGCTTATCGACATCGACAGGTAATCGACACCCCTGGTATTCTCGACCACCCTCTCGAGGAGCGCAACGTAATCGAGATGCAGGCAGTGACCGCCCTCGCTCACCTGCGGGCCGCTGTGCTGTACTTTGTGGACCCTTCCGAACAGTGTGGGCACAGTATTGAAGAACAGGTCTGTATTTTACCTCACTAGCTGACAATTTCCTTGTGTATCTGATCCTGTTATCGTGTATGTACCTTCTATTTTATTATACAAATCTATTACGAACACAAAAGAAAAATATTCCATCAAGAACCAAGCGGTTCGGTGAGTCTTTCCTCTACCGCACCATTAAGTCTTGGAATTCCTACCGGCGCACATGTTTCCTTCTTCCTACAGTCCCGGGTCCTTTAAGTGGAGCGTGAAAAAGCATCTGATGAGGCCGTCGAGCTGAGCGTCATCATTGTAGCACTGTACGTGTTTGCAATGGTGACCCTCTTTTATGAGACTTTGCCTTCAGATTAACTTCAGGCGTTGTGAAGTCAAATTGACGTGCCAAAAAAAAATATATCTTAGCACATAATAACGAACACAAAAGGAAAAGAATTACTCGCGTACATACATTTCATGGGTTTCTAGTATGAACGCCATTAATTTGACAGGGGATGGACCCTTCTGTGTAAGATATTTCAACCTATTTCGCCTATGTAACAACTGCAACTGGGACCGACTTACAAGCTTTCCGAGACTTTCGTCTTGTATGGTGGACCATTTTCCGCGACTATAAGCGCGTCGAGGTCTGCTCTTTTCGCTTGCGGAATATTGCAGATACAACAACATCTTTCCTTGGGTAAAAAATCTTTAGGTACTTGCTTTGAGGGGTACAATTTGTAATTCCTTTCTATGACAATTAGTAATATTTTGCTACTACTATCGTTGGAATTGTTAAAGTGTTGGTGAGTAGTGAATTCCCCTCCTTCCCTCAACATATTTTCTTTAAGTTATCAATCACTATGTTATAGGAAATGCATTGATCTGGGTGTTTCTATGTATAATATGTATGTATTTACAAAATTCAAAGTATCTAAGTATGTTTATCTGCATTCTAGAACCCATAACACAAGCTTGTTAAACTATGCTTACCATGGGTCTAGGTGTCGTTGTGTAGATTGTCCTAGAATATTTATTTATTTATTCATTTGTTATAGATATCACTTTTCGAGAGCATCAAACCTCTGTTCAGCAACAAGCCGCTGATAGTGGTGCTCAACAAGATGGATGTCGTGAAGCCTGAAGATTTGGCGCCTCCCAAGAAGCAGCTCATTGATAATCTTCTGGAGAACTGCTCCAAAGGAAACCTTGTCAAGTAAGTAATGGGTACGCTCTTTTTTTTTTTTTTTTTTTATACCACTTAGGTGGCAGACAAGCACACGGCCCACCTGATGGAAAGCGGTCACCGTGGCCTATGGACGTTTGCAACACCAGAGGCGTCACACACGCGCTGCCTACCCTGTAGAAACCTTCTAATGCCCTTCTTGAAGAACCCCATATTGTAGTCGCCTGGGAAAACCACGGCAGGGAGCTCATTCCACAGCTTGAGCGTGCGCGGGATGAAACTCCTTTCATACCGCACAGTGCGCACCGATTCCGGTCGTAGTGTGTGAGGATGAACTCCCTCCCTATGGCGAGCGGTGCGATGATAGAAAGTAGATGTGGGCATCATGTCAAACAATTCCTCTGAACACAGGCCATTATACAGGCGGAAGAACACACACAGTGAGGCGAAATCCCTCCTGATGTTCAGCGGTTCCACACCGCCTGAGAGTATGGGATTGTCGACGATCCTCAGCGCCCGCCGTTGTACCGAGTCAAAGGGGTCAAGCTGGCATGCAGGCGCCCCGGCAAAGAGGTGACAGCAGTACTCCATGTGGGGCCGAATCTGTGCCTTATAAAGAAGGAGTCTTTGCTCCGCAGTGAAGTACTGCTTCGCCCTGTTGAGCACTCCTAGTTTCTTTGATGCCAGCCTAACCTTGTCCTCCAAGTGACTGCGGAACTGGACATCGCTGGAGATATCGACACCAAGGATCCCGATACTCGAGGAGATGGTGAGCGGTGTGTTCAGGAATTGGGGCGCCACAATAAATGGGGTTTTCTTAGCGGTGAATGCACATACTTGTGTCTTGGTGGGGTTGAATTGGACCAGGTTTAGTCGTCCCCAATCGGATACTCTGGTGAGAGTAGTCTCGATTTCAGACACAAGTTGTTCGCGACTTTCCTCCACCTTAGAGCGAGGGATGTTTGCACGGCCCGTGTAATATGCGTCCCCGGTACTGTCGTCCGCATAGCAATGAATGGCGTCATCAGACAGCATATCATTGATATGCAGCAGAAACAGGGTCGGGGACAGGACGGAGCCTTGTGGGACACCAGCGTTTATGTCCATGCGGTCCGAGCAACTGCCATCGACGACGGCTTGGATGCTTCTGTTGGACAAAAAGCTGGCAATCCATTCGCATAATCCCTCTGGGAGTCCATACGATGGCAACTTCGCTAGGAGACCTCTGTGCCAGACCCGATCGAAGGCCTTCGCTATGTCAAGGCTGACAGCCAGTGCCTCACCCTGACTCTCGATGGCTTGCGCCCAGCGGTTTGTGAGATACACAAGAAGGTCACCGGTTGAGCGACTATGACGGAAGCCGTACTGACGGTCGCTCAATAAATCGTTACCTTCAAGGTATCTCAGGAGCTGTGTGTTTATAACACGCTCCATTACCTTCGAGAGGAGGGAGGTTATAGCGATAGGCCTGTAATGGGACGGATCTGTTCTGTCACCTTTTTTAGGGACAGGGTGCACGAATGCTGTCTTCCACGAAGCCGGGACTCGTCTCTTGGAGTAAGAAAGAGGATGTCGAGTAGATCTATAAATCCGAAAAAAGTCGTCGTTAATTTGCTGATGTAGAGGTGGTGCGTGTCATTTGGGCATAGACAGGCTACACTAGGTTATACCACAGACCACATTTAATGGTCCTAAGGCACAGAAGAATCGAGACCCTGGCGCGCCTCTTGTGATATAACCTATAATTGGTGAATTCGAGCTCTTCCACCACATTTTAGGTCCATGATAGGACCAAAGTAGAAGAAGTTGGTATCTTCGGTTCGAGTTGAGCAGTCCGGTTGAGGAAATACCGTATAGAATAATCACATTGCTACTGTGTGGTGGTTTAAAAACCTTTGTCTTCTGCGCTGACGGCACATAAACAAACCTAACCTTAATTCCTCCACTATACCGGTTGATTTTATAGTCATTTCGGAAAAAAAGGTTCTGGCCACAATTTCGATAGTACATTCGTAAGGAAGTCCTAATTAGGCGAAAATATTTTTTTTTTACACGTCTCATACATTTTTCTGATCACCTGTACATTATTGCCATACATAAAGTAATTTTTTTTTTCAAAATTGAATCTTCCAGTCATTTTGCTACCGAAAATATTCTTTTACCGAAACAAATATAAAATCACCGTGTATATGTGACCAATAGGCTACGATAACCATTTTACATCAGGTGGGCCGTGTACTTGTCTGCCACCTAAACTGTATATAAAAATTGTGCCTAGTTTGCGTAAGTTAAGGTAAACCTCTCATCATTATTCTTAATTTGTTTGCAGTGCGGACCCGAACTCTGATCTCTCCGTAGTGCCTGTGATGCGTATGTCCACTATAACGGAAGAGGGAGTACAAGAGGTTAAAATTGAAGCCTGCGAGAGGTTGCTGTCGCACAGAGTTACAGAGAAGATGAGGACTAAGAAGGTAATTTGATAATACCTACCCCTACCCCTAAGATTTACAGGCGTATGAGATCTTGAGTGTATATTAACGGAGGTAGGACACGACGGTATCTCCCGTCCGAAATGAGCTGTCCAACTGGGGAAGTACCTCCGCCCTACAGAAGACCGCGGTCATAATAACCATCGTGTTGTGTTCCCGCCGGTAAGTAGGGTAGCCAGAGCTCACTATACGCCTCCTTCCCCTCCCCTTCCTAGCCTCCCCACCCCTTCCCAGCTCTGCCCCTTTCCCTTCAGGGTGGGCAGCACGTGTGTGACACCCTTAGTGTTGCACACGTACATAGGCCACGGTGGCCGCTTTCCATCAGGTGGGCCGTGTGCTTGTCTGCCACCTACGTAGTATAAAAAAAAAAAATTTCTAGACCTTTGGACCCCGAGCCAACCTTATCTGCAAGTAGTACTAATCTACAGTGCAAATATTTACACTGGGCAAGAATCGCGGTAGCCTAGTGGTATGGGTAATGGACTGCTGAGACGAGGTCTCGAGTTCGATCCCAGATTTACCATGGCACACACTAATGACTTTTCGATGCTCTTCGAAGTTATGTGTGTATTTATCGCAGGTTTATAAGTGCCCGGTTAATGGCAATAGGCTCGCCACCTATTACATTGCGAAATGTGGGTGCTAGCACCTCTGCCTACCCTTTCGGGGATAAAGGCGTGAGTTTATAAAAGCCTTAACCGACGAGCATGCATGAAAAAGGTAATGACAGTGAATGAAGCGAAAGTAGTATGTCGGGATCGTAGCAAATGGAGATCCGTGATCTCTGCCTACCCCTACGGGAAACAGGTGTGATTTTATGTATGTATGTATGTATGTTTATAAAAAAAAAGAATCGAACCGGCGTCCACCACGCCACAGTCTATCATGGTCGTATGGTTACTAAGACATCCTATGACGTTAACAGGTGGATGGCATTCTGAACCGTCTGCACGTAGCGGTGCCAGCCCCCCGCGACGGCAAGGCGCGGCCCCCCGTCTTCCCCCCCGGGGTGGCGCTCAAGAAGCAGCAGCAGGCGGAGAAGCTGGCTCGGAAACGGAAACTGGAGAGAGAGATCGAGATCGAAGAAGGGGATGATTATGTACTTGGTGAGTTTGCATTTATTGTCTTGTCTGCCACTTACGTAGTATAAAAAAAAAAAAAAAAATCTGCGATATTAAAGCTATTTGGTATATTATCGTTATCTAACAAAGTATATACTAAATCGCTCATTAAAGTCTTACGTATTCATAACTTAAAATTGAAATGCATTGTTATATTTGTGTATTTATTTGCCTTCCCAAGTCAAAATAAAAGCCTCTGCCTTCCCTTAATTCAAACGCTGCGCTAATGAAACTATTTTTAATTGGGAAATTCCCAACTCGACACTGGCAAGATTGTCCCCTAAATTGGGTTCATATGTTGCCATCTAAGAAAAGAAGAAGAAGAAGAAAGCTATTTGGGGAGTTTTGGCGGGAACGCGAAAAGTGTCATAGCGCTGCAGTGTTTTATTTTCTAAATTTGGTGTGCATTCGAGTTTTTATGTGTAAAAATGGTGGAGTTTTAGACATAACGGCTCGGACGAAGCACACAAGTGTAGGAGAGTGGAATATTGTAGTGAATTGTGATTTTTCGTGTTGATGTCAAAATCTCCCTGAGAAAAGCGTCTAGTAAAGTCTCCACTACTTTACTAGGGCAACTATCATCCGTCATCGTCATCATCATCATCATCATCATCATCATCATCATCATCATCATCATCATCATCATCATCATCATCATCATCATCAACAATCATTCTAATTATACTCATCACAAAATAAAATGAAATTCCCAACTCGACACTGGCAAGATTGTCCCCGAAATTGGGTTGATATGTTGCCATCTAAGAAAAAAAAGAAGAGGAAAGCCATTTGGGACGTTTATTCCCTCAATGAAAACAATCATCTGAGGGGTGACCCACTATGTATTACTATTAAATGAGTAAACTCTTGAGCTTATTTCAAAAAGTAAAATCATGAGCACTTTTTGGGTGAATAAAAATCATGAAACTCGCATCATCAACACCGAGCACTTTAGTCGAGGTGACTTAAAATCACGACGCTACAATTAACGATTTACTTAGTTTTCATTTCTATCTGCAATCCCCAAAGATGTCAACGTGACGGATTGTGACAATGACTCGAATTCCATAACTTTTCTTTACCCAAAAATTGTTCAACACGAAATTCACACCGTACATTGGCCCGATCGAAGCTGTCCAGGGCCCTTTGCTCTGCGCCAGTCAATCCGCGGCCCACAGCGAGTCTGCCATAAGGTCGCGACAGAGCCAGTGCTCTGTGCGCATCACCCATGGCAGGTACACGTGTATACCTTCCACCCTTTTTTTTTTTTATACTACGTTGGTGGCAGACAAGCACACGGCCCACCTGATGGAAAGCGGCCACCGTGGCCCATGAACGTGTGCAACACTAAGGGTGTCACACACGCGCTGCCCACCCTGAAGGGAAAGGGGGAGAGCTGGGAAGGGGTGGGGTGGCTAGGAAGGGGAGGGGAAGGAGGGGTATAGTGAGCTCTGGCTACCCTACTTACCGGCGGGAACACAACACGATGGTTATTATGACCGCGGTCTTCTGTAGGGCGGAGGTACTTCCCCAGTTGGACAGCTCATTTCGGACGGGAGATACCGTCGTGTCCTACCTCCGTTAAACTCTTTTTAGTTGGGGTCTAGTATAATGGAAAAAAACAATAAGAAACATTGATGGAAGTAGGACACAACGATATCTTCCGTCCCAATTAAGCAGTCCGACTGGGTACCCTACAGAATACCGTCGCTAATAATAAACTTGTGTTGTGTTTCCGGCGGTGAGTAGGATAGCCAGAGCTTACTGGAGAGGTTTTGTGCTGTCAGTGGGAAGACCAAAAGGTCTTCTGCGCTGGCAGCGCAGTTATTTTAATCTTCGATTCGAACCGACTAAAACCGCACGCTGTACCGTCTCGATCTGCAGATGCCGAGGCGTAACATTGCCTAAAACATATCCATCATCACTGATTTCCTGATTACCGTTAACTGGGTGTTTTCATCAGCCATATTCCTTTATTCTCAATTTTAATCTAAAATAAATGCTTTCTTCTTCTCCAGACCTTCAGAAGAACTACACAGAAATACCGGAGGACGAGAGACACGATCCTATCCCAGAGTTCTGGGAGGGACACAACATCGCTGATTATATCGATCCTGATATATTTGAGGTAAGAAATACATTTCTCTGTAGATGACTGATCACGGATTCACTCTGTATAAGTAAGTAAGACTTGGAAAAAAGCAAACTTCGAATTCAAAGGAAACAGCTTTTTATACCACTTAGGTGGCAGACAAACACGCGGCCTAAGGACGTTTGCAACACCAGGGGCTTCACATTCGTGCTGCTGACCATATAGAGAAGAGGGGGAACGGGAAGGTTAAGAGAGCCTCAAATTCAAATTCATTTATTTGTACAAATTTTGTCAAATATGTGTTCCTCGTTGTTCGTCGTAGTAAAACTTGTTGTGGTTTAAGGAAAGTACAGTATCTTCGAAAATAACCATAATTATTCATTTTTTTTTCTCCGTTATTCACTTATTTTCTTCGTTATTCACTCGTTTTTCTACGTTATTCACTTGTTTTTTTTCGTTGTTCACTCGTTTTTCTTCGTTGTTCACTAGTTTTTCTCCGCTTTTATTCACTCGTTTTTTTTCGTTATTGATATATATAAATAATTTTGCCTCGAGAAGAACTATTGCTCGTGGTCAAACCAGTTAGACAGAATAGTTAGTCCAAAATAGAAGAACTGAAGCTTTAGTGGTGCACTGTATATTGGCCCGATCGAAGCTGCCCAGGGCCCTTTGCTCTGCGCCAGTCAACCCGCGGCCCACAGCGAGTCTGCCATAAGGTCGCGGCAGAGCCAGTGTTCTGTGCGCATCACCCATGGCAGGGACACGTGTTATTAGCGCATATATGTATGTAGTAGCCTAGTTGTATAGGTAATGGACTGCTGAGACGAGATCTCGGGTTCGACACACCAATGACTTTTCGATGCTCTTCGAAGTTATATGTGTATTTATCACAGGTTTATAAGTGCCCGGTTAATGGCAATAGGGTCGCCACCTATTACATTGGGACCTAAACATGAACTGGCGAAATGTGGGTGCTAGCACCTCTGCCTACTCGTTCAGGGATATATATATATATTTTTAAAAGAATATTAGCAACCGAAATTACTAATATTCCCTTTAACCCTAGCTAAGCTCAATAGCTTGTGTTAGGAGTGGGTTCACGTCGGTAGTGTAATGGCCAGGATTCGAACCCGGGACCTCTCGATCGTAAGGCCGACTCCTTAACCACTAAGCTACCGCCGCTTCACATAGGTGTGAGTTCATGTTATGTTATGTTATATAATATTGTCTTACAGAAATTAGCTGAACTAGAGAAGGATGAAGAGCTTCGCGAGGCGGGCGGTATGTACGCCGTGCCCAAGATAGAACTAGACGAGACCATGAAGGAGATCAAGGAACTCGCCAGACAGATACGGTGAGTGGTTATATTATAGACTGCTGTAGAATCCAGCAGATCGAAGAACAGCAGTGGTCTGTGAATAATTCTATGCCTGGGTTGCACGATCTTACTTTAACATTAGCAGTGCAGTTAAAGTACCGGCCAGGTATAAAGGTTACACCATTTGACAATTGTTAAAATTGTTCTTAAAACTTGACGCTAACTGTAACTGGCCACACTCAAACGTCAAATTCTACGAAAAAGATAACTTTAACCAATCTACTAAATACACTGGTGCAACACATTTAGCCAAACCGTTAGAATCAATGTTACTGTTACTGTTAAATTTGACGGAAACCTTAAATCTAACAGGTAGTTATAGCAACTAAGCCTAAGAGTCTTGCAATACACAAACGGTTCCTGATAATATTGATAGCTAGATTGTTAAGTGTGAATGTATGTCCGCAGCAACAAGAAGGCGATCCTCAAGGACGAGTCGCGGCTCGTGAAGCAGTCCACCAAGCCCGTCATGCCGCGGAACAGCCGCGCCCGCGCCAAGGACCGCTCCACCACCAAGCTGCGCGAGGAGATGGAGAAACTGGGTAAGTGCAGCTCTGTGTACACTGTAGTGATGTACTGGATATCTGTACCCATATACGCGGATATCCGCACCCATAATCACCGATATCCGCATGCGTATACGCGGATATCCGCATGCGTATACGCGGATATCCGCACGCGTATATGCAGATATCCGACGGAGAAAAAAGGCGTGCGTAACAATAGCGTTGTAACACATGTATCTTTGATTTTATTGGAGTTATAATTATCTTGTTCACTATATTTAAGTTTCTATAGAAGCAAAACATTAAATCCGAAAAAACTAATTCAGTATTGGACGCTTCCAAAAATCGGATTAATTGCACAGACTTTACTAGAATTTTCATTGCACTCATAATAAAAATATAAGGGTAAAGTCATCATTATCTGAGCTTTTTTAGAATTCAGTTGGGGTCGACTGTCATCTGACCTCTTCTACTTATTGTGCCAATAGATACTCTCCAAGACGTTATTTGTTTGCGGCTAAGCACGTAATTAAATTCCTTGCAATTTACACCGCAGGGCAAGGAATCTGGTCAAAAAAAATAACTGCAACAGTTTCGGTTAGAAAGTTATTTTCGGCATACGCATTTTCTTACATAGTGCCTGATTGGCGGCAATAGGCTCGCCCCCTATTACGTGGGACCACAAATCACTGTTGGCGAAATGTGCGTGTTTAATTTTCCTATTCCTTCGGAGATTACGGGTGTGAGAATATTTATGTGTGTATGTTTAATGAACATCTAAAAAACTTTACATATATTATGAAGATTCCAAATCACGAATTTGTAAGGCGTATTCAAGAACACTGTGTGTGTGTGTTCCAGGCGTGGACATGTCGGAGACCAAGGAGGCCCACTTCACCCGCTCGCAGTCCCGCTCCCGCTCCCGCTCCGCCCCTGCGGCCAAGCGACAGCGGGCGGACGAGCGCGGCCGCTCCGTCAGTCGGCCGGCGCGAGACACCGAGGGCGTCGGGGATAAGATTGTGAGTGTTCTTATATTATTTTATTATAGGAATGGGTCATCACACTCGTGCTGCCCTACCCTGTAAGATTATTGAAATGCCCTTCTGGAAGATAACCCCATATTCTTGTCGCTTGGGTACAGTAAAACGGGGTGGTGTCCAGGGATAAAATGGTCAATGGAATATCACTACATAGTATAAAATAAAGTCGCGTTCTCTGTCCCTATGTCCCTTTGTATGCTTAAATGTTTAAAACTACTTAACGTATTTTGATACGGTTTTTTTAATAAATAGAATGGTTAAAGAGGAAGGTTTATATGTATATAACATCATGCTACGACCAACAGGTGCGGAGCAGGAATGAAAAATGTTGCAAAAACGGGGTGACGCAGACTAAGTTGCACTGGTCAGCTAGTCTTAAATCATTTCTTTTACAAAATATTAATTTGAATCCATTCCCAGATATTTGATGATTCTGTTATTATAATAACTAGTGAAATGTTTTGTTTGATAAAAATTAACTACAGAATTTAGCTGACCATTTTATCCCTATCCACCCCTGGATCCCTTTGTTTGAGGAGATGAGATATAATCTTAAACTTTAACGAGTAAATAATACACTCTTGGCCCGATCGAAGCTGCCCAGGGCCCTTTGCTCTGCGCCAGTCAACCCGCGGCCCACAGCGAGTCTGCCATAAGGTCGCGGCAGAGCCAGTGCTCTGTGCGCATCACCCATGGCAGGGACACGTGTATAGTACGCCCTGTACTACTTCGTACTACGTACTCTGTTTATTATTTGTTTACTCGATTGTACACTGTATCGATTTTAGAACCAGATAATTTTGCTAACGGCTGTACTCTAGTATTTTTAATAAATACCACTAGGAACATTGCTATTGTTTGACCACGACTACTGTAGCGCTCGACGTGGTAACGAAAGACAAAGAAAGAGTATGGGTCCAGAGAGAGAACTAGCGATACTTCCTCACCCGCCGCTCGCACCGTAGAAGCGGTACAGCGATTGCGGTCAAACTATAGCGAACTACAGGTCCATGGCAAAAATTACCCTGTATAATGGCCGTGGTAGAAATTACCTTGTATAATGGCCGTGGTAGAAATTACCCTGTATAATGGCAGTGGTAGAAATTACCCTGTATAATGGCCGTGGTAGAAATTACCCTGTATAATAGCCGTTGTAGAAATTTCTCTGTATAATGGCTGTGGTAGAAATTACCCTGTATAATGGCCGTGGTAGAAATTACCCTGTATAATAGCCGTTGTAGAAATTACTCTGTATAATGGCTGTGGTAGAAATTACCCTGTATAATGGCCGTGGTAGAAATTACTTAAAAAAATCATCTTTATTTCAGATGCAAACTAAAGCCAAGAAGATGGCTCACGTCGCCATCGCGAAGAAGACCAAACGGATGGGTCTCAAGGGAGAAGCCGACAGATTCATTGGCACTAAGATGCCCAAGCACCTGTTTGCCGGCAAGCGGGGTGTCGGCAAGACGGACCGGCGGTAGACTAGACGATATTACACAGAGGTGTATTGTATATTTAATAATAAATATTTTCAAAATGTTTTTCGTTATTTTTTTGTACATGGTCCATAGGCCACGGTAATTACTTTCCATCAGATGAGCCGTGTGCTTGTCTGCCATGTAATTGGTGAAAAGCGGGGCCCCTGGGGATCTGGACAAAATGCATTTCTATTGGTTACATCGTCAATAGAAAGGTCGAAACTGTATGGGGTGACATTAGTTGTCAGAATGTGATGTGATCCAAACTTTGACAATCGAATATCGTTCGTCAGTGCCTCTAGCACGAACCACCATCGAATTCGTAATGTGAAGGATTCAAGTCCTCGACACGATAATGCGTTAGACGGTTATTACGAGTGTACGTGCTACCAAATTCAGTTACTTTTACGCACTATAGGGGCGTTTTTGAAATATCATACATTTTGCTATTGAATTCGATACGAAAATTTTCTCGCAGGTGGTTTGTGCTAGAGGCACAGAGGGATGAGGACGGAGGATAATTTTGGAACGAAATCCCAAAAAAATTGTATGATTGTGTGAGATGCTGAAATAAAGGTATTTTCTTTCATCCATATAATGTATATAAAAATGAATTGCTGTTCGTTAGTCTCGGTCAAACTCGAGAACGGCTGGACCGATTTGGTTAATTTTGGTCTTGAATTATTCGTGGAAGTCCAGACAAGGTTTAAAAGGTGAACAAATACGAAAATGCTCGGAATGGAGCAGCGGGAACGGGATCAGAAGTCGCCGCGGGCAACAGCTAGTCTCCAATAAAAAAAACATCATATTACAGTATATAGATATGTTTTAATTTAAATACAAAATCTAACACATTACATGTTTGGTACAAAGTATTTCTAAGTATAGATATTATACAAAATCTAATCATATCACGAATCATTCCCGATTCGCGAGTGACATAGCGGTGTAGTGCAGCAGAGTCGCGGGTACGAATCTGGGTTGAACACAGGTAGTGTTACCACGATGTATAAACAGGACGTCAATATACGAAGTAATAATAAATTCAACTTGTTAGGTGGGACCTATAATCATAATTGGCGAAATGGGGGTTAATACACCTCTGCCTACCTTTTCGGGAGTTGTGGTTCAGAATGGCAACTTCCTAAAATGTCCCATTGTCCTAAAATGCCAACTTCCCATAATGTCGCTTTCCCAAAATGACTATTTCGTGGCTATTTTTTTTATAAACCAACCATTTTTATAAAGCGACAATTTGGGCAAGGGACATTTTCGTACCAGGGGACATTTTGGAAAGTCGACATTCTGAGCAACAACGTTTTCGGGGATTTACAAGCATGAATATATATGACTGATTAACCAACCACCAATGCCGAAATGTGTATAACATCACAACAATATATCTCATTGAATCATGGAGGATATTTAAATAACAATACGATTACTGCGTGGTTCCCGGCAGAGTAGAATTTCTTCTCTTTTCTCTTTCTCTTCCCATGCGGTGTCATACAAGGCGACTAAGGGAAAGGGCTGTTTAACATCAGACAGATACATACAGCCGAGACTCAGCCTCAGATGCATGGCTTTAGTCAACAATAGTGCCCAGAATACGGCAATAGGCTCAATCCCTATTACGTGGAACCAAATAAAATGGTTGATGAAATGTGGATGTCTACCTCTGTCTACTTCGAAAAAATAAGGCGTGAATATACTACAGGGTATAATTGTTAATCGATGTAAATCATAGCGTTTATAAATATTTCAGATCTAGTTGATATACATCGAAATTAACAATTTAACATTTGTATATTATATAATATAAACAGAAATCTTTCTCATAATAAAACATCAATAATAACCGCGGCTAATAATAACCTTGTGTTGTGTTTGCGGTGGGTAGGGTAGCTAGAGCTCACTGGAGAGGTTTTGTGTTCTCTGTGGGTAGATCGAGAAACCCTTCTTTGTCTTCTGCACTGACAGCACAGAGACTCTCTTAACCTTCCCTCCCACCTCTTCTCTATATGGTCGGCAACACGAATGTGACGCCCCCTGGTGTTGCAAACGTCCATAGGCCAAGTAACCACTTTCTAATGGGCCGCGTACTTGTCTGCCACTTTAAAAAAATATTCGAAGTTCAGTCTCAATTTAATTTCAATCTCCCAAATGTCAAAAATAGTATTCTAGCAACTATTTACAAGACACTAGCCTCTCAGATAGTTCCATGATCTTTGACGGGTGGTTAATGTTTGAAAACTAGTACAGATTATCATCTCCTGAAAGAATAACGATAATCTACCTGAGTTTCTTGCTGGTCTCTTCTCAGGAGATTTAACTACCGAACCAGCGAAAGAATCATTTTCTAATGATTTATTTACTAAGTATCCTAATTTATTATGAATTATAATATTTTTGACAAATGTAGGTACATAATTATTGTAAAACTTTGACATTCATAAGTGCTCTTTATGTGCCTAAACTGAATAAATGAAATTGATTCTTGATTCTTGATTCTTCTTGATTCCTGTTTATACATCGCGGTATGACCACGAAACTAAGTCACCTATACCATGAAAAACCTGGGAAGGTTATACTGGCGGCGGAGGTCGCAGCACGATCTCCGTTCTCAATGAGCGCGGGTACATTATTTACAATTTTCATTTCGATGCTCTTCTCTAAGTATGAATTCACGAGCGTACGAGTGCATAATTTTTTTACTAACTCAATATGATTTCACCTCGCCTGATGGTAAGCTAAAGGCAAAGTATGTGTTTGTAATGATGACCCTCTTTCCTGAGGCTTTGCCTTCAGCTTAACATCAGGCGAGGTGAAGTCAAATTGCGAATTCCATAAATAAAAAAAAACAATGTTATAATGGTGGTGATCAGCTTGACGGCCTCATCAGATGCTCTTTCAAACGACCTTTAAAGGACCCGGGACTGTAGGTAATAAAATAAGAACGGGCGTAATGAAAAATGTATCCTAAATCTAGGCGAATAGAGTTTAGTGTAGATACATGAGCCTCTTAGTATAAATATATATAATAATAGGTCTGTATGTTCGTGGAACAGGTGACTACGTTTCGATGTCTAGTATAAGGCATATAAGCACATTTATCGTTACATTTTGGAAAGGTAACAAGTATTAGTAATGCTTTAAATATAACGGGATATAGGAATTCCCATCATTTCCCATTTCTTCCCAAGCGTGTCGTACAAGAAGACTAAAGGATCCTGTTTAATATCAGACAGATATATATAGCCCAGACTCAACAATAGTGCCCGGAAGACGGTAATAGGCTCACCCTGTATCACGTGAGATCGAATATAATTATTAGTGAAATGTGTGTGAATTCTCCTCTGCCTGACCCTTCGAAAGTAAAGGTGTGGAGGAACGGGATGTGATGTCCCTCCAACACAAAGGGAGGATCCTCCGACCAGGCAAGGTGATCACGCCTGGCGGGCCGCGGCCCAACGGTTGTCGTTGGGTTGTATATATATTGTACCAGCGCGAGAACTTCGCTTTCGCTATGCAGGATCCGTAGTGACGTAGTAGTTAGTCTGGCTGTCGCTAGATGGCGCTGGGAACATGTAGTAGGTAGAAGTGTGATTATATGTATAGAAGCGAGTTCACGTCAGGGTAGTATTCGAACCCGGAACTAGCAGTTCTTTCGAAAAGGTTTAATTACATCAGATAAACCTAAAACAGTGGGTAAGGATGTTGCCTCTGCTTACCCCACGGAAGCAAGCGTGTGTATATTGTATGTTTGAATGAAATTAACTCGGTATTATTTAGAAGACCTCAAAGGCATGGTAGTGAACGTTTTAGCTACGCAGATGTGAGTTCGATTCCCACTTAGTGCAAATATTTGTGTGTATGAATATGAATATTTGCATTGGTCCAGGTGTTTATATATTATGTATAATATGTGTTTACAAAAAAAATCGATCTAAGTATGTTTATCCGCATTCCAGAACCCATAACACAAGCTAGTAAAACTATGCTTACCATAGGTCTAGGTGGCGTTGTGTAGATTGTTCTAGAATTTGTATGAAACGACGGTCTTAATGGGAAATGGGCCTTATAGAAATATTTAAGCATTACACATAACATAAGTATTTAATAATCTTAATTCACTACATGTTATACACAGGCAAACAGTTTCAACATATTCCAAGACGGGGCCAGATGCCTCAGTTGACAGTTACCTAGCCCGAGATTGTAGCAGCTTCGAGTCTCGTCTAGGCTGTTAAATAATCCCAATACAAATGTATAATTTTTAAATCAGTTTAGGAGGTACATAGCGAAGCAAAAAAAACCGCACCACTAAAGGAATGTTTTTTTTTCAAATAATTTTAAAGAATGCTAATTTTTTTTTTGCTTGGCCATTGTGGAATATTTTTGAGTACAAAAGAAATTGGTTTATTTTTAAAAGACAGTACTTTTGGACAAGATTTACGTAATTTCATAAAATGGGGTGTTTATTAAAGTATGTATATTACATACTGCACTATAACTAAGGGCCTCAAAAGAACCAAGCATTACATGAATCTTGTTCCAATTTTCATAATATGTAAAAATGGCGGCTAAAATAACAATTGTAAAATAACATGTCTTCTAAATACGATGATAATAATTGATTATTCATGATCGACACTCCTCGACAAAACTGATGACCACTAAATTGAACCCTCACAGATTGAAAATCAAAGTTGAAAAGCGGTCATCAAATTTGGCGTGAACTCTACACTGCAGTGTACAAAAATGAGTCAGCAGACATATACGCCTTTTTCTCATATATTGCTTACATAAACGCTCGTGGGATAGTCTTTACCTGGCCTTTATCAAAAACATCCCCGATCAAGCTCTCGATTCTGCTATATTGTGTTAAATAAAAGTTACCATCATTCCATTGACACTGTTATAAAATACCATTTGTGTCTTTATTGTTATGCCATTAAGGTCTCAAATTAAATGGCATTTTTAAGCGAATGAAATAGCGTAATGAACTCTTTTCAATAAATTTTTGACTTCAATTTATATAACAATAAAGTCTAAAATGCTATAGCATTTATTGTAGGGTCCGTGATAGAATGAAAGAGGTCTTACGTACAAACACAAGGACAGAAACGAGGCCCCGTTTAATATCAAACATATTATTAAATAAAGCAGTTTCTTGGGGACTTCGAGGTGACCATTTTTTTACACGGCAGTGTACACCATATTACAATGTATATGAGTTTACAATAAGTACAAAAGTTTATCTGGCACTCGTGTTTACACTTTCACAGTTTCACCACACTCAATATAGAACCAGGTTTAGTTGAATTTAGTGTCAATATTAAAATATCAATAGGCTCGCCCTCAATTACGTGGGACCGAAAATCATAGCGAAATGTGGATGTTTAATAATACACCTCTGCCTACCGCTTCGAGGATTACGGGCGTAAGCGTATGTATGTTATCAATTTACACTCGATCGCCTCTAATTAAGCTGTTTGCAACTAATGTAGATGTATAAAAAAAAAGCTGTTTAAACCAGAGATGGTCTATTAACTAATCTAATTCTTTGACGTTTTGTAAATTCCATTTTAACAGTCTATACGGAATAAATAATTCTTTACATTAACTGATTTAAAACTCAACCACAGATGCATGACACGAGTCAAAAATCACTTGTCCCGTGTTATACTACAATGATTGACGCAATTTGGAAGTTAACTCACCTCTGCCCACCCTCGAGCGACATATGTCTTAGTAATCTTTAATTTAATTTAAAAAAAACAACTCCCGCACTAGGGAACAAGCCCTGTATCTCGGGGGACTTTACAAACATACAACTAACGGACACAAAGTACATTCAGACTCAGAACGACTATTTGTGGATCACACTAACTTTGTCCTGTGTGGGGATCGAACCCATAACCTCGTGCACAGCCCGCATACTACGCCCACTGAGCCACGATCATACGATTTTTTTTATTTACGGCACGTCAATTTGACTTCACCTCGCCTGATGTTAAGCTGAAGGCAAAGTCTCATGAAAGAGTGTCACCATTGCAAACACGTTCAGTGCTACAATGGTGGCGCTCAGCTTGACGGCCTCATCAGATGCTTTTTCACACCCCGCTTAAAGGACCCGGGACTGTAGGAAGAAGGAAACACGTGCGTAAAGAATTCCAAGATATAAAATATCAACACTAAATCCAAAAACACACTTACATCCAACAAAACATCGCCATTAATAACTTACTGACCGCTCGATGCGAGCGGTAAGAGTATCACTGAGCCTCCTCGACCTCCGGGTCGGGGTTCACCTCCGGGACCTCCTCCTCCCTCACCCTGTTCGCGTCCAACTCGATCACAGGGTCCGCCGTCGCCTCAGCCAAGTTCGTAACCGACTTAGACTTAAAACACTGAAAGTCTACGTGCCGACTCTTCGCTTCTTCTTTTTCCCAGGACATGTGGATGAAGGGTCTCTGCACGTAGTTGTATATGACTTCGGCGCGACCCCCGGGCCGTTTGCGCACTTTCTCCTTGTACGTGGGGTAGCCTTCGACCCCTAAACGGATTTTCTTGAGGCCACGTTCTTTCATCACTTGTTTTGCTACGTCCCTGTAAAGAGAAAATTTATCACTACATAGTATAAAACAAATTCGCGTTCTGTGTCCCTATTTTTCTTGTCCTTATGTCCCTTTGTATGCTTAAATCTTTTAAACTACGCAACGGATTTTGATGCGGTTTTTTAATAGATAGAATGGTTAAAGAGGAAGGTTTATATGTATATAACATCATGTTACGACCAACAGGTGTGGAGCAGTAATGAAAATTGTTGCAAAAACGGGGTGAGGCCGACGAAGTTGCGCAGGTCGGCTAGTTATCTACAAAATCTTGATACTATAACAAGAAGGGAAAAGAAGAGTGCTGCAGGTTAAGAGAATTTCTGTGGCGTCAGTGTAGAAGACAAAGCAGGGTTTATGACAAAGTGATGACAATTACGCAATTTCAATCAACATATTTGTACACTAGCCTATGACCGCGGCTCCGCCTGCGTGACTGTCGTGACTGTCGGCATAATGGATTTGGTCAATAGATCTTCTGAGAGTGATCGTTCTCCCCAGATCCACTTTATTAAAAAACAGATCTACGGAGAAAAAAAAATCTCACTATATGCATAATGGTCTGGTCAATGGATCTACTGAGATTGATCGGCTCTTTCAACTCTCTGTAACAACTCTACAACTCTAACTCTCTCAAAAGACACTTACCTATTCTCAATATACTTGAAAAATCTGTACAGCGGCGTAGACAGCACTGTCTGGCTGTACTCATCTCCCATCTGCGGAGGGTACTGCTCATCCCAGTCCACGGAGTCATCGTCCAGTAGCACGACCACGTGGCACTCTCTGTCTCCCCTCTCCGCAGACTCCACCATCAGAGGGAGAATGAGCCTGTCGAGGAAAGACTCGAACTGTCTACGAGCACCCTCATTGGACAGCTCGTGTAGGAGTTCGCGGAGGTTCTGAAATGGAGAGAGGATGAGGTTCTTTTATTATTAAGGTCAAATTTTTTTTTTGTATACTACGTAGGTGGCAATTCGCAGACGGTGGAAACAGTACACCGCTTCCCAACATTAGGAGAAGGCAGGGTCAGTGCCTAAGGGTAAGTAGCACGTGTGTGACGCGCCTGTTGTTGCAAACGTCCATAGGCCACGGTGACCGCTTTCCATCAGGTAGGCCGTGTGCTTGTCTGCCACCTAAGTGGTATAAAAAAAGGAGAGTCCAGCAGTGAACTGTAATTGATTGACCTAAAAGGGCCTAAAAGTATAAAAAGTTGCTATAATAACTTACCTGACACCTCACAGTATTAGCATCGAAAGGCACGAGTAGGTAATCACAGGCTTCCCTTAACTCCTGCACCGACACCGTGGGCGGGCACCTTATGGTGCCAAACCTGTAGTACTCCAGGATGGCTCGGAACACCGTGGCGGAGATGCCCTCAGCCACCTCGTACTCACCGCGCTCGTTCGTGTGAGTGTAACCTGGGAAATATAAGTTAGTTATTATAATTATCGCCGTAATTATAGACATTATCATTAGTTTAATTATAGGTAATAATTGATAAGCGATTGGGCTGCTTATTGTGCTGTTTTCGTCATCATTTTCTGAACCTTTTCCCAACTCAATTGGGGTCCAGCCTAATGTGATAATTTCCGTAAAGCGACTGCCATCTAACCTCTACAACGAATGTTTCAATGACCACGGTCTACGTCTACAGTTAGACTGGTTGGTCTTTTTTTATACCACTTAGGTGGCAGACAAGCATACGGCCCACCTGATGGGGAGCGGTCACCGTGGCCTATGGACGTTTGCAACACTAGAGTTGTCACACACGTGCTGCCTAGCCTGTAGAAACCTTCTAATGCCCTTCTTGAAGAACCCCATACTTTAGTCGCTTGAGAAAACCACGGCAGGGAGTTCATTCCACAGCTTGAGCGTGCGTGGGATGAAACTCCTTTCATACCGCACAGTGCGCACCGTTTTGAATACTCCAATTACCCGTAATGAAATAGGAAGCTCCGAGTTCACCTTTGCCGCGGATGCAATCAGGAAAAATCGCCTACATGATGTAGCTGAACTTCGATATTTTCCGTAAAGCGCCTGCCATATGACCTCCATAACGAGCGATATCAAAGTTCTACAGTAACACACTAGTCGGACTTTTTCGAGCTCCAACTACCAGTAACAACTGCTATAGATGTTCGTATGACAAACCGGGATTGATTAAATTGTATTCTCAAATAACATCGATCATTATTACTGAATAAACTTAATTAAAATACTCCTACAGTCCCGGGTCCTTTAAGTAGATCGTGAAGAAGCCTCTGATGAGGCCGTCAAGCTGAGCGCCACCATTGTAGCACTGTACGTGTTTGTAATGGTAACCCTCTTTTATGAGACTTTGCCTTTAGCTTAACATCAGACGCGGTAAAGTCATTGCCATAAATAAAAAAATACTTTTGTACACAAAACTTTATTAGAAACCAAATTGATTTGACATGGACATGGAACATGGACAAATACTTGAAAATCTTTATCGGGACATTGTGCATGTTCTAAGTCATGCATCAATAGCAAGTTGTAGAAAGCCAGCAAAGCAAACTAAATTTAAAATTGTGCATGGCTGGAATAAACATGTTAAGGAAGCACATAAGCAGGCTAGGGCTGATTTTCAACTATATGTTCAACATGGTAAGCCCAACAGGGGTCCTATTTTTGAAAAGATGTGTGAAAGTAGGAAAATATTTAAATATAGGCTGAAATTTTGTGTAAACAATCAGGAACAGATAAAAATGGATATTCTGGCCTCACAGCACTCAGCAAAAAAGTTTGGTGAGTTTTGGAAGGGCACTAAGAAATTGAACAGCAAAATAAGACTCCCTGTTAGTGTTGATGGAGTTAGTGACCAGGGAAAAATAGCTAATATTTTTAAGGATAACTTTATTTTACAACCTAGTGTGCAGGAGGTGTTCGGTGCTGAGTCTGGTCATAGCCAGCCCATTAGATTCTCTGCCAAAGACGTACTAACTATTGTAAAGAACATGAAAAGAGGTAAGTCACCAGGTCATGATGGACTCAGCATCGAGCACTTTCAGTATGCTGGACCTCATCTTGGTAGGGTACTGGGGTTGTTGTTTACTCTGTGTTTGCGTCATGCTTATTTACCTAAAGATCTTATGAAGACTATTGTGGTACCAATAGTAAAAAGTACTACTGGAGACACATCGGATAAATTAAATTATAGACCAATATCCTTAGCCACAATCACGGCAAAGGTTTTTGATGGATTACTGAACAAGGAGCTGGACAGGGTGGAACTGCAAGATAATCAATTTGGCTTTCGGGAAGGGCTCTCTACAGAAAGTGCAATACTAGCCCTAAAACATACAGTCCACTACTATGTTAAAAGAAAAACTCCCATTTATGCATGCTTCTTGGACTTGTCCAAGGCTTTCGATATGGTCTGTTATAGCAAGCTGTGGACAAAGCTAGGAGAGGCTGGTGTGGCTCCTGATATTATCAAAATGTTTTCCTATTGGTATAGCAATCAGATCAACATAGTGAGATGGGGAAACTCGTACTCTGACGAGTATTATATGAAATGTGGTGTGAGACAGGGGGGTTTGACATCTCCTCGTCTCTTTAACATTTATGTCAATGACCTAATTGAGGAGCTTAGCAGCACACATGTTGGCTGCTTTGTGGATGATGTATGTGTAAACAATTTTAGCTATGCAGACGACATGGTGTTGCTGAGCCCCTCAATAGGGGGACTTAGAAAGTTATTAAGAGTTTGTGAGTCTTATGCTGTGTCGCACGGCTTGAAGTACAATGCGAAAAAGAGTGAGTTTATGCTGTTTAAAAGCCACAAACAGGGGCCGTCCTCAATTCCTCCACTCATACTAAATGAAGTTGCTTTGAGCCGTGTGACACATTTCAAATACTTAGGACATATTGTCACTGAAAATATGTGTGATGATTTAGACATAGAAAGGGAGCGTAGGGCATTGTCGGTACGTGGTAATATGCTGGCGCATAGGTTTGCTCGGTGTACAGCAGAGGTCAAGATCACGCTTTTTAAAGCATATTGCCAGGTATTTTACACGGGCAGCCTGTGGGCCAGCTTTACACAAAGATCCTACACGGCCCTACGCGTTCAATACAACAACGTCTTCAGGGCTCTGTTCCGGCTTCCACACTACTGTAGCGCTTCAGGCATGTTTGCCGATGCCGGTGTGGACGACTTTTACGCGGTAATGCGCAAAAAGGTTGCCTCGCTTGTATACAGGGTGAGGCGGAGCTCGAACGGAGTCCTGAGGATGGTTGGTGAACACCTTGATTCGGTCCTGGTTGGTAGGTTCATCGAGCTACATGTTAAAAAAGGTCGATGAGCCTGCCCCTGGAGCGGTGTTATGTACATGCTGTCTTCACATAATTCTATTTGTTATACTAACATAGTTTATAAGGTATATTGTTACTAATATTATGGATCTATGGTCTGAAATTAAAAGATTTTTTATTTTATTTTTATTTTATTTATTTATTATTTGTGAAACGTATATGATGAAAAGTACATCGACATCTTAAGAGGGTTGACCGTCTGTCGGCTATTGGGGCCGGTGTCAATGACCTGAAGTAACTAGTGCTGCGTTGCACATTTTTGTTGAATACTACATTCGCGTCGGTTTTAGAGACAAACATAACATAACATAAACTCACGCCTAGGGGTAGGCAGAGGTGCTAGCACCCACATTTCGCCAGTTTATGTTTAGGTCCAAATGTAATAGGTGGCGAGCCTATTGCCATTAACCGGGCACTTATAAACCGCCGATAAATACACACTTAACTTCGAAAATCATTGGTGTGTACCATGGTAAACCTGGGATCGAACTCGAGACCTCGTCTCAGCAGTCTATTACCCATACCACTAGGCTACCACGGATATACCCATACCACTAGGCTACTACACTACTAGACTAGGCGCGGTTTAGAGACAAATAATAATAAAATACTAGTATGTCTGTCTGTCTGTTTCGCGAAAACCACTGAACCGATCTTGATGAAATTTGCTACAGAGATGAACTAGAGCTTAGGCAAGGGTATAGGCTACCTTTTATTACGAAACTGGGTCATAGGAGACAAAAGCTTGTAATTTTTGAAAATGAACTAAAAATCCTATCGAAATCAGTCTAGCTATTTTGGCGATTACCTACCCGGAACCAAAATTTATATTTCGAATAAAAAACTGTATTTTGACAACACAAAGAAGATAAAAAAAAACAAAAAGTATTATAAAAACTAGTCGAAAGAAGGTCAAATTAAAATGTAATAAAAACACTATAATTGCATTGTCTATGAAGATTGATTGCGCATAGCGTAGTAGTACATTATACTTCTTTTTATAAATATTTTTTCGATATTATTTAATCATCTTCCAAATAACTTTTTATATTAGCAAACTTCTAAATTATAAACGTTGGCACATACATACACACATAATAACATTAATAATATAACATAACATAAACTCACGCCTATATCCCCGAAGGGGTAGGCAGAGGTGCTAGCACCCACATTTCGCCAGTTTATGTTTAGGTCCCAATGTAATATGTGGCGAGCCTATTGTCATTAACCGGGCACTTATAAACCTGCGATAAATACACACATAACTTCGAAAAGCATCGAAAAGTCATTGGGTGTGTTTTTTTTTATTTATAATCTCACGCCTGTTTCCCCGAAGGGGTAGGTAGAGATGCTAGCACCTACATTTCGCCATTTTATGTTTAGGTCCCAATGTAATAGGTGACGAGCCTAATACCATTAACCGGGCACTTATAAACTTACGATAAATACACACATAACTTTGAAAAGCATCGAAAAGTCATTGGTGTGTGCCATAGAAAAACCTGGGATCGAACCCGAGACCTCGTCTCAGCAGTCCATTACCCATACCACTAATATAAACTATAAGTCGTGATGACCGAAAACCGGACCGAAATACGGGCGGGACCGCATGCCTCATCTAGTTGTACAATAGCGTTTCAAGTAAATTATTTCCATTTCACTGCAATTCATAAACGAAGATAACTCTTTCATCTCAAAATCACTCCGTTAGTCGGAGACAATAACCCCCACAGACGAGGTCACAGCCCCGAGCGAATGACCCCTACTCCGGTCGAGGACTGGGAGGGCTTGTCTAGACGGGAACGACCCCTAATAAAAGATTCTAGGTGTGCGACATTACATTGCAAGTTTCTAAACGAAGTATAATTGGAAATTGAAACGTTTTCAATTAAACGAAACAAGTACAGTGCACGGCATCTAACTTGGTTTTGTAGTAGTTGGGGTAAGTTCGCGCATCGTACACTTAGAGGCACAAAAAGTGTTTGGCATCATTCTATTCATTTACCAGAATGTCATAATTTATTTTGAATTTCTGCTCTACCGAAAAAGCGACACAAATATCGTCTCAGATGCGCTGACGGTCCTTGCCAAGTTACTTGCCGATTTCTGTGTTTGTAAATAGACCAAAAAAAAATAGAAAAACCCGCTGAGTTTTATACCGGAGTCTTCTCAGACCGAGGCCGCATTTCGAACCGGTGGTTGTCCATTTGCAAAACTAAACTATATTTTTAATTTAGACGTTTTGTAAGTGCAGTTTAATGATCTATACACTATACAGAATTAATCCACACTAATAAAAAGGAAAGATTTGTTTTTTTTTTGTTTGTTTGTAACGAATAGGCTCCGAAACTACTAGACCGATTTCAATAATTCTTTCACTTATAAAACGCTACAATATAATATATAATATATATATCATCACACTACCATCCAAGGTAGCGAAGCAATAATCGTAATCTCAAGAGATCCGGTTGAATTCTATACATTGGGGCTAATATCGCGAACTATTTCCCTTGTCATGACAGCAAGGAGAAGTAGTATAGAGAGGCAAGTAGACAATCGAGTAGAGTGGTACAACGCGATAATCGACATCCACGTGGGCGGGGTCGCGGGCAAAAGCTAGTTATTAATATTTTTGTTGAAATACGTGAACCATCTAGTGTTGCAAACGTCCATAGGTCCCGGTGACCACTTTCCATCTGGTGAGCCGTGTGCTTATCTGCCGGCTAAGTGCTAAAAAAATCACGGGACCCTGTATCTGAAGCTGAAGTCTGTAGTTGGTTACGAATACATGCCGGGTACAGAGCTGTATCCCTAGATGGGTTTTGAAAGCCTATGATTTGAAGGTTTTTTTTATACAACTTAGGTCGCAGACAAGCACGCGGTCCACCTGGTGGTAATTGGTTACCGTAGCCTATGGGCGAGTGTAACACCAGGGGAATAAGGTCCAACATATTTAGCCCTTTCAATGTCTGCGTAGATTTTTCGCACCATCATCATTCCCTGAACCTTTTTCCCAACTCAGTTGGGGTCGGCTTTCCAGTCTAACTGTGATGCGGCTGAACTTCGATATTTTCCGTGAAGCGACTGCCATCTGACCTCCACAACCAATGGTCTAATGACCAATGGCGATATCGAAGTTCCAAGTTAGGCTGGTTTGACTTTTGAGGGCTCCAACTACCCGTAACGACTGCCATAGATGTTTGTATGGCAACCGGGACCGACGGCTTAACGTGCTCTCCGAGGCACTTATAAACCTGCGATAAATACACACATAACTTCGAAAAGCATCGAAAAGTCATTGGTGTGTGCCATGGTAACCTGGGATCGAACTCGAGACCTCGTCTCAGCAGTCCATTACCCATACCACTAGGCTACCGCGGCTTCTAGTACTACTACTACTACTAGTAGATTTTTCGCACCAATGTCACAATAATTGGGAAATAATCTTGCACTAATGGCGCGATAAACGAGGTAATTTGTATGATTAGATATAATATAAATTCTAGTTTAGTTTAGTTGCAAATTATTGCAATAACATCATTACCTAAACTGCTGAAATTAATCAACATATTATACATTTCAAATGAGTTAATAACTGCCATAATGAGATTTTAATTCTTGTTGCTAACTTCGGTTTTAATTAGTAATAAAGAAAACTATTATTATAATTATTAAATAATATGTTTTGTACTTAATTAAAGGGAAATAAACATTTAAGTCATTGTCACTAATTGTTACCATATTGTTCACGAAATATTTTAAATAAATATTAAATATTATAAAGTAGACGAATATTTTGATCATAAAAATGCAAGGTTATCCTAATCTTTTGCTCTTGCACCTATAATATAACATAACATAAACTCACGCCTATATCTCCAAAAGGGTAGGCAGAGGTTCTAGCATCCACATTTCGCCAGTTCATGTTTAGGTCCCAATGTAATAGGTGGCGATCGTATTGCCAATACCCGGGCACTTATAAACCTGCGATAATACACACATAACTTCGAAAAGTATCGCCCTTGCACCTATTCATTTTAAAAAAACAAAACAAGATATTAAAAAAGAAATAAAGGATAACGATAATCTACCTGAGTTTCTTGCTGATCTCTCCTCAGTAGATGTAATAATCAAAATAATCATTTTCAAATGATTTAGTTACTATTTTACTCATTATAAATTATATTATTTTTGACAAATGTAATTAAAACTTTGACATTCATATGTGCTCTTTATGTGCCTAAACTGAATAAACGAAATTGATTTTTTGATTCTTTGATTCTTTGACAGAAAACTTGTGGCCATTGCTATTTGACATGCTTATCAATGAACAAGTTTAGTGGAATTTGTGGGTCAGCGATGACGTCACTGTTTATTTGAATAATATTTGTGCCCTCCTTATGTTTCATCAGCATTTTATTTGTTAAATCATGACCATGGAAAACAAAAAACAAGTGGAAATGTGATGTAGTCGGTGCACGCGTGTCACTGGTGTGCGTATTGACGCAACGAAGGGTAAATTCGACAATATGAACCTTTTTGTAAGAATACGTCTAATCTTTTTCGTAAATATTTAAACTTGTTCGATTCAAAACATGAAACGTCATAAAGTAATCGCTATTTTGAACGATACACACCACGAAACATACTATCTTAAAAAGGGTAGTGTGTTTTCGTTTTGTAGTACGTATGATTTGAGCTAATATTGCATTAAAGGTAGTATATAAATAGGTACGACCAATCAAAGCAATTATTTACTAGTAATGCACAGTATTATTAACGGTTGTATGTGTGAGTTTGGCGACATCGGTTCCGCTACTGAAACTATCGTGACACATTTCTACTAGTCTTCTCAGTTCTGTGTGTATTATCGGTTGTTAATCGTTTAAAGCAGTGATCTTTTAGCGATGCAGTCATAATGGAATATCATTATTTAGCGGCAATAATTCTATTACGAAGAAAGGCAGATAATAACTAAATCAGAAACATAAATAGTAAGAATATTCCGTCTGAACTTTAACCTATTTCACAGTTGTTGATCTCACGAGGTTGACACTTGTCGCTGTAAATGCGTCGACAGATTGCGTGCGATTAGGGTTGCAACGATATGTCGAGACACCGATTATATCGGAGCATCGATGGGTAGTAAAAATATCGATATTATAAAAAATATGTATACTATATGACTAACAGGATTATAAACGAATAACTAAAACTAAAATGGCTTTTTGTGCTTACTGCAGTTCTCCTCCATATAAGCTATCATTATGCCAAATCTCACACTCTTATGTGCGCACAATTTTCGTAAAAAGAGAAGGTGGATGATTTCGTTTCTATAATGTGATATTTCAAATAGGGGGTGGTCATAATAATTAGGTAGAGAACAAAATAATAGGTTGTCATCAAAATAATAGGATTTGTCATCAAAATAATAGCGCTTATCATCAAAATAGTAAATCTATCATCAAAATACTTGGTAGTCCATTTATTTTATTGTATTTCGGTCTCGAGTTACGTCAACGAGGCTCCGTCTTGATTATTTACTTTTTCCAATCTAAATCGGATTGCGAAGATGTTAGGATGATTGTTCTCTTACTCTAACGGCTGAACGAATCTAGATAATATTTAGTACAAGGATAGACTACGGAATAACACATAGAGGCTACTTTAACCCGGGAAAAGAATCCCACTTCCCATGGATTGGGGGAACGAGATCGAAAATATTAAAGAGTTATATTTGGCATCCTCCATGGTTGTTATAAACATTGTTTTAACGTGTCGTAAACAAGAAACATTCAGCACACAAACAATGTAGGTCATATTTACGTTACCCTGTTTTTCTGGAAAGAGTATTGAACTTTATACAATGCGAAATGAGAATCAGACTTCCTGACTCAGATTTCCTGAAGTTTCTTTGAAATATATTGCACTTTTCAAAAAAAATACATGACAGATTCAGTAGCGGATCCGATGTCGCCAACATCACGCATAAAACCGTTGCATTACTAAGAAAGAAAGAAATGATAACGATAATCTACCTGAGTTTCTTGCTGGTCTCTTCTCAGTAGATCTAAGTACCGAACCAGCGAAAGAATCATTTTCAAATGATTTATTTGCTATTTTATTCATTATACGTAATAGTTTTGTCAAATATGATTATAAAACTTTGACATTCATATGTGCTCTTTATGTGCCTAAACTGAATAAACGAAATTGATTCTTTTTGTTTGACTAGTAAAGTTTTGAAGGGTCGTACTGATATACTATCTTTAATACAAAATGAATAGATACGTTATACAGTGTTAGTCTCCAAGTAAGCTTTCCCATAGAGCGAAACCTAAACTCGGGCCATCTTAGTGAGTAGCTACCGCTACCGTGAAACAACGATGACACCATGATGGTAACTCAAAAATGCTGTCGATTCGACAGAAGATCTCCAGAGTGACCATTATGGGTCAAAGATATCTCTCCAGTTCTTCAGTGAAAATGCATCTGATGAGGCCGTCAAGCTGAGCCCCATCATTGTAGCACTGAACGTGTTTGTAATGGTGACCCTCTTTCATGAGACTTTGCCTTCAGTTCAACATCCAGGCGAGGTGAAGACAAATTGACGTGCCATAAAAAAAATTACGACGCAACAAAGGACGAAGGAGCCAGTTAGAAATATAAGGGTCTGACGCCTCCCTTAAACCTGAGTCATACCGCCTTTACCAGTTACCGAGAGAAAGTAAATAATCACTCAGTCATTAAGCACACATCGGCACAGTGTCCGTTGTAAACACAAGTGATCTAGATAATGCTTGACGCACGGCGTGACTCACAGGCTGATGGAAAACGTGATCATGACCTTTATGATTAGTTTCCTGACTTTTACTTAAAGATATTAATGGCCTAGACTTACGAGAGCTATTATGGTGTGATGGTAGTGCCTACGACTGCTATACAGGAGGCGCGGGTTCGATTTTCGTTCAGTGTAAATATTTGTATGTATAAATATGGGTATTTGCATTGATCGTTGGAGTAATGGGAGTCTCTAGAGGCAACTGGGAGCTTCAAAAGTCTGACAAGTGTAACTACAGAACTTGGCTGCTCACAGGTATGGGTTCGATTCCCGCTGAGCACAAATATTTGTATGTAGGAATATGAATATCTCTAGCAGAAGCAGGCCGCGATGGAGGTGCAAAGTGCGCCACCCCATACTCGGTGGCTAGATGTGTGCACAGTGGTCAGGGGGTCATCACGAAAGAGAGGGTTCCGGGTCTGCCGAGGTTCGAGGGATATGTTCGCTACTATCTCACTTCCGGCAACTAGAGACCCAAAGACGGCGTGCTTTTTAGTCGGTTTGAGTCCGACATAACCTCTCTAACCGACTCCGGTGGGATTGGTATCTGTGGGGATTTCGCGCGGTCTGGTCGTGCCTCGGAGAGCACGTTAAGCCATCGGCCACAGTTATCATAGAAATGTATATGTATCTATGGCAGTCTTTATAGGGGAACGGGATGAAAAGGTTTATACAGAAGGGCTGATTGTCCGTCACGTCAATGGTGTCACCACTGGAAGTAGTAGTAGTAACTACAGAACTTCGAGAGAGGAGAGAGGCCACCAAAAAGTGCTACAACGGTGGCCTTCAGCTTGACGGCTTCTTTCGGTGAATTTTCATACCCACTTAATAGGGTACAAAAAAGGAAACACTCATGTCATGGTATATTGCATATTGCATGACTGTATTGTGAGCCAAAAAGATTGGGATTGTAAGAACAAGGAATTACATATGTGGTCAATGTACTATTATAAAAACATATTAGAACCACCTGGACAAACTCGCAGGTTTTTAATTAAGAGAGAGCTGCTGCGGTACACATGATGCATAGGTCCAACAACAATCAGAATATTAAAGATGTTAGAAGTACAGAAAAAGTTACAATAATGCAGTAAACAGATCATGTTATTTTACATAACATAACATAAACTCACGCCTATATCCCCAAAGGGTTAGAGGTGCTAGCACCCACATTTCGCATTATGTTTAGGTCCCGATGGAATAGGTAGCGAGCCCATTGCCATTAACCAGGGCACTTATTTTTACACTTATACTGATATTCCACAGTATTTAAAAATAAAAAATAATTTTAATATATTTACACAAAAAAGGCACCTTCACCATGAAAGAAATTGAGAATGAAGAAATGTTAAAAAATTCTCAAAAAAAAAACTAATTTCATTAAAGGAACATTTGGTTCACACCTAGCAGTAAATATACATATTTAGAGTATGCCTTTGCTTGGTGTTGTATTCTAACACATGTTGATATTTAAAAATGGAACATGTGGTATTTTTATGTAGGTAAGTATAAAAACTGACATCATATTGTGTACTTCTAACACAATCACCTAAGCAAACTTTTAGAAAATTAAAAACAAATTTAAAAAGTTTAAATCATTAAAAAAAGTCAACATTTTTCAAACATCTTAGTTTCAACCGTTTGAAATTAACATAACTTCTAGAATATTATGAATGAAATAAAAAAAAAACAACTTACTAGAACTGAACATTCTTCCCAGCATAGTGTTTGGATGTGCTGTAAACTGCGCGGGATCCACGACAAATCTCGTGTTATCCACCACTAATGTAATCCTGTCTTCGCCTAGCAGACCCTTCTGACCATTCCTTGGAGGTTCCTGCGCTGTGGAAGTCGAAGGCGTCGGAGTATTAGCAGTCAAATTCTTCGGTGGCATATTTGGTCGTGTTCGTAAATTTGGGCCAGTGCGTTTCGACAACCGCTTGCGCCGCTCCTCGTCCCTTCTGTATTCTTCTGTATCACTGCTACTGTCTGGATAGCAATAGTGACGTCTTTCTAACATGGCCTCAGGCCCATTAGTCTGAGAGTCTGACATAGGCGCGTGCTCGTCTCCACGAGCCCTCACATCACGGTCGACGCTCCTGCTCCTTTCCCCCTGCGACGGTGAGCCGTTATTAAACGCCGTTTTTTAGTGTTGTTAAAATTCTATAAAGAAAGAAACTCTACGAAAATGTCAACGTTACGTCGCAACAAGTTTGACAGCCTTCAATAATATTGTCATTCGTAAAAATATTCAGATTGAATGGTGTTGCCGGTTACATTCATTAGTTTCAAAACGGGTTATTTTTCATTAAAAATGAATTAAGAAAGTACATTAAGGTAAATTACTTCATTTTATTGGATAGCGTCGTGTAGGTATGTCTATTTTACTTTAAAATATATAATTGTATATTTTAATTCTAAAGTGAACTTAAAGTTAGCTTGCAACAGACAATAAAAATAAATAATTTTACCAAAATGATTATTCCATTTTTTAAGTTCATAAACTGACAATATTTTCAGCAGTCTGCTGAATGCGTTCAAAAAAATTAAAAACTTGAATGAATCGGCTGTTGACCTTTCCACTGTCAAATGCGGATATTGGTTAACAATATTATAATTGTTTTTTTATTATATTACGCTATCGTAAACAACCCACCTATATAACTGTGCTGTGAATATATGTGATAAATTACCAAAAACATAGTGCTGAGACTTAAGAAATTGTAAATAAACTGTGTATTGTAAAACAACGCTTGTAGGGCGTCATTCGTTTTAACTGTAAAATTTGTTAAAAATGAATAGTAAAGAAGAATATCATGATCCTGACTACCCAGAGGCCGCAGTAGTCGTCAAAGAGGAGCCCCAAAACATGGACGAAGAGGAAAAGGTTCGAAAAATAAAAGATATAATCCGGCGGGAATTTTTAAATGAACTTGAAATCAGAGAAAATGAAGTTATGCAAATAGATCAACGGTAAGTTGGGCTTTTATTCGTGTTTAATTACCAATAAAACCTGTTTGAGAGCGTACATAAGCTTATAACATATCCTTTTCATATTGTATAAATGCCATGTGGTCTTTTGTTATGACTTTTGTCTCTTATAAACAAACATTATGCTTTTTTAGTTTGTTATAACCTAATGCTTACAATAATATCTATCGTATACAGCAATTTAGCATTCTTAATGATGTTTTAGTCATATAAATATCAAATTAAACATACAATCATTTTCTGAGAATAGTAGGCATAAACAATTTTCAAGGTTAGCTCAAGGTAAGCTAGTAAGTACCAACTAAAAGTCCACTGAGTTCTGTCACTCCTGGTACCATGTTCTCATGTGTATCTCTCTGGAATAGTAAATATATATGCCCTAAAAACACCTGATTGACCACAAAAGGCCTACTCTCTTTTGTTGCTGAAATCTTGGTGTGTTAATTGCATATTCCTTTGTGTATATAAAGGCAAGAGATAGAAAGTAAATAAAAACTATGAAACCATTCGGAAGTCATACAAGTATTACTTAATTAAACCTATTTGTTAAAGTATTCTACACATAATTAATTATTAACATACATATTTAACATACATGCTTAATTATTCATTCTGCATAAATAGTAACATTATGTAAAAATTTTATTTTAATAGTTTGACTACTTCTAACTAAATACACAAATAAATTTAGAACAATCTACACAATACCACCTAAATCCATGGTAAGCATCTTCAAATCAAATCAACATAATATGATGACCTTTGTGTAGTGAATGCGACTGCTACACAATAGTCGTGGGTTCGATTCCCGCTCAGTGCAAATATCTGTGTACATGAATATGAATATTTACATTGGTCTGGTTGTCTCTATGTATCATATGTATGTATTTACAAAAAAAATGTATCTAAATATGTTTACTTGCAATCTAGAACC